>VXAZ01002119.1:12873-103737 GCA_013399875.1 Gymnorhina tibicen | reverse complement strand
TTTTTTTTTTTTTTTAATGTACTCTATGATAGAGTACAGATATATCATACAAAGATATATTACAGGCGAAATATCATTAAAACTATTTAAGTTGCAGGTTTGAGCACTCAGCTTCAGACTGGGCAGGCTGGTAAGAACTTAAAGGACAAATTTAGACACTGAGACAGGAAAGGGATTAGATCTGATCTCCCTTTAGCTTTATAATTTAAAGCTCCCACCTTGCGAGTTTAGAGTCACAGGGAAGCAATAGACTCTTAATTGAACTCATTTAAAATGCATAATTAAATATCTTACTCTGAGACTCAAACCAGGAAACTTTCTTTGAGATGAATCAGCAATAAACTATTCTTAGCTGGAAATCAGCCCTTGAAGATCTTACGGTACCATTAATCCACATCTTCTTATTCACTAGACTGAAGAACATAATTCAGTAACATCGCAACTGACTCAGCAGTTCCCAGGAATGTATCAGCTATTTAACTTTCAACCTTCTCAAATAAAAAAAAAAAAGGAAAAAAAATTAAAAATATGAAGACTGTAGCTAAACATTTGATTTCAAGGCTGGCCACAATACCTAGGCTCTCTGCCTTCTCTTCTGGATTCTATTTAATTTAACAGAGCTGACATGTTTGGAGTATCAAATGTACCCTGCACAAAATATATCTAATTACAGAAAGGGCCTGAAAGCTGGAGCAAAGATGACACCAACTGACAGTCATTCCAGCTCCTTGGCTTTGACACAAGATTTTACATTGTTCAAGTACTAAATATCAGCCCAGAAAACCTAATGGTTCCCCTTTGGACTGTGCAGTAAATGAGTTCCGTCCTCCAACACATGTGCTCATGCAGTGTTTTGCTATTAAAGTGTGTGAGTAATGGAGTATAAGAGTATCCCAGACATAAATCAAAGTGTGTGCCCTCTCTATCATGTGCAATTTCGCCCAGACTTGAAAGACCAGGAATGCCTGCTGGCAAGCAGTCTGCATTTTTGAGATAAGACCAACTGCAGATGGCATAGGTGGGTGCCGTGGAGAGTATCATTTAACCCCACAGGGGAATACTCGAGTATGTAACACATCATCTGTAACTTATTCCCCTTCAAGAAATTGCACTGCACTTTTAGAAGGCTTGTTCTAAATTACTTCTAGAATGTAAAGATAAACTTTGGGTCAGAGAAATATGGAGACACTCAGACCATGTTTTTCAGTTTTGACACTTTGCTATTTGGATAGGACGCAAGAGATTATGGCCAAACCTGCTTGTTTTTCTTTCAGCAGAAGTTGTGTCAGCCCTGCGCTGATTGCTCCTGACTGTCCTGCCTCCTTTAACACCCATCTTCATGGTACCTTGGGCTGGAAGGCAAGGTTCTCCCATTTGTGTAATTCCTTTTTTCATTGCAGTGGGACCGCACATACTTTTTACACGTTGATTAAAACCTAACCGTAGGGCTTGAGAACAAATCTCATCTTTTCATACTTTCCTAATTTCTAGTGATGTCAGGGAGGTTGTAATGGTGTGAGGCAAATGCATTACACCATACAGAAGTCCTAAAAATAACTAAATTTTCATATGCCACTTGAAGAAAAATAATGAAAAAAACCCCTTTCTTCAGCTAACTGAAAGGCTTTCTGTTTTGGCATAGTTTCTTTTTCTGTGGAATCTGGACAAACATTCCAACAACTCAGATAAATGAAGAATACTTCTAGTTTCAAACCACACTGGATATCAGCAACATTGGTGCTTTATGAAATAGTTAAGCAAGGATAGTCAAGTCCTGCCTATATTATTGGAATTGACTATTCAGATTTATGATTGATTAGTCAAGTTTCAGGTGATTTGTATTTTAATAAAAGCATCCATGACAATAGCAATATAAATTTACAGCTTTTCACCAGTTTCACAGTCCAACACTACAGTGATCAGCTACAGATGAGGTAGACATTATTATTTTCCTGAAGGAGCAGTTTTCCAGCGAAAACATTGGCTAAATGAGCTTGAAAATTTCATAGGAACATGACATTTTTATCAACAAATTTTTTTGGGGGATCACGTCAGAACCCTTGCCTTATCTGGCTAAATAACCTTTAAAATACAATCTACCTTAAAACATTTTAATACCGTCAGGACCAGAAATATTCAGCAGTTTGTTTGACATAAAGTTTCAAACTGTTATATTGAAATGTAACAATTCAGAAGGAAAACAAATGTCAAAAGGTCAGAATTTCCTGTGGGTTGGGACACTGTTTTAGAGCCCACTCTTGGGACAAGTAGTGCAGTAACTTGTAACAATGAAGACTGAAGTGCTGTTTGGGAACACATCCTTCTGGATAAACTAATGAGCATTCTTTCCAGAACTGATGTTAGGACCTGGGAATGGCTTACTGATGGAATTGAATGGAACTAGATCACTATCATCCTTCCACTCCTTTGAAACTATTAGCCACAAAGAACAAAGGAAGGAAGACCTCAGAGCAGGTTGCACCCTCAGCTACAAGAGATTGCTGAGTTTTTGGTCCTAGAATCATGAGGAGAAAGAAATAAAACAATTCATATCCTGATTACACCCAATAAGTAGAACATCTTCACTGACATTTAACCTTCATTCTTCTTTCAAGTAGTGGAAACATGCGTAATTTCACAGTGTCACAACATTAGTTAAAAGCACATGATTCAGAGCTTCAGCTTGAAATAATTGGAAGTTAATCCCGGAATTACTCAAACAAAAACATATTTTAGAGTTAGTTGCAGGTTTGGGTTTTTTTCAAATATAAATGAAAAGACTATTAAAATTTATATTACAAGGTTATTTTTCTCCGTGATCTTATTTCTGCTTAGGGGCTGGATTTTTTGATGGTATGTTTTGTTTTGTTTTTGTTTGCCTGCTTCTATTTTGATTTTAATTACTTTTTTGGTTTTTGCCTTTTTTTTTTTAATTTTAATGCTATAGGAAGTTTGCCTGAAATTACAGACTTGCTGTGTCTGGCAGTCAGATGTAGCAGCATTTAGAAATATACTCTTTCTGGATCTTGAAAATGAAAGTACTGAATAGTTACAATCTGAATTCAATCCATAAGCCTCAGGGTATAAATTGATCACCAGATGGGGTAAGGGAGAAATATCCCCTGTTGTATAATATCACATGCACTAAGTGGGTTTAACACCTTCTTCTGAAGTATTCTGAATTGAGACAAGATGCTGGATAAGATGGATTTTTGATCTATTCTGTTAAAACTGTTCCTCTGCTATTATACTGCTCACCCCAGTGACTCATTTCATGCAATGCAATCCAGCAGCTCCAGCTTGGATGTCTTACATGGACAACACAGCAAGCCATGGAAAGGGATCGGGAAACTTCCTTGCTTACTTCAAATGGGAAAGTGTTACTTTATTTGATAATTTTAGAAGCCACTAGGAACTCTATTAGCAGAACATTTAAGCCCTCCAGCTAGTGTCAACAGAAGCAGCAGGTGTTCAAGTCCTTCTGGAGATTCATTCCCTTGGTTTGTAGCATGTGCTAAATATGCTGTAAGGTGTTTGTGTGGGGGCAAAAAGATGAAGCAAAAATACAATTAAAGAAAAGATAGAAATTGAAAACTTACAAATACTCAAGGATGGGCTCCACATGGACATCACATGGGCATAGAAAGGAGATTTTCTTAAGGATCTAGAGGTTAATATCCCTAATTGCAATTCTTACAAAGTTTGATGACAAGGTTGATGGCATGGCCAATGCTACCTGTAGCAGTCCCACTCTCTATTTATCTTTCCAATTGCTGTCTCTGTAGTCTCATTTTCTCCCTTCTTAATCTCCTGGCTTTCAATACACTCCATGGTGAGCAATCCTGAGCATATATTTTGCTCCTGTTAGATGTACAGGGTCTTTGTTTTATTGCCTCTGATGGCATTAGAGTTTGAAAGAGTGAGCAACAAACTTGAGACGTTCTCCAAGACTTGACAAGTCAACATTCAACCTCTGAAACACCCAGCTGATTACACAGTTTCATATATACATACACATTAATTCACGTTGTAAGGCTGGGAAAGGAAATCAAGTAAACTCTGAAGATACAATCAATAGCTTGACCAAAACTTTCTTACTCTGGCCTCAAAAGTTTATCCTGTCCTGCAGAAGCAGCCTGAGGTTACTCCAATCCCAGCCCTCTCTCCTAAGCACTCCGTGGAATGAGGGATAACTGCATAAGTAACGCATATGCAAAGTTTCATCACCAAAGAACAGTGTTTCAGTACCAGACTTGATGCTTAATACTCCAACCATTTTTAACCTGATCTAGATCTGCTTTCTCATTACCCCTCACCCTCAAGCAATGACATATCTCTAGGACTGTTTTATTTTTATTCAAAAGCCAGAAGGAGGACTGGTAGCAGACACAGGTAAATTATACTGCATGATCTGTTCATTTCCTCCCTTCTGTTCCATTTCTCCCAGTAGTCCTGACAGACAAATATGTTAGGATCTGTTGAGGAATGTGTGATAGCAGTTTTTTGAATTAAGCAGATGTAGCAAGCTCACATCTCAACTACCAATAGAATGTGGATACTTAGAGGACTTACAAGAGGTGACTATTTGTTGATATTATCAAGTTAACAACTGAGATTCTGAGGTTCTGTGGGAGCCAGCATCCTAAGCACAGATCTGTACATCCAGGAACTTCATCCAAGATTCCATTCAACTTGGCACTGCTGTGTTGACTGATAAGAAGCAGGACTGCACAAATAGGTACCTTCTTGTGTTGGGGATATCAATGCAGTCAACAGATTTGCTGATGTTCTGCAGCAGAACATTTTGACAGCTGGAGGCACCAGGAGTTACATTTGATGTTCTGTGCTGGAACAAAAACTAAAACACTGTTTCTGCTCTGACAAGCTGGAACTTGAGCAATTTTGCATTGCCTGTTCAACAGCACATCCAGCTTTCAGAGAACTAGGACACTAGTTTATATTTCACTGTAAAAAGGAAAATCCTTTAAAGGCAAGTCTTATTAGCCGAGGAGAAGAAAAGTAGGAAAAAGGAGAAGCCTACTTATCTACTATCTTGGACTTGTTCAAGTGAAAAATGATTGTGGGAAAGATTTTCCAGATAAGATGGTTCTCCCTGTTTTTACATGGAGACCTTGCATTCCCATTCACATCGTGCTTTTCTCTGAATCCCTAAACACAGCAAACAATCGTGCTTTAGTAAGCACCTGCTTGGCTTATTTGAAGAATCCTTCTGTGACGGCATTAAATCCTGACCTTTGACTTTTCCTGTCTGATGCCAAAATGATTATTTCTGCTGATTCTCAGTTTGACATCAGGGAGCAATTGGTTAAGCCTCTGATCCTTCATCTTGTTATCTGCTGTTCTTACAGATGTCGATCATGTTTCTGTACCCAGATTTATAAAGACAGATTTAATATTCCAATAGCTATAGAAAAAGGTGCTTCAGTTTCAACTGATATTGGCTCACCCACAATGTAGAAGAGCCAATAATGCTTTTTCTTGGTTTTTTCCCCCAATTTGCCTACAAAAACCGATAAATTATGAAAAGACAACTCAGTTTATAGAAGCCAAACAGTCACAGACAAACTTGAACTCTCTAGAGTTCAGTTTACTCTCAAAGAACAAACTGTTAATGAGGATTCTGCTATTGCTTGTCACACCTAGATTCAGAACGAAAAGAAAAAATACAAAGAAAAAAAAAAAGTAAAAAACCTGAAGATATTTTTCTAATTAAAGCATATTACAGATTTGTGCTGTGCTAAGTAATGAAAAAAAGAACTAGCATTGAAAATTAGCATTAAAAAATTAAAAGCATTGGTTTCAAAGAAAAACTCTTAGTTTTCAATTCAATAAGACATTTGATTTCAGATATTATGTCAACAAAATTGAGGTTAATGTGTATATCTTACCTTAGGTTAATGTGCATATCTTACCTTAGGTAAGTATATACCTTAGAAATTATACATTCTTTATTAACTAATTGCTTTTATTTTGAAGTCACCATATTTTTTCAATGTTCTGTACCAAAAATGCTGACAAACTTTCTTCTAAAATGAAGTTCAAAAGTAACAACACAAACAACTAGTAATTTTGGTTGTTAATAAAAATACAGCTCAGTAGGAACATGTGGTTCCTGTGTAGGCAAAATTCTGCGCTAGCCCACTGCTGATGAAAGAGAAGAACCAGATCAAAGACTCTAGCCCCCATAGTCGAGTAAATGGAGCTGCCACGGTCAGCTGCCAGAACTGGTAACCTTGTGCCATCCTGGTGTCCCAGCAGGGACAGTGTGGATCACCACAGGCTCTGGCATCCCCATTATCCCATGCTCCAGTGATGGGTGATCCATGCTCCAGTGATCACACATACCAGGGAGATTTCCATGAAAAGCTGCTGTTAGCAATGCTTGGGCACTTGTAGGAACTGGAAGCTAATAGGCTGAAGAGCTCAAATACACATCAAAGTCAAGAAGCTAATGCCTGGAATTAGCGATAACAATGGCAGTGTCCTTGGTGATTTCCCTTTGTGGTGATTTCCATTTGTTGTGCCGTGTTCCAAGGCAGATCCATTGTGACAATTTCCTAATGCATTCATTCAGAGAAGCATAGGTTGTTGGTAATGTGACATTTTAATTTAAAGTGTTCAATCAAATCACATTACATGTCATTTGTTATTTGGTCAGAGCGCTGAGGTTGTTTCTATCATTGCTGATTTCCCCCAAGTGCAGGTCACAGCATTAGCTGACATCAGTGAAGGAGCTTTATTTTACATTAGCACTTTTTTTCTTTAAAAAAATGGATTTATTCCTTCATTTTTATACTAGTGTTTTCTTCAGTATTATTGTTGCTTTCAAACCTGCATTGCTCTATCCTTCCTTTCAGGTAGGCAAATCTTTTATTCAGAATTTGCATCTGAATATTGGGGTTAATCCCAGAGTTCATAAGAGTAAAGAGGTCCCTACCAAATCAGCATATTTTTAATTCTCATTCATGCCCACACTAACAGAAATAAGTAGAATTGGTTTCAAAAATCCATCGAACCTCTCCTCTGCAGGGCTGGTCCAGCACCACATTGCCACTATCAGCAGCCAGAACACCTTTGCTGTGCCACTTGACTGGTTGGAGAACCAGAACCTTCTCTTACAAGGAGATGTTGATGCTTGTTTCACTCTCTCTAGTCCATCTTTTATTACCTTATCTTCTGCAACTCCCTGGTGCCACTGACTCTCCATCCTGGACTGTATGTTTTCCATCATCCTTTGGTTTAGATATTTGCGGGTTTCTCCCTGCTGTTCTCCCTGTTCTCTGGCATGCAAACTGTGAATTTTATTTCTAATGCATCGATTCAGCACTTTTTGAATTCTACTTGCACAGTAGCTTCTGGCCTAAGTCTGTTCCCACTGAGGTCAGCTGGCAGCTTGCCACAGACTTCAGTGGGAAGAGTCTCAAACTGTTAAGTGTAAATTCAGTCCCAAATCTGCAATTTGAAGGATGACATTATGTCTCAGCCTCGCTCAGTTTGATCTGTTGATATTTTAGCCAGTTTAACATCTTAGATCATGTTCTTGGCATGTTGCTCTGAAGCTGAACACCCCCCCATCTTTTGTTACCTTCATGATTACACTCTCCATGGGTTCTTAGAGCGCTCTCATCGCTGTTGTATCTGAGGCCCTTCCAATTATTCATTGAGTAACTAACATCGCTCACATGCAATTCATTTCTGGTCTCCCAGGAGGAGCTCAGTGGAGAGTTTTGCCATGGCTTCCTCTTCCCCACATCAAACACAAGCTATCCCCTGGCCTACCCATCAACTAAAAATTAGGCTTGGTAAGAACACTGTCTAAAAAAATCCCCCTCCAGCTATAATGAATGTTTCCAAGGTCAAGACATTGCACTGTTCCCTATGTAAGGGTATGTTTTTGCTCCAGGATGTATCTTGATACAGATGTCTGGGCTACCTAACTCTGCAGGAGGCCATCTACATTCCAGATGTGGATTCTTGTTCAGATCGTACTGGCATTACGTGCCATAGTCTTGACTCTTTCTCAGATGTAGCCTGAGGGATGTAGCATAAAACACTTGGACAGATGTGCTGAAAGGATGGGTTGCCTCACAATTTCAAGGATGTCCTTGTCTTTGTCCTCAGGCAATGTCCTTGTCCTCCCAAGTCCATCCACAGAAGTTTCTATTCCCTCACTGTCTTCACATGCCCCCCACTTCTGTCTATTGACACAGAACAGACCTGGCACTGCAAAATAAAAGAACGACTGGCTCATGCAAAGTCTCAGGTTCTGTATTGTCCAAAGGCTGGGAAGCAAAAGAATGAAGAGGGCATTGTCATGGGTTAGAACAGCAAGTGATATAAAAATTAGAGTGCTAGTTAAATTAAAGAAAAAATGTGATAAACTGCACTAGCATGTTCTTATCTATGAGGAAAATATTAATTCACTGTAAAAATACCTTAGAGTCACCAAATACCCCAAAATACAACTGAGTTCAGTGGAGGTAGGAAATTTTCAGTCTATATTGGGTCTATATGGGAGATTGGAATTGCCTCTCATGATATTGTTCACGACATTTTATTCTACATTAGAAAGGAAAACAACATTTCACGGAAGCTGCAAAACTCCAAGTTGTATGAAAATAACCCTTTGGAAATTAAATCTTTATGACCTTGTCTCAAAGGATGATTGAAAATGTTAGTCTGAACTGAATGTGCACATAGGGCATAGGATATGAAATATTCAGATTTCCAAATCATCTTTTTGGCTCTGCAGACGTGCAAAATCAGTCTGTTGCAGATGGACTAAACTGAGGTCTCATCCCTCCTCAGTGTCATTGTGCATTAAGGCATAAGACCAATATGCAGAAAGAAAGGGGGGGTTAAACAGGCCTCTGCTTCCTTTTTCCATCCAAAATCATCTTTTGTGAAACTAAAACTGAAATAGTATGAAACTGAATAGCAAGGCTTTTCTGTCTTAACAAAATATATTTTAACAAAAAACTAATCCAAAGTGTTGCCTATGTGTTTGTGAACAATTGTCATGAGAACCTAAGGGTTGTTTAGGTTTGGTTTTTTAAACAATATGAAAAAAGTGAAACATATGAAAGTAAAAGCCATCATTTTTTAAACAGTTCGTCATTTCACAAATGAATCATGGCTGTGATAAATAAAATACTTCTGGATGATATAGTCTGTCCAAGGGAACAGCAGATGGTGTAAAATGTCACTTGTCCACTGGCCCTCAGAGGTGCCATATTCATCTAAAAGCAGATCAGTAACAGAGCAAATGTAAAATATTCTGATCCCAGACAGTCACCACACTGATTTACCAGTGGTATGATTCTTTAAAACAGAAGGCCAAACCACAAACCAAACAAAAATCACTTGAAGATGAAGTAGTGGGTTTTGGGGCCCTTCGTTTTTTTTAAAGTACAAGCTGAAATTATCACTACTTCACTAAACAGCATGGCTTTAAGAAAACATTTGATTTTGGGAATACCACAAGAAAATCTTGACAACAACACTGTCAAGTAAAGTGGAATAGCTATACTAGAAGTAAAATAGTCAGGTTTGGTTAGTATAGAGCATACTAGATACTCTGAAGGAAAACATTTTCATTAGAAGTTTTTATTTAAAATCTGGACAAGTCTAGGAGTCATATTTGTATAAAACTTTCATATGTTTCTTTTCATTAAAACACTTGTAACCTTTCTCTGTCCCCAGTGTTTATGCTTTTAATGGGCCCCCTGAATAAAGCACTCAGATATTATAAATAACCACTTCTGCAATTAGCTTTCCAGCTTTCAGAGAAGTTATTGGATGAATCAGGAATGGAATGGGACCAGCTAAGTTATTATGGAATCATTAATAGGCAAATAAATTCTGAAACAGCATGGGAATGAAAACTTCTTCTCTTTCAGAAATAGTCTTTACTTTTTTCTTTTTGCTGAAGTAAATTGCTTTAAAGATTCATTCCACAATAGTCAAATGTCTGCAGGAAAATATTGCCTTTGAGGGTTATCTAAATAGTTACTCAGCTTAGTATAAGTTCACAGTGGAAGATGGAATCTACATTAATAACATGAATTATGAAAAAAACGCCTGTGTGTGATCTATAAAAAAGTCTGTGAGTGAGATTAACTATCTTCGAATAAGAAGCTTTCCCTTGTTATAAAACTCTGCCTGAAAAGCCATACATATATCAGTAATGGAAAGATTTTGCTATTTATTATGGCACATAAATATAATGAATGTTAAATTTTACTCCTTTTGAAAATCAGAATTTTCCATTTGTTCCTCTGAAATTCTACCTTTCTGAGCACCTTACTGAGTTCTAGTACTTTCTCTCCCCCCCAGTTACTCCCTGCTCAAGAAGCTTACTAGAGAGCAGAAATCCAAGGTAAAATCCAGCACAGAAAAAAAACCTTAAGCAAAAAATATTTTTGTCTTTCTTCTGCTTCCATGTTTTTACCTGATTTGTTTCTTAATTTTTTTTCTTTTTCATTGTCATTATAGCCACAGTGCTGGATTTGGTAAAGAAGGCAGAAGAAAGGAGGATATTTAAATAAATCTAGAAGTGTCCTTTTAAGATTTTTTTAAATTATTTTTATAACTAACTCAAGGGAGATTTTTATTCTCATGGGAATTGCCATACTCAATTGATTAGTCACTCATCCTGACATTGTTCTTTGTCTCCAGAAGTTGAGGGGTTTAGTAAGAGGAACTCAATAGAAATGCACTTTACAACTCCATACTATCTTATAGAAAACAAACAACAAAAAGGCTTCTTCTGTCAGCCCCCATTTATCCTGCAAGGATAGTAGGAATTAGTAAAATTGTTCTATACTGGATAAAGACATGTCTAATTACTAAATTATTCACTGCTACTGGTGGGCATTTGGAAAGAGTGCACACTAAAGCCTGGTCTTTTTCTATTTATAATATATACTGATATATCACCATGCCGACTCACAGCTACATAAGCTGAGAAAATTGCACTGTTGACAGTCACATCTTTTACCAAGTAAGAGCAGAAATTCTGTGCCACAAATCCATATTCAAGGGTTATACACCCAAACCTCTCTGTACCATATGTTTAGCCTGAGATTTTGATCTAACGCAGTGACAGTTGGATATAGTCTTTATTGGTCTTACCTTTGCAGAGGTTAAATGCACAAATGAAACCAGCCTGTGTGGATTTAACTAGATTTTTAAAATGATATGAACAGGGTGGCAAAATGTACACACAGAAAATACAAGCATCTTTCCTTTGGTGACCCAGGTTTGATTTGATTCAGCACAGAAGCATAGAAAATGTTAAAGGTCTGGGTTATGTTTTTGAAAGAAGACTCCATAGAAAATATGCACACAAATTACTATAATGAAGGACAGTTGGTAAAAATGATAAGAATGATAAGGAAGAAAAGTGAGCATATTTCAGTCTGAAATAGTCTTTTGCTATCACAAACCATCTGTTTCCACAAAGAGTTGGAATGATGCTTAGCCATATTTTCCTAGCTGGAAAAAAGAAAAAGGAAAGTATTTCTGTCAATTCCCCATGATCATGCTAGCAATTATTTAATGCCATGGTTCTGAAAATCTTTTCTTTGAAGTCAGACTCCCTGGAAGCACTGAATTCACAGTTTGTGGCAATGTCTTAATGTAAATCAACAAATCATTCCACCGGATTCTTATTCTTGCACTCCAAAGCAAATAGAAATATTCTGTGTTCAATACTAAATCACTGCTTTTAGAAAAAAATAAACAAACACATGAAAAAACTTGTTCAGAGCAAGCTACATTTTGATCAGCAAATGAGAGTTTAGGTTTTTGTCATTTTCTTCCCCAACTCATCCCAGGAAACACAGGAGCTGTTTGATTTTTAGACTTCTTGACATTTAAAACCATGGAATAATGAGACATGCCACATTTAAAAATTCTTCTATAGGAGGAGTCACAAATTTAAATTGTTAGCAAATATTTTTAAATAATTGGCAGGAATTTTTTTTCATTTTTGGTCTACATGGTTCAATTTGAAGCTTTTAAATTAAAACTGGATGTATCTACAGTTTGTGAAGTAACAATGCTAACTCTAGGTTTAAGTTCAGCTGTTATTTGCCCAAGCCTTTTCAAATGCTGGTATAGGACAGAAGCTGCCTCATTTGAATTATTTTCTGATGCAGAAGATTCTTAGTGAGGAATAATGTCAGATTGTGATTTATAATCCATTTCTTCAATGCCGCTTACATCATCTCCTAACTAATCTTGGAGAGGTCAAAAGATTTCAAGAAGGCAACTGACTTAATAGAGTCCTATTAGCACAGGTCAGACAGCAAAATGGGATTCTAAAGTTATGCAGTCCAAGTGTGTCTTTGGTCAAGTCACATGGAATAGATGTGCAGCTCCGGGGCTTTTTTTCCCATTTTCAAGCAAAATGAATTTATGACCGTGCCCATGTGCTGCATTATGTGTTAAATGAATGCACCAAGCAGCAATCTCTCACTAGCACAAATAATTCTGTACTTTGCTGACACATACTGCCTTAAGGTGGAAGAGGAGTGTTCTCTTAGCTGATAGGGGCTCCAGGTCTATTACATCTTGCTAGTTCTCTTAAATCACTTCAAACAATTAATTTGGAAGGAATTTTGAATAATAAAAGGACATTTCTTTAGTCATTTATCCTCAACACGTGATTTAGACAATTTTGGTATGGAGTTTGAGAGATCACTGGTTGTGCACAGTTAAGAGGGAACCACAGGCAGCAGCATTTGGCCTTTCTCAGCAGATTTCTGTGTCACTCATGCATCAATAATGTTCACTGGCACCTCAGGGGTGGGTTCACCAGGAGAAGGTTTTTGAGTGAAAAAACTTTGAATAACCATTCTGGCTAAGCAGAGCAGATAAATCTATATTCAGCTATCAGAAGCAAAGCTGGTGATAGGCATATCCAAAAGATTCTTCAAAGCTCCAAAACACCATTTTAAATTCTGGGAGTGGAGGATATTTAGAGGGTTCGACAAGTGCTTGGGAAGAGGGACAGAGAGTTAATAGCTGTTGAATGACATCCATTTATAGGACAATGTTTCAGATAACCTATGAATCACACCAGGGATTGGGAAACTTTCCTTCTTGCAGTTTGAATTGTGGCTGTGTACTATATCACCCATACCAATCAGAGTGCAGAAGACCAGATTTTTGGTGCTGACTCCATATTCTCAAGTCAAACTTTAAATAAAGTTTTCTTATTTAGAAACATTTATATACAGGCGTCTTGGAATTTGAGAACAGATCAACATGGCAACAGAGAAATAACTTTCGATTTTTCGTGTCATTCAAATTCATTTTAGTCTGTGACCAACTTGCATGTAGTTGTTTAGTGGTGGATTCGGTGCTTAGTGTGCCAGATTTGAAACCTATGATTCTTCAAACTCTGTGATACACTCATTTTAAGGTTTAACCAAGCAGTCTTTGCAGCACAGCAATAAGCTAAAACACAATTCACATGTACCAACACAGCACCAGAATGGAGCACCAATGCAAATAAACTATTACAAAAAAAAGTAAAGGAGGATGTGAATTTTAGGCACGCCCTGGAAATTTCAAGTGGATCAAACTGAATTTACTGAAGCTGGAATTCAGTCAGTATGCTGGAGGCATATCAGCCTGGCCTAAATTAAGATAACTGTGAATGATTTAAGAAACTGACCAGGTTGGGATTGTACTCCATCACATTTCTGATACTTTCAGATATATCATTTATGATAAGCAAGTGGGAATGATGGCTGCTATCCTGTGATCAGTGAGCAGATGGATCCCATATTTCAATAGGAAGTAAAGCTACAAATGACACAGCCATATAATGATGGCTTTTGCCAATAGCCTTTGATAGAATATCTTTTGTAATAAAATAAGATCCTTGTGTATGGTCTATAAAACAGCATTTCAGAAAAGGCTTTGAAAGATTTTTATTTTTTCCTTTTAAATAATGTGCTTCTGCTACAATATCTACAAAGACACAGGCCAAATACTCAACATCTGTATATCTTATTTCTTATTTTGAACAGACACTTGGCACATTCACAGATGTATTTTCCCCCAAATAATACAAACCAGAAAACACATTATCATTTCCATTAATTCTTTATCAAGAGAAAGGAAAAAAATTCTATAATTTTCATTTCAGTGTAAAATTTTTTAGTCATTCTGCCACCCTTGAAACACTAATGCTTATGACACTCATTACAACAGAGTCCTAGTCACTCAGATAGTTTAGGACTTACCTTGTCCTAATATATTTTAGGATCTGCCATTAAAAGTGCATTACACATTATCTCTCATTGTTCCCCAAAAGCTATGATCAAGGGTCCACATTTTGCATTTCTCTCTCCTGCAAGTATCACATATCAAATCACTGTCCAAGAAGAACACTAAATCTTAAACCTTCTCAACTTTACTAACACATGTATTGCAGTTACTATGTTCCTAAAACTGCTCCTGTTATTGTAATTATTTATATATGTGCCTCAGCCAAAGTTCAGATTTGTGATTAAATGTATTATGCAAATGAAAAGATTCATCTTTGAAAAACCGTGGTGTAACATAGTATGAGACATGCAGCTGCCTTCCACACATACCTTCCTGGTCTTTGAGTTCCTGTCGCTTCATTTAAACAACTGATTGCACATTGCATAAAACAACCTTCTCGTATTATGTCTGAAATTCTGGCAGTTTCTTAGTACTGTTTTCCTCTTTCAAGTAAGTTCTATACATGAATGTAATCCTACATTCTGTTATGAATAAAAAAGGTCTCCTTCCAGTCTAAACAAAAGCAGAACATATATCACAAACAACAAAAGCTAGAAAATAAAACCCAGAAGTTTTAGTGTTGTGTGTGGAGAAAAAGGACAAGAGCTCTCATGATGAAAAAATTCTTTTAATAGGAACAGAATGGAGTTGCATCAGTGCGTAAAATAGCATGTGCTTCCTACCACTCATATTCTAGAGCATTTTCATTTGTCAAAGAGGACCTTCACAGGCTGTTCTAGTGACATGGAAAAGGACCAAGGATGGAAGATGTATGCAACAAGTGAATTGTGAATTCCTGAGATAAAGGCACCTCTATAAAATGGAGTTGAGACAGTATTAAGTGAAAATATTGTTACCCTCTTCAACGTGTTTTAAGTCCTACAATCAGGAATGCACTTTGAAATATACCCCATGAGAGAACATGACATCTCCTCAGAAACAAGAAAGAGAAAAATACAACAAGAAGTAAAAATACTTACCAGGTGGAAGGGAAAGATACAAAGGAAACAATATGCAGACACAGAAGGGTTGATTGTTGCCTGTTCATGTTCTCCTACTATTTCCTTTTACAAAAAAAGTAATCTGAAGTGAAAGGTGCAATATGCCCCAGCTGAAACCAGCACAGCCTGTTTCATGCAACATACTTTACTAAAAGTACATTCCATGAGAATATGATTTGCTTACCTGGCAGCAAATACCTGACTTGTATCAGATTAAGAAACAGGGAATTTCTAGTCTTCTCTTCATTAAAGGAGAATTATCAGTGTTTCCCACAACTTTCTTATTACTAATCTGGAAAACTGCTCTTTGAAAGTCTCTGGTCCACCACCGTGCTTTGGGAAATGCAGCAGTTTACCTTAGCTGTTGACATCTGAGGGCTTTTCCTTAAACAGCAGCAACTATTCCATTCTGCTACCCATCTTCCCTGTATCGCAGCATACCACAAAATGTATATTACTTTACTTTAATAACAAAACGTTGTGTTTCCTTAAATAATAAATCTTAATGACAATGACTCTCATGTGATTGTTTTTAAAAGCCTCCTATGTGCCCAAGCTGTCAACTTCCAAAGCTAAAACAACAGTTTCAGTGCTGCACATGCCAACACCTGTGCTCAACTTGAAATCCCTGACACTGATCCACCCAGAGACAGGCAAGTCTAGTACATGTTAGCAGATACAGTCCAAACATTGAGTGTTTATGGTTGTTTTCTTTATGAAGGAAAAAACAACAGCCAAGTTTTCTTGGGAGAAAGTTAAGAACCCCACCTAACCATGAGAGAAGCAGAGAAGTAGCAGCTTGCTCCTTCCTTCGTGTGGAAACGCACCTAACACTGGAAGATGTAACTGCGATGAAATGTAATTGCAACACTGGAGGATGTTAAGAACGATAGCCATTAACACTTTTATTGCAAGGCAAAGAATCACACTTTGGCCAAAGAGTCAAGATTTGTCATTTCCTGTCCTAACAACACTTCAGTTTCATCTAGCAACTCTTAAAACTGCTTGCTAACTTTTTCTGTTTATATATGCAGTTACAAATTGATATAAAGAATTTAAAGCAAAACCAGGGAGAGAGATCATGTGTATTAGCAATTCATAAATTGTCCTGTCTAAGCTGGTGTGCATTTTTGTTCAGTATTTGATGAGCATTCCTGCAGAAATGTGCTTGGGAACTGCAGGTTCTCTCATTCTGCAACACTATCCCTTGTTACTCTGCACAGTAACTATGTGGACACAGTCGTGCAAAATATATGAACCCCTAAGTATCCCCCGAACCATGTTTTACATTGCAGAAATATAAATGGCTATGAACAGTCTGTTAGCCTGTTTTCACAGTACATATGGACTATGTGTGTGAGCACGTCCCAGAACACTTCCTGCCATTTGAATCGTGAAGGGCCAGATTTTACCTCATAGCTCTCACTTTAAGCACAGACTTCCTCAGCTAACAGCCCTCCTGGATTCCAAGGGCCTGAAAAGAGGCATCACACATGGAAAAAAGTGGAGCAGGGAGAGCTCAGGAAGCCAATCAGTGCTGGAAATGTTTCTGAGCAGCTACCGAAGAGCTTGTGTGCATCTTCCTGAGACTCATCATTAATTGTCTTGAAGTCTGACCCTGCTAAACTCTTACAGAGAAAATGACAGATTTCAGCTTAATTAGCTTTTGTTTCCTTGAGTGCACACAAACCAGTGCTGCATTTAAGCTCTTACCGAGCCTGTGGTGTCAGAAGGAAGCTGAAGGATTTCTCTCATTCTTTCTCTCCCTCTGACACCCGCCTCTGCTAATGAACGTGGCTAATCAGCCAGGCTGTGCGGAGCACCTCTTCTCCTGCAGGAGCTGGAAGTGCTTTACCAGCTGGATGCAGAGCCAGATCTGGGACATGCTGGCAGAATTCCCACTTACTTCAATGGGACCAAGATTGATCCTACATGAGATATTATCAACTGCAGCCACCTGCAGGGAGGGAGTGGGGGAACACAGGGGAGGTAGAGGGGGAACACAGCAGCTGTTTAGCAGCGCATGGTAACACAGAAACAAGAGTTCAGGCTCGGAAATGAAGAATGCCGGATCCAATTGCAACTGCAGGTGGAATTTAGGTGAGCAGAATGCTACTGCCGCAGTTGGGATTTGGCATCGGCTTTCAGGCCAGCAGTACCCCGAGACCTTTCCCAGCAAAGGGTCAGGAGCACAGTGGTCTAATGGACACAGCATGGGACTGGGAAACAGGCATCCCTGAGAGCAGCGATGCGGCTGTCCTTGGAAATAACATGCTGACCGTCTGTTAACAAATTAGCCTCCTTAACCTTCCATAAATCCCCTGAAACACAGGGTGCTGTGCTGAAGGCTAGAACAGGCGGTGGACTAGTCAGCCTATTTATTTTCCTGCCTAGAGATATTTTTCTCAAAAATTACTTTCTCCCCGTAACTGTGGACAGATGCAGCAATGCCTGATTAAAAAAATGAACAAAACTTCCTTCTCCCCAGTTATCCCCATCCTGAAAACACTTTGAGGGCTGGGAGACAATCATGCTCTAGAGCCAAAGGTGCGCCTGAGACAGCCCAAGATGGATGGGTGATCAATTTAGCTTGAGGGTAACTTTAAAGCATAGTGTCAATGTAGTCTTTAAGGACTACTACAATGGTTATTGCTAATCATCTAGGAATGCATGCATTAAAATGCTATTATTGAATTTAAATTAATAAGCATAGAGCTACCTACTGTGTATTGCTCTGCATCAACCACTGTGCAGCCCATAGCTTCTTTAAGTTGTCTGTAAACTCACTCTGTTGGCCTTAAGCACATTCTCAGTGGAGTGGTGAATCTCAGACAGTCCTCACTCAGGAAAGACTTCTGAGTAAGACACTTCCAATAACTGAACCTTGCCTTAACACCCTTGCCATTTCCATGCTGCAGACTGCTTCTCTGAAATCGTGTTTTATGCTGTAGTTTTACACGGGTTTAAAAAAGAGGCAAAACCTCAGATTTTTCTGTTTATTATAGTACTAATGAAATATACATTTGTTTCAGTTACCTTTGCATATAAAATTGAAATATGTAATAATCCAGGAGGCCTGGCAAAAATGTAGTTTATTTAAGCTATACTTCTGTTATAATATCAACTCAATGAACTGCAACATGTACAAATAGATAATTCAGTCTTATAACTCTATAAATAATTTTATTGCAGAGTGAAAATCATCCTATCCTAACTCTCAAAATCAACCCGAGAACCACTCGTGCCTTACAAATAAAAAAAGAAGCTATATGGCATACAATTCCTGTGCTGGGCAGAGTGATAAACTTCACTTTAAGAGGAAACATAATCTTTGTTGGTCAAAAGTGAGATATTAATCATAATCCTTGCAGCCAGTCCATTTAATGTGACTTTTCATTCTGGAATTTGTAATTTGGAGATTATATGCTTTTGTAAACTCTTCCTTTCTTCCCAGCCAATAGACATTCTGAGACAGACACTGGGGAAGATGGGATGGAGATGCATCACCAAAACTGAAAAATAATGTACATATTTGGAAATAGTATTTTTTCATTTTATTTTCATAGACTCATATGCCTTGCATCCAGTTTTTACAGACAAGACATGTTCACAGGCAGTCTTAATATGTGATTATTACAATTAATTTCTACAAAAAGCATCCTGGGAGAAAGTTATGTGAAATCTCTGGAGGATATGAAAAACCTCTGATGTCGATTTCTCTTTGCTTTTCTGGGGACTTTTTTAGTTTGTTTGGTTTGGGGTGGTTTTTTTGGTTTTGTTTTTGTTTGGGTTTTTTTTTTTTTGCAAAGAGAGGTTTGAAAGTGGAGATTTAAAAAAATATTTTCAGAAAAAAAATTCATAAATTAAAAAAACATACCTTCTATAAATCTAACTGTGTTTCCACTTGGGCCAGGGAAGTGCACTATGGTCTCTGAACTCTCAGCATAGTCATTTAAGCCTTAAGATTTTGTGTCTTGCAAATGGACTGTGCTGTCTCCATACCAAAATACCTGCCAAGCCTTCTGTTCCTCTTACTGCTTTGTCATATATTGCACCACCAGAAAGCATCTGGCTTTGGGCATGGTTCCTTTAGGAAAAATAACATGAAAGAAAAAAGAGTAGAAGACAAAAAGCAAACCAAACACACACATACACACAAAACGAAGCAAACAAAAACCAACAAACCAAACAAAAAAACCCAAAAGCCCGAAAAACCCAGACCACCAAAAGAGGCCCTCCCAAAAAAATCAAACGAAAAAATCCACTTCACCACCCCAAAAAATTCCCAAAATCCAGCCAAAGCACTTCTATACCACAGGAAGAAGGGACAAGAATATGAAATACCACCAAAACTGAGAAATGTCGGGGCTCCTTACAGATATCACAGCAATTGCTGTTTGGACAGATTATTTTCTTGGCTTATACTGTCTGAACACTTGCATTGATATTGGACCAGCAGTCCATATTAAAATGAAATCACCTGGAAATGTTCTTCTTTTTGGCTTTTTTTTTTTTACATCATGTGGAAAATGTTATGCTTTTAAGCACAAAATACTTTGATTTTTAAAATTATACACAGCAACCACATTAGCAAAAAGAGAAAGGAGACCTCTCAGCAACAGTCCCTAAAATTTTCTTCGTGAATGAAAACTCCATCTGGTCTCCAATTTACCTCACTGTGTCTGGTTTGCATCTGAAACTGAATGCTAAAGTTCATGCTAAGGAAAGTCTTCATCTTAAGGCAGACTGTGATACCATGACTGTGTAGGGATGTTTATATGTCACAAAACACCTGATTCCGAAGTCCTCCTCCATACAAAAGTGGGGTAATCTGCTAGAGCAGAGTCTGAAAGGCAGGGGACAATGGGCTTACTGGGAGAAGAAAAGATCAAGCAGATAAAAAACAAGTCTTGCCACAGCTGTCACACCAGATGTTTCAGACACACATTGGCAAGAGAGAACCTCAAGATAAGAATTTGGTTTGTATCCTTACCTGTACAAAAAAGGAAAACAAATCCTGGTGTTTCATTTTTTCGGATAACCACTATTTTGATATATGGAAATAAAGTCTTATAAATCTGTTTTGTAGAATTAATAATTAAACTCTTTTCACATGACTTCATTTTTTCTACTGTAATGAACTTACTTTACAAACCTCGAAATCTGGATTACAACTGCAAAGAATGTCACACTTCAGCTAATGACAGCAGCCTAGTTCAGGGTAACATTAGCAACACTATGGTAAAATATTACATGGGAGACCATTTAAAGTTTATAAAATGGAACAGAATATATTAGAGAGACATGTGGGCTTAATTTTCCATTCACGTAGATGTAATTCCTTAGACCTCCACATCTCATCTATTACTGTGTGCAAACAGAACCAGGCCAATATATCCTCCACAGAGCAACACATAGATTTGGGATTTGACTACCAAACTATAAATAGATTATAGTATACTTAGTCTTCAGTTCAGTTCCAGAAAAATTTTAATCTCTGCTGTCAGCGGAGGTTGAGATGAACCTTGACTCTTGAAATTGCACTTGCCTTTTGCAAATTAACCTCTGTTACAAAATAAACAGAAAATAAGACATTTGTATATGCACTCCTGTACACGTATGCTCATATGAAAAAATGTCAGCAAACTCAATTTCCATTAGCTGTTACTAAATATTGAGACATCATTATGGGACACAGGCTCATTACATGATCGATCAGTAATGATAACAAATAATTATTCACTATCTGAAATGTTAAATGAAGATCAATACCCATAATGGTTTGAATAAGAGGTACAGAGCATTTGAACTGTAGGGATCTTCTGATCTCAAAAGCACATGAACCAGGGGATATCTGTTGCATTTCGCCTAATTACTTCATTATGAATGGCATAAGAACTGGGTTCAAAATCTATATATGAACTGGAAAGTACTCATGTTCTTAGATAACTCAAGCAATATATGCTTAACTGCTTAGAGGGAAAAGTATTTGCCTATGGCACGAACACACATTCACACCTGTTGCTGGAATGGTTTCCAGTAACAGAAGTTTATCAGAGTAAGTGTTAATACTTTATTCCTTTTTCTGCTAATCCCATTTTCTGTTTTACTTTAACTGACTGCAAGATCGCTGCAAAGTTTAGGGTCCTGTTGGGCTTTAAAGCTTGTATCAGTTTTCAGCATTTTTATAACTACAGCTCACATTGTGTTGGTTATTCTAAGAATCTGCTTGAAACCCCTTTGGTTCAGTCCAGCACTGACCTGTTGCTGAAGTACAGTCAATAGAAAGGTTTTGTTGAAGAAAAATATAATGTATTAATAACTGTAATCCCTGTTGAATGCATATTCAAATAAATATCCTGTATCATATAGAAACAGAGATTAGAATCATAGAACCATAAAATTGGAAGAGGCCTTTTAGACCATTTAGTCCAACTGTCAGCCCAGCACTGCCCCTGTAACCCTTGAACCACTAAACCCCAGGTGCCTCTTAAACACCTTCAGGGAGGGTGACTCCACCACCTCTCTGGGCAGCCCATTCCAGTGCCTGACCACCCAGGCAGCGAAAATATTTTTTCTAATATCTAATTTGAATCTCCCCTGCCTCAGCTTGAAGCCATTTCCTCTGGTCCTCTCACTGCAGGCACAGCAGAAAAGGCTGGCCCACACCTCACTACCCACTCCTTGCAGGAGCTGTGGAGAGTGATAAGGTCCCACCTGAGCTTCTTCAAGACTAAGCACCCCCAGCTCCCTCAGTCATTCCTCAGAAGATGTTCTCCAGTAATTTCACAAGCCTTGCCCTTTGCTGGACACACTCCAGTATCTCCTTGTCCTTTTCAAATTGGAGGGGCCCAGAGGTGGACACAGCACTTGAGGTGTGGCCTCAGCAGTGCCGAGTACAGAGGAAGAATCTCTTCCCTGGTCCTGATGGCCACACTACTCCTGATACAGCCCAGGTGCCGTTGGCCTTCTTGGCCACCTGAGGACATGCTGGCTCATGTTCAACCACAGTGGACCAGCACCCCCAGGTCCTTTTCCACTGGGCCACTTTCCAACTCCTCTACCGCGGCCTGTAGCACTGCAGGGGTAACTTTTGTGGCCAAAATGCAGGACCTGGCACTCAGCCTTGTTGAACCTCATGATATTTGGATCCATGCACTAAGGGATCTGTTTAAAAGTTACAGTTATTAATGTGGAGGCAACTTTTTTCCACTCTGTACCAAAAATTCATTCAACTTAAATTTTTATGGAGCTCTTGAAAGAGGCAAGGCTCAGCTTCATTTTAACTACGGGCCTGTTGTGGCTCATAGTACAGCTCACAGCAGCCCAGCTGACCCCCAAATCATTGAACTGAAATTTAAGCAGACTTCAAGTTGAGCCTTTAAATTATACAAAAGACGAAATCTTTTTGAAAAGAGGGGGATGCTCCTCTGTTACAGTTTCTGGTCTAGCTCATCTTCTGAACCTCCCTCTGGGACTGCAGGTTGTGGGAAAGACCCACTGCTCCTCCTGTTCCTGTTCTTGTGTTTGCATTGCTGAGTCCTGCCTACCAAAACACTGCCTTACCTCCAGCAGTGATTCTCAATCTATCCCTCTCATTCCTTGGTCTCCAAGGTCCTCTGGCTTCCTTGCATGTGTATTACCTGTGCTGTATGAGACGTGCTACCCCTGCCAGCTACAGTGTTCATCTTACCCACTGTACCAAAACACAGACTTTTATCTATGCAGGATTATTAAATATGTTCCCTGGGGTGGCATGAACCCAATGCAACACACTGGTTTGGAGGATATTGAATTTATTTCCCATGATGGAAGAGGTCTTATATCTCACTTGGGGTTTTATGCTACCACTATACCCCAGACTGATGAGGTCATTTCTTTAAGAAGAATCTCATTGCAAGAACATTTGAAATAAAAGAAATGGAAGTAGTTTTTAAGAGCAATAACATTTTAATTCAACCATTTAAATCTAATGTTCCCAGTACGGAGACCCTTATCCCAGATTTCTACTAAAGTCAGTTGCAGGGGGGTTCATTTGTAGAATACAAACCCCCAATCATACCTAAACATAAATCAGATGCTTTAGTTTTCATGGAGGAGAAAAGTATGAAAGAAGACCCTGCTTTGCTTCTTTATGAAGCAGGCAAATGTGATGAGAGTTGTCTGACATTCAATAATTGAAGTACCATGTCACCACTGATGAGAAGAGTGGATCCTTTGCCAGTGCATGTGAATGCAGCCCACCTGCCATTCCATAGCCTTGGTGTGGTTCCACTCATTTCCTTAATGTCCAAGCCAGAGAAATGGGACTTTGTGGACTGATAAAAATCTAATAAGGAATAACTAGGCAGGTTCTGTATGGTGGCAGCATAATCTTCCAGCCAAGAATATTAAGTATCCCTGTGTTTTATATGTAGTACCTTCTCTAAGTAGTCTTAATTGGCCTTAAAATCAACGTACCCAAATTGATGAGCCTCTTGTGAAATGCCTGGTCTACATTATTTTACAGCAAAAATGCCAAGAAGTTCTCTGCATGTTCTCAAAGTACTGTACGACTGGTTAGTATCTTCAGCATCAGTCTTCCTGATGATTAAAGGTCCTGTGCTGAGAAATTCCCTTCTCCCCACAGATGTATTTTATAATATTTAGCACTCAGTGCTTTACACTATCAAAGCATTGTACGCATGCTATCTAATATCTCCTAATTAACTCATACATCTCCTATTAAAAAAGCATCTAAAATTAATGACATATGGTATCGCTGGCTTTTGTACAACTCATGCAAATGCAGCTTTCGGGTTTTACAAGAAACGTGGGTAAGCTGAGATTCCTTTCTGAAATCTGACAAACACTTTGCCATATCCGACTTTCAACAGAGAGGAAATGAACAACGATGCAAATTGGACCTTCACAATTTTAGATCTGTGACTGAATGCGTACACAAACACCAGCACGGGCAAGGGCTTCAGAGTCAACAGGTTTGGTCCCTTAATGAGGTGTACATCAATTGCACGGGTTTCCCACAGACTTTGCTCTCAAGATCTGTAGAATGCATGAGAAACAAGTAACGTCTGTCATTTTGGTATCCATCAAAGCTCTCTTCCATGTGAGGAAGTGGTTAATTTGTCATTTCACACTCAAAAAGGCGTGAAAGGCAAAACGGAGGGAGATTAGATGGAAGAGAGGAGGGGGGGGCTGTGACTCATGAGAGGAGACAGTAGGCCTGATTTTGAGCTTGTGTTTGTTGCTGCATATCAGGAATAAAATCAATTGAATAATATCAATATAAAATAGACAAGGATGAGGCCAGTATTTCTTGATTATGTGGAAAAATTTACATTATTAAACCCAAAATATAAACCAAGGAACAAGGAACACTTTACAAATGAAATTATGGCATACAGCAAATTTCTAACTTACAAGTTTTATTTACATGTGGACATCTCTTATTTAATTATAATAAATGTATTAATTCCAACAATGCAAATTTTCAACTTAAAAATACATAAGACCTTTGAGAAAAAATCCCAAAGAATACACACATCTGAGGAATGTCAGCTCTGTGTCAAGAGCACTGGTCTCAGCCACTAAATATTTTCCCTCATCGTCTTTCATTTTAGCCTTGTTGTTGTCTTTTAATTTTCTTTTCCTCTGCATAAAACAAAGCCAGCAAAAGGCCAGAGAAACGGTCAGAGTCAAACCTTTAGAGACCTAGGAGAGGTGCGGGCAGGAATCCCATTATTTGTTAATAGGATTTGTGCACATACCTCCCATGGACCACTTAGGAAATTTACTCCCAAGCATCTCGGTGGCAATTTCAATTAGAGTCAACATTTCATTTCAGCAGATGGACTGCAAACTGGTGGCTACTCAAACACTAACGAGTAACGCTTGGTAATTCCCCTCTCTTAAACTATGATTACGCTTTCTCTCTTTTATGGGGAGAATGAATGCTGTCCCTAAGCCAAAAGTTAATTTGATTTTTTGCTGTGCCTCTCTGTGCTAGCAAACCCCACCCGTGTGCCTGTATACAGGCCCAGTGGGTAAATTAGTGGGTATTTTTGCAGATCTGTCACACATTTCTACCATGCTTCTTACTCAGAAAGATGCCAAAGGACTGGAAGTACATCTGCCTTCCCCTGAAATGTAGCCACCTCTGGGGTGGAATGTGGCAGCAAATGTTAACACGGGAACACAGACACTAAATCCTATGTGAAAATTATGCAGGAAGTAAAGAACACAGCTCACACAGTCTAAGGCTACCCAGAAATTAGCTAAAAGTGTACATTTTTTCTTTTTACATGAATGCTTTTGAAATTATTGCCTGGTGTGTGGCACTCTAATAAGGAACATCGCATTTGGCATTGAATCCCGTTGTTCAGTCTCACACAGATTAATAGTGATGGTAAGTTTCCTGATTTCAATAAGAAGCAGTACTAATTCATAGGCAAGATGCACAAAACCAGAACACAGTATTTTTTTTTTCACGGAAAATGTCCTTTTTTTAAATAGCATTTACAAACTACGTTGATGGTGGCCTGGCTGGCTCGTGGTGCCTTCGGTTTCGCTTTTTTTTCATCTCCTGCACATGCTTCCATTTGGCACCACCTTTGTTCCGCTGCCGCCGCTTCTCCCGGTGCCACATCTGTTCACAGTACTCATCCAGGCTAAAGCTGGGGCTGCTGACGAGCTGGATGTAGTCCTTGTACCTCAGCCGGGATTCCGTCAGCAAATCCCTCACCCGGCCCTCCTCGTCCTCAGTCTTCTGAGTGCTTTCCATCTGTCCATTCTCGATGATGTTTAAGTTCAGCTTCACGATGGTGTGGACAAAGGTGTGCTCCTGGGCTTTGCAAAAATAGGCTCCCGCATCCCTTCTTTGCAAGCTGCGGATCAGCAGCCCATGCTCCGTTTTAATGATCCTTTCATCAGCCTTCAGCTGTGGGGTTGGACAAAAGAAGGACACAGTGGGTGAGTCTCATGGTCAAAATGAGATGTGTGTCAGTGCTATGCTGAGGTGGAGACAAGGCCTGGCTGGCACACGGCGTGTCCCATCCCTACGGTGCAGCTGGGACAGATACCAGCAGTTCCTTCGAGGCCTGAGTCCTGTTCCTGACTGTAACGTCTGGGTCACGGACACTCAGCATGAAGTAGCTAAAGACACATGGTGTACAGCTGACAGGACAGACAGCAACACTCATCATACCACAGTGCAGTGAGGGAGGCTGCATTCTCCAAGGAAGGGGAGCTATTTACTGCCACAAATCCCATTAATTTTTTTAACTGTTCTTTTTGAGGTATCTGTAATACACCCAAAATACCAGAGTGCTTGTATATATCTGCAGTGCTGAGGCCCTGTTACAATGGACATGAAAACCACTACTGATTTTTAAAGAGAAATGCTGAGGTTTCGATCTTCAACCAAGTTTTACAAAAGGAAGTTGATCCTGACTTTGACTCACTGAGATGTGATTAAAAGCAGGCAGTAAGGCTGGATAGATACAACAAACTACATTTCTTTTATTGCTAAGATCTGTGGAGAATAACTTAGAGAAAAATAAGAACAAAAAACCCCAAAACCCCAAACAAAACAGTAAGATTGCAAGTGGGAGCTGAAGTCTGACAGCGTGGAGCAGTAATTTCATTTACGAATAGAAATATTTAAAAAAATACGGGTCAAACGTTAAAAGGAAGGTGTGCCTTAGACTAGTAACACTGTCAGGTAAATTACATATCTAATGATCTGCAAATTACTTCCAAAATAACCCAAGTCAAAAAATAGCATCCCCCCTCAAGAGAAAAAGAAAACCAAAAACAAACCAAAAAACAGGATAGGGCACTGGGCACCCAAGTACTTTTGCAGCTGGGCAGCACAGAAGATAAGTGATTTGCCAAAGACCATATAAAGATTAGTAGCAGAGGTGGAAGTAGAAAGCAGAGCCCTAACTCCCAACGTCCAACCAGCACTTCCTTTGAAAATGACGCCGGTTTGTCCCAAGCTGTTCCCTCCTGGGCGTGCTGTGTTTGCTGCCACGCAGAGGCTGCAGCACAGCCAGCACCCACAGACCTGGACTGCTGCTGGAGGCAGCCTCGGCTCTGCTGGTGGCATCACTACCATGGGGGAAAACTTCAGCTCAAGGCTGGGTAGTGGGTTTGAGAAGGGGGGTCTGGGGACAGAAAGAACTAACACAGAATCTGGAAAATTTCCCAGAGTGCACATCTGACCCTCCAGCAAACTTCAGAGGATGAAGATCAGGGAGGCATAAAGATGACTAAATTAGATTTATTCACAGTGGGTAAGCTACACACTGTTTCTTTATGTAAAAAATCTGCACACGATTCCCTCTGCTACTCCATGGGAAAAAATTTATACATACATATGATTCTCCATCTGTTATGATTCTAACTCACTAGTACTTTATCATAATAGAGTCTCTTGGAGCAAAGAGATGGATGAGATGACCTTCCAGGGCTTTTAGCTTTACCCTTTTCCAAGTTTCTATGACAATGACTTTGAAATCATTAAAAAGTTTGAGAGACCATATTGAGATCACCAGAAAAGACAATACACATAAATTTAATACAACCAGAGAGAGAGAGAAAGACTTTTGTTTCCTACTGTTTCAGCTGTAACAGTCTTCAATAACATATGGATTAGACAGGTATGTAGGCAAGTCATATGGATGGATGGATATAGGCCTGTGTACTGCCACTGATACGAGAGCAGCAGAGACAAGAAATCAGCTGCTACAAAAGCAGGTCAGATTGTAGCTCTGGTTGCCTTTTCCTCTGGCCAAGTATTTTTTTGACTCCTGCCCCAGTTGTTGGTGTTGGGAGCTTTAGTTTCATTGTTTGCAAACTGTATATAAGCATGTCTACTCAGTACCCAGAGGGTGAAATGATACAAATTTCAGGAAATTCCTGGAAAATCAATTGTCCTGACAACAGGTGCTACATGAGCACAAGCTACTTCTGATTTACCACATGGAGTTTAAACCAGAGAAATTATGGTCAAGCCACAAACACATGCACAGAAGATAACAGGGAGACAAACTAGAAAAGGCCACTCTTCTTTCGCAGAACCCACAGCACAGGGCACCTAGTCCTCAACTGGATTAGCTAGTGACACTTCAAGTAAATGTTCCTTTCTTACAATAAAAAAAAGAGCATAAAACTTACAAAAGAACCCACAAATAAGGACCTGAAGGCAGAAATATGTCTAGGGCAGGTGTTTCCTTGTGGTGCTGTGCTCCACACAAAGAAGCAGGAGCAGGGGCCAGGTGGAAGTCCTTGAAGGACTAGGTGTTGCAACACAACAAGGAAATCCCTTTCTTCTGCCCAGGCTTCATGTCAATATGAAGATCCAAGTTTGCGAAATTGAGGGAAAAGCATGGGAAGAAGCAGCTAGCTTCTAGACATTTGGGTTTCATAAGGCACTGTGCAAAGACCAAGTTCCCACATTGTCTGAGTGAAAACAGGACTGATGTCTTTGAGCTCGGGGCTTGATGCAATCGCAGCAGTAGCATCTGCCTGCCGGTGGCTCTGCCAGTATTGTAGTCTAGAGCGTCTTGACAGCTGTGCACCTCCCACACTTGGAAGGGCTCCAGCTGGCTGTTCTGGCTGGCTGGGTGCCAGTCCAAAGTGCCCTCACTAGGGCTTCGCCTCTTTTCAGTGAAAGGCAGAATAATGGCAGATCTAGACTTGAAAAGATCGCTGGACCCCCAAGTCCAGCACCCTGCTACTCATAACTATTTGCCATTTGTGTAACAGCCGTCACTTTCTAGTCACAAACGTGTTAACTGATGGAGCTGTCCCCCTCCGCCTTGGGATACTGCAGAGAAAGGTAAAAGTCTAAATTGGTTGTGTCCCTTAATCCCAGCTCATCATGACTCCTATTTTTAATGAAGTAGTGTTCCTACACAATGTCCTGTGTTAACCTTGGACAATGAATTAGGGTGACTGTCTCCTCCTCCTCTGTGCCTTCTTTGTTCATTCCTTTCTTATCCTCTGACAGGATAAAATTATGGCTCTGATTTCACACATATTGAGCAACACTTCATTACTGTTTTCCCCCCTCACTTCTCTTTTTGGTATCCTGTTTATGTTGTTTTACCCATAGGTTCAGAACTCCTCTTGTCTTTCCTCTCTACTTTCCTCCCCACAGGGCTCTGGAGTTTCATAAACACCTGGCATTTCATTACTTGGTAGTAGATCTTTAACCTTTCACTTGAATGTTTAATGTGGTCTTTGGTTCCTGACCTACAGATGTAAAATGTATTTTATTAAATTCTGAGGAAAGTGAAAAGACTACATAGATAAAAGAAATTTTGTTGTGGTCAACTGTGGATTCACTGTTTCACCCCCCACCATGTCAAAATCAGTAACTCTTCTAAAATATTTCTCAATAGGATTTAACAATTCAGAAGTACACAGGCTTAAATTCATAAAAGCTTGCCGACGTGCTTAAATTTGAGCATACGATAAAATTTAAACATGAGAGACATAGTTTTGTTCCACAGGAAACAACTTATATACCACAAAAAATGAAGCAATTGATTACCAATAGCTTTCTTTTCTTAGTGAAGTGGGAGCGGGTTTTTGACAATATTGTATCAACAAACTGCACTTTCATCCTTCATGATAAGCATGTAAGTTTTCCAAAAATGACATTACCTGAATTATGACACACGCCATAGATACTGGCAGTATGTGATAAAGGGAAAAGATCCCCATGCAAATCTAACACTTGATTTTCACAACCTAAATTTAACACTGGAGAAAAAAAAAAAGTATTGCGAATAACGACGGCAAATCTTTAAATAATCAGTAAGTTGGAAAACAACCAAGGAAAGTGCTGTGGCACCAGGTTAGGTCAATGCTTTTTGTCCTTTGCTAATGATGTGTTTAGATAGCTCCCTCTTTACAAATAATTCACTTGTCAACTCTTTCACAGTTAAAACACTGCACCTGTCTGGGAGAAGAAAGTGGCTTCAAAGCCTGCCTTCCCTCATTAATCAACACACAAAAAAATGTTAAGAGGTAAAGCTGGGCTAATCATGGGTTAGCTGCAACCTCTGAACAAATTGAGAGAGGGAGAAAAGAAAACGAGGAACATTTGCTGAGAATTCACATTCATCTTTGTTTTTCTATTGTTCTCTTTTTCATCCTCATCATTTGACTGGAAATAAAGATCACTCTAGGGTTTTTCTGACATTATTGTTACACATGACTTTGTTTCTCTTGCATGGGAGAATAATCATTTAGCTCCAACACAGCTGTAGAGTTAATTTTTTTTTTAACATCTTTTTTTGTTTACCAACGGCCTCAGGAAAAATGAAGAACATGTTGCTGGTACAATGTCATTACGGAAATGCATGATTCCTATTAGTTTCAAGGTGAAGTTTACTTCTTATTCTGACGCTAAACTTTATCCTCCATTCCTATCACCCCTCCAATATATCCAAATCAAACCAGAAATGTCACTCAGTTCAGAGCTACTTCTCTTCTTTCCGCATAAAACTGTCAAAAATATTAGTCTTACTTAAGAAACTCAAGGTATTAGAAAAAAAAGGCAAGGAGTAATATAATAAAATAAAACAGTGAAAGCATGAGAACATAAGTAATCCTTAGGATGCAGAATTAACCTCTTTTTTTTTTTTTTTGCAACTCTCTTGACCTCTTTCTCATTGACCTAAAGACTGAAACACTGAATTACACACCCCTGACAGAAGGTACTACTGGAAATTCAGTCCTTGGTGTGTATCCTCTACCTTACTCAGCCATCACCCAGCTCTTAGATTTCAGGGCTGGAACTGAATCTGTGGCCTTTCTTTATAAGATTCTGCTTGACCAGATGTTTGTAACAAAGGAAGTTGCCATCATGACACAAAAACCTCCAGATGCAAAATATGGAAACTTATGTCTTGGATAAATTTGAAAAAAATGCCTAAAATGTGGAATGAAACAACATCTCTTTGCTCTGATGGGGGATCTACGTCACAATGTAGCGCCTTGCAAAATGTTCCACCCAAAAGTGGGTCCAACTCTTGTATCTACCAAAATATCAGATTGTCCTTAAGTTTGATCCATCAGGAAAACACAATCTGGGCTGTGAGGCAGGAATATGGAAAGGGTGAGAAATGCTGAAGGAGGAACTGGAATGTCCCCATGCATTTTGGTGGATTTATTTTCACCACCAGGTACAAGCAGAGCAGAAAGAAGAAAGTTAAAAGTGATCTGCACCTATTCTGTCACTTTAGACCACAGGGTTTGTTCTGTCCCCTGCTGCTGAGGTGGCAGCGTGGCAGATCTGGAGCCACAGGAGACTCGGGGTGAAGTGCAGCCTAGAGGAGAGGGGCTGATGCTTTTCAGAGCAACCAGGCACCAAAACTAGTGCCTTTGTAAGGAGCCACGCATTTGCTTTTTGCAGTCCTGACACTTATTACATACATAAAATAACCCAGGACTTTTTTTGAGAAATAACTAGTATCTGTTTAAAGCTTCAGAGAACTTCAGCAGTTTAAGACACTATGAACAGATGATGTCCCCAGAGTTTTTTATGAACTCCAGGCACTGAAACACTCTCCGTCATCCCAGTGACTAACGCTGCACGCACAGGAACAAACGTGATCAATTGCGTGAGCAACACTAACCACAAAAGCACTAGATATTTGACTCCTGACCTTAAAACAGCCCTAAACTACAGGGAAATGTACTCCCACTGGCAGCAAAATGACCTGGTGACAGCTTCTGTACCACAGGAGATCCTGTCCCTCCCCACAGGTTGCTCTGCCTGGAAGTCACATTCTGAACCATGACCTTAAGGGTGAAATGTTGGGGACATCCTGCTGGGCCAAATGCTTCTCATCTAGTCTGGGTTTTGCCCTTTCCCTTCCCTCAGGAAGCTGCAGTGCATGTCTGGGACAGTGCAAAGCCATCTATTTGTAAAGCCAAGTTTAAAGACTTGCTGAGACATTACAGTTCCAGCCCTGGAACTAAAAGTCCGTAACCTAAGTTCCAGGTGCGTGGAGTCATTTGCAAAGCATGGTATCGTCATCACAATAAGTTACACTGCTAAGACATGCACTAAAAGAATGTACAGTGTTATTTGAGAAATCTGCTGCAGGAAGGGAGAGAGAGAGAGCAGAAAATATAATTGTAATGGGAGAAGTTATGGTAAGGCACTGGTTAAACAAAAATCAAGCTATACATTAAATATGACCTCACTGTTTCTGTCACATATGGTATTTTTGTCAAATTGAAGTACTTTGAAAAGAAAGTCAATTACTCTGATCTTTGGATTTTCTATGAAGGTCTCCTATTAGGTTTTTATACTGATGAACTCATTTTCACTGGTAAATCAAGTTAGAAAACCTAAAAACCTCCATTTCTGGATCTCCAAATTATCAAGGGATTAACACTTTAACCATTTAACCCTTATTCCTCAAATAGGAAGAGTGATTATTCAGTATCTCTATAGACCTGGTCATTCATTTAGGGATTCATACCTAAAATTAGGAATTTAACTTCAGATATTTGAAAACATGTAATTTCTAGTTTAATATAGTTATCTTAAAAAGTAAACAAAGAAGCTTCTTTTTAAAAAATTTCTTCTAAAAATGGTATCTACCAATATGATATATGCAAACTGAGTTTGTTCAGGGGTTCAAATTCTTAGGATCCTGAAACTAACCTGGGTCAAAATACTAGAAATTGTTATTAATAGAACTTTCTGGCAAGTTTCAAACAAAACTAACAGCTATACACTGTCTTTAAGCAACCTGATCCTCTAATTATCAATGTGTGCATATGCATTTCTACACGCTATTATCTTCAGATAGAAAAAAAAACCCAAAACCAAAAAACCCCCAAAGCCCCACAATGAACAAAACTGCCCCAAGAGCTGAGGAACTTGTGTCCCAACTTCTATTTTACCAAAACTAGATCACAGAGGCAATGCTGTGGCTTTAGGCACAACATGTGGCAAAAAGCTATTTGCCTACTTTTAACATGCATATTGTAGAAAATCTGTGCAGATTTCTCCTTCAAATTTTCTACTAAATTTTCCTCAGAGGTTAATCTAGCCTTTTAGCGAAGATTTACTTTTCTCATGCAAACAGACGTCAGACTGTTTACACAGAGCAAGCCCAGTAAACACTGCTGTTAATGTGCAAAGATGAATTTTGTATGCTTGCTGAGGCTTCTAATGCCACCACACACGTGTACACAGTCCCTAACTCCCTCCCAACGTGCACATCCTTGGCATGTTGGGCAGTCCTGCTGTACTGGACATCACCAGGCCTGGGTAACTGGCCTTTGGCTCAGAACAAGGAGGAAGGGCCAAGTCACTGCTACAACAAACCTTTTGGAAATACAAAGTGTGGCAAAAAAGAGTATAGCCTTAATTTAGGCTATGCTATACACATTAGCATGCCATAACTTTGCTCAAAGTTGGTTTGACCTGCACTTTGTTCTACAATCAAACAAGAAAGACGGCTTGAGCTTGGTTTCATGACCTTCAGAGCCTATCTGAACCTGTGATTTATGAGAAAATCAACTGATAATATCTTTTACCCTAAATTGACACAGATAAGACTCAAAAGCAGCCATTCAAAAGAGGCTTTTAAGTCTTGAAAGAACGATTTCTTATGATATAGGAATATTACATTCTTCACAGGGAACTGGCTCCTTTATGCAAAGTTTGTAGTTCATGGTATAGTTGCAATACATTATTTTTAAAAAGACTGAGTCTTCTCAAAACTTGGCATAACTTCCCATTCAGAAAAAAAAAGAAAAAAAACCACACACAAGAAAAGAAAATCAACAAGAACAAACACCCCTCCCTCCCAGTCGAAAACCTGTTAACTATCTGCTTAAATTTACTTTAAAATTAGTCTTAAACACATGGTTAGAATTAAGAAAGTATTTTACTTGTTTCCCTGATCAAATATGTGAGTGCATTTACAAACTGCTGCCTTAGGGAAGGTGATCACAGAGTGTCATGTACAGGACAGTAAAGGTAACTCCATTTCAGTAAAATGAATGACTGCAGGCCTTTAAATGCCAGTGCACTTTTAGCTGGGTGTGCCCTTCAACCTCCTGTGGCTGAGAGGGTGCTTGGCCACCTGAGCAGAAGGCAAATTTTTTTTTTCCACATATGGGCTACCATGAAGGTTAGAGGTAGTATTTCAAACCAGCAATCTTTCTTTTAGTGTTAAATCACCTGTCTAAAAATTAATTAAGCTTTTTTTCCCCAGCAGAGAAAAAAAGTTTTGTCAATCCAAAACATGTGTAAGAGAAGGGGAGTAAATTAAAAGTACTGCAGTGTTACAGTCAGTTTACAGCCTTGTGGGATTTTGTCCTATCTGGCAGAAATCAGAAGTGTCTGGTATCCCCTAACTCTGGCTTTCTAGGGCAAGACATAACTGGGGTTGCAACTTTGGGGTGACTGCCATGAGTCACATCTCACCCAGAGGTGATTCTCTCATGGACACCTGCCCTGGCCTGCATCTCCCCAGCCTTTGGAAAGGACCAGCACATTTTCTGCACTCAGAAGTCTCACGGGATGAATTATCACTGAGAGTGGAAGACCAGTTGAATGTTTGATAGTTCCTGTCATTTAAACTAATTTTTGTCTTGGATGAACATTTAACAAAAGAGCATATCTAGCACCTGGGACCAGCTCCTTTGAAAGGGCAGTTCATTTCCCTTCTCCTTCCCCGTTGCCATGGTTGCCATCACAGCAGGAGTTGGCCTCAGATACAAAATCACTCATGTAAGAGAAAGGCCATGAAAACTCCTGAGGTTTGAAACTCACAAACCCAGTCCAAACCAGTCCCAGTATATTGACCTTCCAGGCATGCTGGAGAGCCCCTTTGTCACTAGCTCAGAGAGAAATCATCAGGAAATTGTGCAGGGGGTTTCCAGCGACCTGGAGGTTTCTCCAGGGCTTCTCTATCAGTGAGGACCCCAAAGGTGCATCCCAAAGGAATTAAGGGCCATCACAAGTCTCACTGCTTTCTACACCAGATGCAAGGAGCAATCCTTAACCTGACATCTCTGCATCAGAGAAGAATGCCATTTAAGAAAAAATCTCAGACTCCACTAACAAGAAAAAAAGCAAATAAAAAGCCTTTTAACCACACAGACCATTCCTTCTCTGGGGAGAGATGGAGAGAAGCAGCAAACCATACATGCAGTTCTTAGCTAAACTGCTTAACATAGCAAGGGAAAGCAATCAGACACTAAATAGAGCTGAGATTTTATTGAAACATAGGGTTTTGAAATACTTTTACCTACAGAAGTAGATGTGTTAATTATTGGACAAAACAGCTTTGACTTTTTATCACTGATTTATATTATCTCCCTTTTTAATTCTTTGTTTCTAATAGGATGAGCAGGTAAGTCAAAATAAACATAAAAATCTGCTTATGATACAGTGCAAATGGTTTTCTCTCTTCCCCACTGCATGCCCCAAATGGTGATAGCAGAATGCTATGTGATACCTAAGGTGAGGCAGGGAAAAGTAAAACATTGACTAATCCCAGTAACTCCTGCCTCTCAATGCTCAGCTGAATTCTCTATGGAGGAAACCTGCCTTGATGACTATAACTTACCTCTTCTCGATGTTCTTCTCCAGAGCGCTGAACATACCACCTAATAGAGGCTTGCTGGGACTTAGGAGTGCATTCCAGAAAAGTTGAATTAAATTCAATGCCAAAAATCACCTTTTCATCAGCAGTTTCATGACTAATGCCTGGAAAGCAAACATGGTACAGGAGATTAACCCTGACCTGCTTTTTAAAGCAATGGGAAAATAGCCTGATTCAGAACAGATGCTATAAGAGTGAATTATAAAAAAGCAAAAGGAAACTTAACTTTTAGCTTAAACTGTAACTATGAGGATTTAGAGGCGGCTGCTAACCTTCCTTCAGTGCAACTGGTTTTTAAGGAGGTCAATAAAATCTGTATCATGAGCTTGCTCCATTTTAAAGTTGGGGCTTTCACCTTTGAGGAATTTAAAATCTGACCTGTATTTTTCCTTTAAGTAATGCAACTACTAAACCTGAGCTAAACCTGATGAAGTTAGATTGTTTGGTTCGTTTATCCCAAGCACCTTAAAGGAGTCACAGGGCTAAAGTAAACTGAAGTTTGCCTCCCTTCAGCATAATTTGAAATGCTCTGTAGTATGTCTCAGACCAAACACTGAAGGAGCCATGAGGAGATCTGAAATCCTTTCTTGGTCTTCTGTAAATCTGAGCAAATAATTTCTAATCTCTGCATCTTCATTCTTCTTTCTAGTCTATTTTATCTGCATCTTATCTACCCTAGCAAGAGACTAAAGCTGTTTCTTATGCCCTGTGAATAACAGAAAGGAAGGTGAAAGCAGTGGTGTCTCCTGGATCAAAAGTTAGCTCCGTGTCAAAATTAAAACAATTTTGGATCATGCTTTCAATATAACAAGTACCTATATGAGTTCTACAGAAATTCAAGCTCTCTGCATTATTTCCATGTGTCACTAAGATTTCAGGAGAGCCAAACAACTTCATGCAGCCAACGAAGTCTCTGGGAGAGAACCTCACACAGCAGAGCACTGAATTTAAATAAGTTTGGGGACCACAATATTACGAACTACCACGAATGGCCTGAATAAGCCAAGAGCCCGGAGTGACACAGGTCAGCTTCATGGCTTTACGGCATACAGGAGTCACCCCAGGTGGATAAAATTGCTATTGGTGGCACTATGTCAGGACAAAGAATTAATACCAATTTCTGTGCTACAAGATTTTAGATTTGTCTAATAAAGCTAAGTCTTCCAGTATCTCTTCGTCCTTCCAGGAAAATGTGACACTGTCAGCCTTTCTGCTAGGGTTTCTATAACCTTGAGCTTTGCACAGTCTCAGATATCAGTGTTTGGAGAGTCATGGCAAGCAGCAAGCAAGGAAATTCTGGCCCTTGGGATGAACAGGAGTTTTGTCGTTGACTTTGATGGAAATGAGATCTTACCCTGACTTTTTAACTATGTCTGCAAGCACACATGTACAGTCAGAGCCCTCTAGACTGTGTAACAGACTTCAGGCTTTGATCCCGTGGCAAGCAGCTCTGATTTCTGCACTGCCTCCCACTGAGGTCTGCAGCAGGCACCCAGCACCGCAGCGGCACGGAATAACCAAAGATCAATGGGAAGAGATGGCTTGTCCCGAAGCCAGTGTTCAACGTGGTGATACAGTCAATACTGTTTTGTCTGGATTGTTCACTTTAATAAGCAGCTAGAAGAACCCCAGACAAAGCCATGGTTGGGTTTGAATGCTATTCATTTATTTTATGCTGCCACAGAGATTGCTGTGTAACCGCAGGGTTTCATACTGACAGTGCTCGCTGAGAGAGAAGGGCTGCAGATGCCAGAGGAGCAGCCAGACCCTTTGGTATCTGAAAAGAGGGTGTGGGAAAGGGAGGGGGAAGCGGGCAGGGAGAAGGGGGTAGGTTCTTGTTAATAACAGGAGCATTTAAATAGCTGTGGAAAGGGGAAGGGGCTGGTTTGGCAGCTGCAGCTCAGCCTTGGGACCTGTGTCAAGTGGCAGAGGAGAGATGGCATGTTCCCCACTCACCCCTCCAAGCTTCCTTGTGGGATTTGCTGCCCTGTTTCTGGATGGAACATCATGCACATCCCATTACCTACTTTCACGGGTGTGTGATGTTTTGGTGTCAGGGGCACATCTCCCTGCCCCATGTGAATGCTGGGGAGTGTCACCCATAAGGGATGCAAGGGTGATATCCCATGTTGGATGTTCCTTTCCAGCTCCAGATCTGAAAATTTAACTGTGGGAGGGGTAATGGATATGAAGTGTGGGAAAGGCAGCTGTTCTGTTGAGCTTAGCAAGTTTTTGGAGACAGAGACCCTCACAGCAAAATCTGCTGCCTAAGTGACAAAAGAGCAAGAAAGGTGAAAAATACTCACTGTCTTCCACATCCCAGCACTGTGCAACTGGGTCTCCATACTTGACATCCTGCCTTCTGGCTCGCCTATGGGAAGAGCATGCAAACTTGTAACACTTCAGACATAACTGCTGGAATGCAACAACAAAATACAGAGGAGCTCAGCAGATGTGGACTTGCACTGCTCCCACCCTACTGCTGACAATTACAGTCTTAACTAAAACCAGCCTTACCCTCAAAGCAGCATGTGGCCTAGAGAGATTTGTACAATAGACATCAAGAGAAGAGCCTGTGATTTGGGAAAACCACTGGGAGGAGAAAGAGAAAAAGACAGAGAAAAATATCTGCCTAAAATAAGGAGTGTGTAATACAGTGACAGAAAGAGTGTCTAAACTTGCTTAGACCAGCATGGTTCTCCTGGTGGGGCAGACTGTGTTGCAAATACCTAGAACATTTCATGCTGTAGATCATGAAAAAGATCTGAAGTTCAACAGGTGATATACAAAACTGAGCTCAGTATTAGCCCAAGGTAATACTGACTAGTAAACCAATTATTAAAATGAAGAGAGAAAATAATGTATTTCAGTTTGTTAACAAACAACTGACGAATCTGGTTATCTTTCATCTTTATGGACAGAAAAAACGTAAGACAATGGTCTGAGATGATCTACTAACTTGCCTGCCAATCGCTGGGTGTGTTACATGAACTCACCGTGATTTACTGTCATTTCAGTGTAATAGCACTAAAAAAAAGTAAACTCTTCCTCTGTGTATGATTGCATTTATCTCCCAAGAGCTACGAGAAAAACGGGAACTTTTCCAATTTTTCAGTAGAATAATTGGAGACCCAGGAAAGAACTGGTTCTTTCCTCACAAGCAGCAGCAGTGGGACCTCCTGTGTGCAGAGCAACTCCTCTGAAGGAGAGCAGGTTGCCAAGGCTGATCTGTCCACTGAGCAAAAGCTGTAGACATGCTGGAAGCACAGACTTCAGCACAGAAGGAAAACATTCAAGTAACTGATCTACTACAGGATTCCCAGGGCCAGTCACCCATCCTTTGTTTTGGAACCACGGACTTTTGGCTTTCCCTCCAAACTGCACATCTGTTAAAAAGCATGGACCATCGATCTCCGTGTCCCAGCCCATCCCAGACTTCAGCAAGCCTCATGTGTCACTAACTTTGCAGTGAGCCTGAACACTTGCTTTTCTCCTTTCATTTATGCTTCTCTGAATTTAGTTTACTTTGGCTATGAGGGAGAACACATAAAGTTCCCTGACACCATGACATGATAACTTACGAGTCATTAACTTCAATGGCTCAGGACCCAGCCCTGTGACCCCTAAGGTAGAAAGTGTCATTCCAGAGCCTGAGCTCAGACTGCAACCTCACTGCAAGAACTGCTGTCAGGAGGACTTTATCCAAAGGGGAATGAAGAGGCTGTGAAGGACTCTGGCTTCAGCTAAATCAGCCAAAAACTTCAGAAGACACATCCAGCAGCTGAGGCAGTGCACTGCTAGACCCTGCAGCATGCTCTCCCTCCATCCAGATCCAAGGTGCTGTCCTAGCTGGTGGGTACAGAAAATTCAGATGAAGCTTCTTTCACTGTGGAAAGACTGCTGCCAATATGGTGAAATCATGGTACCTAAACCTCTGTCTCCCTCTCATGGCTAGACCACAAATACAATTGTTGGGTTAGGTCAGGGAATTAAATATGTTTTATTATTGACCACTCTGGGATACTATGTTAAACTCTGCTTTCTAACTGCTATGAAAAAGTCAGAAGCTTAAGAGAGGCTCTTGCATCTTGGGCAGTTAGCCACAACCTGGACCTCCATATGAGCATCTTGTGCCTTAAAGCATTCAGCATAAAAAAGGAAAGTGATGGATTTATGATGTTAGCTGCAGTAGCCAAGTTACTGTCACACACACTTAAACAAAGCTATGTTGTCTTCACAGCTCTTCGAGCAGAAATGTGAAACATGGCCAGAGTATGATCACATTTTAAGGCAAATGATATGCTAAGTAAAAAGGCAACAAGTTATGAATTGGAACATCTAAAATTCTTGCAAGCAGCAAGATCTTTTACAGCATGTCGTGTTTTTTTCTTACCTTTTAGAAGTGGGGGCATATCTGGAACAAGAGTTTCCATCCCAGGCACAGTATGGGTCTCTGGCAAGGCAGCAGTCTGCACAAGCCTTCCCATACGTGTGACATCTGTGCAGAGAGAGCTGAACCAATCCATCCCTGGAACCAATGTACAATTGTTGCTGCAAATCAGGCAAAGCAAATTAATTAGGAGTGTTCTCCAAGTAGCCAGTGTAAAAAGTTCCCTTCTTCAGTGCCACAGTTGCAGACTTTTAACCTTAGCCCAGATTTTATAAAACAAGGGAAAATTTCTCCTTGTCTAAAATGTTTCTCAGGGCCCAGTGTGAACTGGCCAGTGTCCATTCATCCCAACAACACAGCAGAGAGAAAGGGGACTGCAGTCCTGGAAAGACATCAGCACTCAACACCCTCACACATTTAGATCTGTGCTATAGTAAAAAATCAGAAGCAAACCACAGAAAGAATGGCTTAATAACACGTTTAAAAATGAGGGGCTGGAGAGTCACTATGTTAACAGTCTGGGAACTAGGGGTGACCTTGTGTGAATAAACTTCATGTCCTGCTTCTGATCCTGAGGTAGGATGGGGATACTGTTTCTCCCCTCTCCCCACCGTATGAGTGAATTGGCTGTGGAGCCAAGGGTGGTCCAAGCTGGAGCTGGCTCATGCAACACTTCCATCTGGCCTGCCACCTTTTTTCATGGGAGATGGGACCCAGCTGTGCTGTGCGTGCCTGAAAGGCAAAATACCTCCTCCCGTGTGAGGGAGCCGCGTTGTGCCAGAGCTGCTCTGGCCACTTCTGCGGGTCAGGGAGGGGTGGCTCTGGTGTCATGCTGCCTCCTGAACATGCACGGAGACATCACAGAGCTTGGAGCTGCCATAAAAACCATTTCCCATCAGGAGATACTGCGCTGGGAATGGCCCCCGCGCTGCCAGGGTTGGACCACCCAGACTCAGGCTGCAGTTTTAGAGGAGGGGGACTGGTTGTGTGCATACAAGTTTTAGCACAGTGAGGCCCTGATCTCTCCTGACTACTAATAAAAATAAAAACAATGATAGTAATAATAATTTATTACTGGATTGTAAAGAGACAAGTATTTCTGGAGGCCGGAAAAGGAACGTGCATTGGTTTCACTTACAAATCCCACCACCATATGACTAAAGGTTTGTTTCCCTGAATAATTACCAGCTTGGGTACACAAATTGCTGTTTGTAAGCAAACAGGAATTAGGCAGGCAAACAACTTCAAACATATCTCCTTCTTTCCAGTTGCATTTTAAAAGCCATCCATGTAAAGCCTGGCCGCTAAGCAACAGGGGTCACCTGAAAATAGGTGTTCAGTGTTCCCGTATCCTCCAGTAATTAAACAAGCTTATGATTACCTGTTTCTGAGAAATCTCCATGGTTGAGATAAACGAAGGGTGCTGAAAAATAAATTAGCAAGGTGTGTTAGTTTACAAATTCCCTGTTCTCAGTGCAAAAGAGAGTAGAACTTAACATAAAATAAGTAAATAAAATTACAGGCTCATTTTCTTGGTTTTTAACTAGTATGAAGAAAACAAACCCCAACAGAAAATTCATGCTTCCAAAAAGAAATCCCATAAATTTCCCCAGCTGGAAGGAGGGAATTAGCTTTAATTCTGAGAGTTTGCTATCTACCCCATCCTGGGCAATGAGCCTTCACATCAACTTTAGTTCGTATTAAGCACTATTTGAAAGGCTTAGTTGCCATTTAAGGGATACATAGGCAGATCTCTGCACGAGGATGTATTTCATGGCTATGAAAGGCAGTGAAATTTTTGCCCATGACTGATGTAAGAACAGCACAAAGCTCAGGAAATTATCTATCACCCAACAAAAGATTAATCTAAGCCTATTGTTTAATATTAATGCAGTTTGAGGAAATAAGGCATGTTTTTTCAGCCACTACTCCCTTCAGTTTTCTGGATTCAAAACCATAGAGGTAGCAGTTATGAATGTTACCAATAAAAATGTGAAGGAATGTCTGCTGAGCAGAAAAAAATGACCTCTTTTTTGTTTTAAATATGATATGGCACATTTTCCCTTGACGTTATGCTTTAAGAATGCAGCAAATTGGTGCACATACTGGAACTGCTCATTATTTGGCAGGCCACTGAGTAATCTTGGTATTTTCTGAGTGATATTTATAATTGGTGTCCAAGACAGTGAGAGGAAGACCTAGAGATCCTTTAAATCAAAGTTTCATCACACACATGACATATCAAAAGGCATATGGAGAAATGAACTCTTTGAAATAATTGTTAATGATCCTGTGCTTACACCTGGAAAAGTCCCAAATTCATTTATTCAGTATGGACAGCAATTTGGGCTATATAGCACATAGGAGAGAGGATGTGTGAGAAAGTAATCAAAATGCCATGGATGCAGACAAACTTTGATGGAGAAGCAAAGTGAAAACTGAAGAAGAGCTAAGCAGCATGAGAAGAAAGCAAAGTGAGAATGCAAAGAACGAAGAAGACAACTAATAAATGGGAAAGAAAATCAGTAGGGAAGACAAAGGTTTCCATTTTTCTGATGTAAAAGTATGTTGATGTCAGCTCCCTCACCAGCACTAAAGTTAATCAGAAATTGTGCCTGTGCAACAAAAACAATCTTGGGCTTTTTACAAGCTGTATTTATGAAGAAATCATTGGTGTTAGCAGGGCTCCAGTTACAGAATAACCAAATCAAAATGGTCAAAAATACTGACTCAGCCTTCACCGATAAATTAAAGCACACTGATAATCAAAGCTAACTTCTTGTTTATTTTCCTTATGTTTTCAATTCCTAAAGTTGCTATTTTAAAGCATTTCTCTGCACCAATAGAACTTTGTGTGTTTGTTTTTTAAAAAATATAATTGTACCTAGGATACTCTCAATACCAATTGGGCCATAGAAAATCTCACATTAAAAATACAATACTATTATTTTAATATGTATAAATAATAAAAAATGTGGGCTCATAATAAGATTTCAAACTAGAACAAAGCAGGATAAATGAGACGTTCTACGGGTTTGAAAAATCACGGTCTGTTTGGTTTTGGACATTTTTCAATTGACTTGCCCAAAGAATACCAAGGCATTTAAAAATTTACATAGTGTCCCTCTGGAAACTTGAACCAGCTCCAGTAAACAAACAACCAGACAGACAAAGCCAGTTTGGGCCATGAAGTCCCCTGAATAATATTTAATTTATGTTGTGGCTATTAATGCTTACCTTGAATATCTGCAGCTCTTCCAGGACCACCTCCTCCTTCGTCCACTTCTCCTTTGTGATACTCACAACTTTCAGGACTGTGCCTACATCTGAAACAAATGTGCCTCATGTAAAACCCACAGGTATGTTTCCATATGCATGGGCCACTCCATTTCCTGCCCTGTAGATAAAGCTAATCCATCAGGGACGTTGCTTTGCAACCACATCTATCCCCACTGCATCTCCTGCTGCCTGCAGAGCTCCCTCCATACAGTGCATTTATGGTTTTACTGTATGGCCGAGCCAACACAGTCGCAGGCTGCTCCTGGCAGGGATGGTCCAGCTCTCCTGCTACACAAACACACAAACACAGACAAGCACATCCATGCTGACAGCTACGAGTTTCTGCACATTTCCCTGAGCCAGAACTGGGGCCCAACCGACCCCAAAGAGAGCCAGCTCAGGGGGCTAAATTGGCAGAAAATCATTTCCTCTTCTTTATAGAATTAATTTGCTTCCAGTATATGCTTAATCAGAAGTAAGATTCATTTTAATGCAAGCAGTTAAGTAACACACTTTTTAAATTTATTTTTTCATTTAAGGAAACTTTTTTTTTAAAAGAACCTCCATTCAGCATCAAAATCTTAATTTAATCATTACTTATTTGGAATCATCTAGAGAATTTTTTTAAGTTAAATCTATTCATCAGTTTTAACCTGAATTCCTGTTTGGTGTAAAAAATAGCTGCTCATTTCATGTCAGACCATCACACATTAGTGAACCTTGAATGGCCTTAAAAAGAACTCAGAAATTGCTCAGGGGAAGTGGGCTGGGTGCTGGGATGTGGAAATGACACAGTGCAGCTTAGTCATAAGCTCTACACATAGTATTGAAATAATGAAAAATAATACATTATAAGGGAAAGAATGAGATTTTCATTCTTCTTTTCCAAAACTACTGAACTTCATATAATCAATCAAAGCCAAATTATTGCAGTTTGCCTTATGTACTAGAGCTTTTTTTCAAAGTTTGTTTGACATAATTGCCAAAGCCTGCACATGTACAAGTTGCTTGTGTACATTCAAACATACAATAAGCTACTGATCTGCTGCTGCTCAGAATCTCCTGGGTCATTTGTTATATCCATATTCAGTCTCCGTATATAATTGAAATTTTATCTTTGAGTTCACTTTTTCCTTGCAATGAGTTTAAAGGATAAAACAGAATAAAACCATGCACTTACAGAAAAGAAAACTCACTTTTAAGGAAGGCATTGCAGAAAAATAAATGTCTGCATATTATGGAGTGCCATCTAGTGACTGCGTGGTACTTGCTGGCCTTGACACCTCTAAACCTGACTACTTATACTTGAAGAGTTTGTCTTAGTGCCAGTTAGGAAGGAACAGTTAACCTGGGAGTATTCGAGTTGCTGGTCTCGCAATATAATTTTATTTCTATTAAAAACTTTAAAATGGAGGACAGAAAACATCTGAAAGCAACCTCCACAGCCACTAAAAGAATATTTTGTACATTTTTACAAGTGAGCTCATCTTCTCAGACAGTTAAATTTCAAATTACTTTTTTTCACTCTTATCAGAAGAAAAGTTGTAGTGGGCACTCTGAAATCCTACGCACCACACAGTTTGGGAAAGGGTTCCTTTTCCTTTGTTGACTATATTAATATTGCTCTTAGAAAGCAACAAGGATTTTCTATCATCATGCCTAAGGCTCATCCCCAGCCTTCTCAGCCAGCAGGGGAGAAAACAGCACTTTAATGGTCTTTTTTTATGAAACTGTGCTTTTTTCTCTGACACCACTGTCCTAACTTGGGATCACAGAGGGTCTGTGACATTGTCTTTTTTTAGAAGATAAGAGTTGTGAAATGGATTTTGCTGAAAGACATAAAAGTTCCAAGAGAGAGGCTATCTCTACACTCCTTTTTGGGGTAACACAGATAGAAAACTCTTCAAGGCTGAGACAACCCACACTTCATAAGAGACAATGCTCTGTGACAATTCTTTCCTCAAATTACTTCAGAATAGTCATACATATCAAACTGTGCTATATGACACAAAATTTGCTCATAGGCCAGATAAAATGCTGTGCAGCCCAATAGCACTGGGGTAGGATTCAAAATGAAACCTTTATTTCCCTGCAGCTCATGGCAGTAGCTCATCTGCTGCACATGGATAAACCTTGTCACCTCCTCTGAGATGGGGATTATGGCAGTGACTTCCTTATTAAAGCACTCAGATCTACCAGTGAAAAGTCCTTTATAAGACCTACACAGAACGAGAGTGAGAGAATGTTGAATTACGGAATAAGAACAAAACTACCAAAGGAGTAATGTGGCAGATTATTACTTCAGAAATGTTATGAATAGGTAATTGATATTCCTTAGCATACCTTGCTCTGGGGTAATTCATCCAGTGATTCTAAATTTAATTACTATGCTAAAACTAGACCTTTTCCTTAAGGCATTTATCTATTACAAAAATGTAAATAGATACATAATTATCCATAGAAAAATGGCAAAGCAGTTTTTTCCCTGACAGAGTAGCTTAACCTCTCTGTGTTCAATCCTGGTTGTCACGTTTGGAGCTATCATGTCACTCATAACTTTAAAATTAGTTGAGTGGAATTGTTGCCTTAGGCTCCATTTGAAATCCTTCTTAACTGCTCAGCACTGCATGAGATAAAATGCTGAAGCACCATGTCACTACTGATAATAGGAAGTACTCCTTGAAGCTATCAAGGTAATTTTTTTTCCTTTAATAGTTTTATTGATGTGCTTCCAGCAGGAAGTCAGACTACGATGTAATGTAAAGACAGGTACTGAGCGGTACTTGGAGGGTAAGAAAGTTCAGGTACTCTGACCCCTAAATGGTTTATCACCTAGGCAGCAGGAGGCATTAACATCCCAACAGTAGTACTATCTTGAACTGACTAATCAATTTCATTTCAGCACTTGCATGAAGACTTGGAACTGAATCAGGAGCACCTATATGCTTCCTGAAGCTGCATGCATAGGAAAAAGATTTTAGTCTAGAGGTTTATTCAGATTTATTCAGGACCTACTGGACCATATGTATTCTAAAAGGATGTGGTTTGTGCACAATGATAGGTGAAGTTCTCTCTCATACCTGTTCCCAGGAAAATGACATCATATTGCCCATCCTCTGCCATGACGTGGTCCACCACGATCTGAGTGAGCCGATAGTCCACGTTGATCCGCGTGAACACCGGGGCTCCCGTCACCGGGTAAACCGATTTGTACATCAGTGGGTGCCGTCTAATGAAGCTAATGACTTCATCGGGAAAGTCTCTGGTAGACTTTATGAGCGGATCATAGGTTTTGCTTGGACACTGAACAAGAGAAAACAAGATGAGAGGAGTTTTAAGAAAGAAGTATAAGTAGAAATCAAGTTTTCCACAGTAACATTTGTAAAGACAGTAATAATCATATTTTTCAGTGATTCTTCTCATCCCAAAGCAGTACTTGGTCACCAATGCCTCATTTTTTTGAAAGAATTGCTTTAAAACCAGATAAATTCTCATGATGGGCTCAGTATAGGTGCAGCGAATTCCACCTCCTTGTTCCCTGGCCCACTCACAGGCAAAATACGACATTTGGTTTTTTACACAAAGGAGAATGAGACCCGAGGAAAGGAGACCTGTCGTGCTCTGTAGGATTCACTTCTGGGCGCAGGTAGCAGCACAGTTAAATTTGCTGCAGGCTGTCCAGAGCAGAGCAGGTACCAGAGCAGGGGCTGCCAACTGCAAGCCTGGGCTGCCCTCCTGTGGCTGCTGCTGAAGGAGCTCACCTACTTTAAGTGCAGCATCTCAAGCTTTTTCTGCTTTTAGTATCTCTGTTCCTCTTTCCAAAGCTGAGTTTCTGCCTTTGGCCTGAAATCAGAGGCCGTAACTTTTCCCTGCATATGGCCTGAAATCAATTAATTTTCAGTGAACTGTACCTCCTACACATCACATTTATTTTTTTCTAAAAAAAGGTGTATGCTCCAGATGCCAGACAATTCCTGTGGCTCATTATTTCTCAAAATTTACTTCCTTACTCATTCACAGAGCTGACACTCTTGACCAGACCCATGGCTCAGATGCTGCAGCATCCTTTTCTCTAGCTTTTAACAGCACAGTCTCATCCTCTTCTGGTCCAGATAACTGCTCAAGAATTTGGTCCTTCAGACGTGTCCCCATGCTGGGGTTCGCTCCCACCTCTCTTAGACCTGTACGGACAAACTGGTCACTCCAGCTGTTTCTTTGGCTTACACAAAGTTGGTTCTAACACATCTTGCCTGAAGACTACCCACAAACCTACCTCTTCAACCTCCCTCAGATTTTTCGTGTTAGTGCCTTTTGGGGCAAGCCCAAGCACGTATCTGCAAGGTGTTTCATTTTGGTGACGCATGATCTCTCATCACCTATCTCCGCTTTCCTTCCCACAGCTGTTTGCATCCCTTTCTGTCCCTTCTTTTACAATTCATCTCGAATCCAAGTCTGAGAAAACTTCTGTTTTGAATCTGGAGGCATCTTGATGGGTTACTGGGGAACTATAATCCCGGATAAGATGAAATGGACACATTATTTCAGTTGGCGACAACCTTTCACATATAAACTACTGATTGCTTATTTTTTAATGCTATTTTTAACGAAGTAATCCCTGTGTTTACTGCCAGGTGGAGCTCTAACACAGCCTGTGAAGAAAGAAATGTGGTCAGATAACAGTACGTACTCTATCAAAGTTAAGATTCGTGGTGAAGTTGCTCTACAGTCCTCCTTCACAGCAATTTTTGACAGAGCAGACTTTAGTTCACATTCCCAACTATCCAGTTTGACATGTGTTGACTCTGTGGTGCCAGTTAAGGGTTCGTGGTTAGGATTTCTTCCACTATGTAAGGCAGAGTAGCAACTAAACACAAATTTCTGACTGAGGAAAAGCTTCACAAGAGTATCTGAGACTACTGTACATTCAGAAAAAAAACAGGCCAGGGAAGCACAGACCAGCTAACTTTCTACATCCACATCTACAGCCACATCTGAAATGTCTTTTGGAGTCAATTCCTGGTCTACCTTAGACCCCAAACACTGCCACAGCACTGCCACAGGGAGGGCGCCACTTGGAGCATGCCCAAACTATGGCAAAGCCCATCTTAACATTAAACAACAGAGTGACAGACTGCACTTGAACCTGATCTCTGGTTTTAGTTAACAGAGCTGTAGCCCCAGTGATCTAAGAGTCTACAGCCTATTTCCACTCCTTGCCTGAACTGAATATTGTGGCTATCTAGAGAGCTAACGGACTTCGTGCAAGTGTCCACCTGCTTAGTGTTGTTTCAATCTGTGACAGTTAAGCCTCTGCCTCTCCATCTTCATAAAGAATCTGAAATAGTTTACTGAAAAATGTCTTAAGCCCCTGGATCACCTAATAGCTTTTGACAATTTCCCCATGGACAGTAAACCTGTGCCAATGTGAATTAAGATAAATTCCATCGCATAGTCATTTTTGTTTAACTGTACAATTCCATTTGTGGCTGTGAAAGAAGAGACAAGGAAAAAAAAAAGGTTTGTCCTGTCTTGTGTTCACCACTCAGAAGACATTCCTTGAAGATACCGTCAAACACAAGTAAGAAAGAAGAAAAGTAAAGTCCTGTTGCAAAAACCAGTTCCACTGGAAACACATATTGCAGGGAGCTATTCCTAGAGGGTTTGTGCCAGCAGTCCTGTAGGAACTTCACCCTCTGGCTTGCTGGGTATAATCTCCTACATTCTGTTTTCTGCTGTGCTTTTACGAAGTCTTTGCAAGGTTACATCCTTGAGGTGGGCTGTATTCAGGTTGGCTTTTGAAGATAACAATATGAGTAGAATAATTTCACAAAGAAATATGACTTTGGGACAAAAAAAACTTTGGGATAAAAAAAAGGATGTTTACCTTTAGAGGCACTGAACAAAAGTTTGTTGGGATAAATAGAGAGAAATATGCAGTAACTTTAATTGTCTTTGGATCCAAGTTTTGCATTAATTTATTCTATACAGGATGAGAAACAAATTCACTTCTTCAACTTCCCAACTATGCAATAACTCTCTTCCCCCTCACGGTGGACTAGAGGTTGATTTTCCCCTGTATGTCCCTTTTCTGTGGTTCGTGTTCTCACTCACTGCTCAGTCACAGTCTGCATCTACTGCAAATTTGCTGACTGCTCACCTATTAACAACTCAATTCCAGAAGCCCATTTCTACATGAAAAATGGGAGTAGTCCCTTAGGTTTTAAAGATTTCCTACATTTTTGCCAAAAATGCATCAACAGAGGAAGATGAGAGCAGTGACATCACTTACTAAAAACCAGTGGGATAAAATTTCTGACAATATGGAATTATAGAGCTGCTACAGCAGTCCCAAAGACCAAAACCCTACCATGCATGATACAGGGAAATCTTCTGCCAGTTTGCATAGTTAATTTAGTAGAAAGAAGGACTAAGGGTTTGATCCAGAGATCTGCTTGAGTCAACAAGGCTTCTTCCAGTTATTTCAGTGGGCTTTGGATCCTATCCTAAGACAGCATGACCACCAGGAACAGCTGGGCAGGTGTGACCCTGTTATGCTTGGCCAAGGAAGTTATTTCCAGAGGCATCACTCACTGTGGCATGATGGATGGAACAGGGGAATGAAAAAGTCATTTTGGCCACCCTTTGGCAAAGTTTTCAGGCAGTCGTTTAAAGCTGTGTCCACCCATCATTGCAGAACAATTCCTGCAGGCTTGTGCTTCCTTTCCTAGCAATCAGTAGGATGTAGGATGGTCAAGTGGGTGAGTGAAACAACCTTTCATGTCTGAAAATGTGAGTTCACATCCTGTTGCAGGTCTCATGATAGCGATACCGGTGTTCTCTGCCCAGTTCATAGTTCATTTATTCACATCATCAGCACCAGATGCTGTCTCAGATATGTGACATCTCCCACTGGGGACAATAAGATATTGGCTTTTATATAAAATGTCATGGGAGTAGGTTGGCAGAGTTGTTTCATGTGGACTACAAGAGAATCTGGCTTCCTGAAAGTTCTCATAACTCTATCCATGTACTCTCTCAGCACCTTCAGCTTTTTCTGTAGGGTGGGATTCATCTCACCCGACCTAGATTCTTATCCTGGCTGCATGTAAACTGCACAGAGGGGGTGCCTATCTTTCTCTTTCTGATAGAGAATTCTAAACAACGAGTTCAGATTTGATGCTTTTCTTCTAGATAGCTCATATAAAAAAAAAATTAATCACATTAAACCAGTCAAATTAGTACCACTAGATAAGAATTTTCCAAGAAAATTGTTCACCATAAAATCTGTTCTTCTGAGGTTGCTTAGGCCTTTGCTGCCATGAATGATAACTTGATAAAAATATATGCGTCAAGAAATGAAAGATAAAACAAAACAAAACAATCACCCAAAACAAACAAACAAACAAACACCCCCCCAAACCCAAAAGAAACAGAGTTGGAAGTACTAAGGGCATCTCTATTCAACTGCTGTATAAACTCTGTGGCACAAATCTTTTGAAGACTCAATAGTTACTTAAAGTTAATGAAATGCCTTCTGTGGGAGCTCAGTTTGACAATAATCACTCTGGACTAAATCCTGATCCCAGGTGATCTACAAAGATGCCTTCTGTTCCCTCACCTGTTATTTGTATCCAAATGTGGTCACAAGGTGGTAAATTAAGGCTAATCTTTCTCAAATAAAAGCAAATACACACTAAATTCACACCACCACACATATGTAGGCTTTTCTCCTTTTTTCGCTTGTCTTATTAAATTTGCAGCTTAGCAGAGTGCTGGATGTGTGGATCTCACGCAATGCTGAGACATACAGTGTGACCGTGTTAACATTACGTAGGAAACATGGCCAGGATTTTCAAAGGCTGGTGCCAGAAATTGGGCTCCTAAATAAACCTCCCATTTGCCAAACTGGAGAGTGCTTCACACTATCCAATGAACTCAGTAAGAGCTGCTGGATCTAACACCTATTAAAATTGTGGCAATTATTTGGGAATCTAGCTATTAAGGTAGGTAAACACATATCCTTTCCATTAATGATCCATCTGTAGTTCAGCAGTGCTGATGTCTACTGACAAACTGAAAAGAGAATGTTGTTCCCTGGAAACTTCAAAAGGGTTTCTACTTACAAGTGTGCTGAAAATCCCAGTTTAAAAGTGTCTTGTCACATGTCTCCTTAGACCCACTTAACACTGAGACTCAAGCACCCACAGGGTAGGGTAGATTGATCATATTGAGTGCAGTAGGTATCTGCTTGCTTTTATAATGTCCAGGCTGGCAATTTTTATGCATTTCACAAGGAGAACTGAGAATCATGGCAGCCAGTCACTCTTGTGAGCATTAGAAGAATCCAGTATGAAACATGAAAGAGTGAAATATTTCTTAAAGCGCTCCCATACCAGGAAGTTGGATGTCTTAGTCTGGGCTTCCCTCCCTGAAGAGGTGTCCCTCATCCTAGGAACTCCTTGCTCCTTCCTGTTTAGGGTGTTTTACTTTTCAAAGGTAATTACCTCTCATCTTAGCCAAAACTAGTAACTGTAAAGTCTTCCAGGCTCCTAATAAGCTGCCTTATCACTGATTCATCAAGCAAAAGCAGGTAAGAGAGAGGAACTACTTTCAGCCTCTCACTTCTGTGTTAAACGGGGACCTCCAGCACAGCCAACACACTGAACTTTGCAGAGTTTATAAAGAAATGCAAAGGATGTATCCTGAGGGTTTAAGATCCACCACTGAGGACTGGTGCAAGCTGTCAAGATGCCCAGAAGTACTTTAAAAATGGGGTACTCATAGATTTATGATCTTCAGTGGATTAGATGACAGCTGAGAGATGACTCTCAGGGCACAGGCACGTACATGCCATTGGAGGCTCAAGCCATTCTGAAGGTGAAACTTGGGTTCCTGAGAGGCCTAAATACCGTGTGGCTTCTTTTCTGTAGACTGATCAGAGCTGCACAATTCATTTTGTATTTGGACATACCTGCAAAAAACCTTAATGCTCCTCTACAAGATGAGTGAGTTGTGCCAGAAGGACTGAACACTCACTAGGGAGACTTTCATAGTAACCTTGCAGCTACTCAGTGAGCCTGGAAGAGGGCAGGGGTGAGGGGAACAAATCAGGTTTGTTGGAGACAAACAGTGCAAATTTTAAATGCAAAATGAAAAATGCAAAACAGTGCAAATTTAAACTCACTCTGTCCCCACAACAAAAAGCACAAACAAAACAAACAAAAAATTTAAGTCCCCTATTATTTTTTTTAATGGTTTGTATCCCACTGCTTGTGCAGGATTTGTTTTTGTGTTTGTCTTGAGCACTTTGTATTGCTTTTCCACTTAACACACCTGTGCTGTTGATAGAAAAAGCTGAGAAAACTGAGCATTAATCTGAGGCTAACTGAGCTGAGAGCAACTGGGTGAGTGAACTTGACTTTGCAGGTGGCACTTTGCAATTCTCTGCCGACCTCTGCCATGAGGAAAGGTGACAAGGTTTGCAGCATTTCGAAAGGCTGTTACGAACTGGAAGGTGATTCATGTAGGGGAGAACAGGTTGGTAAGTAACAGGAGGCGTAGGAGGCTTTCTGAGGAAAATAAACCCATAAAGTGAAACATTTCACTTAATTAAGCATCCCCATTTTACAGTAGGGAGATCAAAGGAGAGAGGAACTGGAGAAGCAAAGAATGCAATCTGTCCCATAAAAGATAGGTGAAAGGGGAAGATAAGTCTAAAAATAACAAGGGAAACCTGTGCGACCCTCAATGTTTATGAACAAGCTTATTAAAGCAGCAAAACTAACCAGAAGGGAGGACGGGGGAGGTGTTTTGGCAGACAGTATTTCTCTGTGGCACAGCCAAGTCCCAGTGGGATGGACACCGTATCTTGATCAGCCTGCACACTGGATTACCAGAAGAAATAAAGGAAGGGGTTTCACTGAATAAAGGGAGAGAAAGCAACTGAGAGAGAAAAGGATGAAGAAGGATGAAGCTGAGTCAGGGGAGGTTTGAGTTGGATATCAGAAAAAGGTTCTTCACCCAGAGAGTGGTTGGGCACTGGAACAAGCTCCCCAGAGAAGTGCTCACAGCACCAAGCCTGACAGAGCTCCAGAAGCATTTGGACAATGCTCTCAGGTACATGGTGTGACTCTTGGGAGTCCTGCATAGGGCCGGGAGTTGGACTCAATGATTCAGATGCATCTCTTCCAACTCAGTCGATTCTATGATTCTAAGATTCCATGACTACAGGAGAATCTGAAGGGTTGTAAGGTAACTCGTTTAATAAAAAGAAAACACATTCAAAAGCCCAGGACCGTATTCAGATCTGGAGCAGAAAGAGGTGAGACATTAAACTCTTCAAATGGACATGAGCAATATGCTGGGCTGCTTCTTCTTGTAGCTAAGTGACTCAGGCTGCCAGATTCTTACTTTGCTCATTCAGAGCTTTGTTTTGATCTTTTCACAAGACAGATCAGTAAGATATCTAGACCCATCAAAAACATTTGCTGATGCCTTGGCTAGCATTTAACAGTTCTATGTTCTGCAGTAGATCAGACTGAGTGTTAATCTATGTGTTTAAACACTGTCATTCCTCTAAAAATCTGATCTTAATGACATTTACTCACCATCAGTGAAATGAGGATGACTCCCTTGTATCCCATCAGAATTTCCAAATGGGCACTATGAGTTGCTGTGATACTGCAACGGTTACAGCTCAATAAATAATCTCAAAAAGGTTTCTTCCTCTTAATTCACTGAAAATCTTGTTCAAATGCCTTCTGTGATTACTGGGAGGGCATTATGAAAACTCTGCTTCAGAATGCAGAACACACTTTAAAGAAAGTTCTCCATGGTTTCTTTATTAATGAATAATTTCCTGAGTGAAACCCTAAGAGACTGGAAGAAAACTGGATTTTTTATCTGGGGACAGCTGCAGATATGTAAGTCTAATTTTTAAACAGCTAAAGAAGATAGAGCAAAAGCTCCCTTGGTTGTCAGCTCATCCTTTGTGCTGGGGCTGCCTGCTTCATGCTTTTTTTCTGTCTCTTTTTATTTCCAGCTTCCAAATGGAAATAGATTAGAAGCCTTGCCTCTGTTTAATTCCCATTATTTCCACTTACACTTTAATACCACTGAGAGAAGTTAAAGTGTGTTCTGCAGTGTCAGTGCTGTGGAGTGTGCCAGAGGTCCCCTGTCACCATGTCCAGGGGTGTTTTGATGACGGCAGGGGGCAGCCAGAGCCTGCCACAGCTCAGGGACACGAGCAGGCAGGGGCTGCTGCTGCCTGCTCCCCACTCAGCATTGCGAAGGCATGATGTCATGGTCGTGTTGGGAGTTTATCTCACACACAAATTGCCACAGGAAGCATTTTGTCAAAATTTCAAAATCAAAGTAGTCACAGTCTCTATAGTGAGCAGCTTTATTTACTTAGGAGATAAAGGCAGCAGAGCAGAAAGTTAAATTAGGGCATACAGTCTCCTGCTTCTGTATAAATGCTGAAAGGAAGTCAATGCATCTCTGAAAGCCAACCACCAAAAGAAATGTATTTCCTAGAATAGCCATTTTTAGACTTTGCCAGTAACTTAAAATACAGGAAATAGAGAATCACAGTAGTGTTGGCTATGCCAACTGCAGGCAACACTTACGAGGAGCTTAAATTTCAAAAATGTTCTGGTAACTTTAAAAAGGGTAGATTATCCCTCTTTGGCTTTGTTCTGAGCATTCCTGAACCACCTCACAGCAGGCAAGAAATCATGAAATTGATCTTCAAGGAAGAGCATTTCAGCATTCACATTGCAGTGTTCTTCAAGGTTCGTGCTGCTTCTTTTCCTTGCCTTTTAGCACTGTACTGCTTTTCCAGATCCCACCCTGAATCCATTCATATCCAAGTTTGGCACAGCCCATCACAAGCCAAGAGCATGGCATGAATCTACCTATTTGGATACCCTACATTAAACTACCGAGCCTGAAGTATTTTGCAGTCCAGCTCACTAAGAGAACAGATAAAAAGCTATGCAGCAATATGTTTACCTAATCTATACAGCAAGATATCTTTCTTCTGGCAGTTTTCTTCAGTAAATCCACTTCCCTTCTCAGTCCTTGGTCAGACAAACTCCTACAGAAATCCACTTACTATGATGGTTTGGAGGACTTGTAAGAAACTTATTTTCTCACAGCCGTTATCAGGTGCTTAAAGGAAGCCTTTGGAGAGCTAAGGGTTGGCTTATGGAAAATATTTGTTTATCTTTAAACTTTCCAACTTTTACAATACTCGCAACCACGGATATTCAAATCAGTGATAAAGATCAGCACTGACATGCTTCAGCATGGCATGTTTCCTTCCTTGTGAATCCCAACTCAACCATGTGATGGCTAATACACTCAAAAATGCAATGAGCTTATGACCCATCTATCTGTGCAGAGCATTCATCCTTATGGGGCACTCTTGAGTTTTTCAAGAAGAGTTATTTTAATCTCTTTAGATGCCATGGGACCAACTATTGTTCTCACTGGCACCATTTTTGTAGCTAAAATTAAATTCATCTGAACTTCTTTACCAGCTGTGGAGTTGCACACAATTTAAAAAAAAAAAAATTATCTTATTTTTGGGGACAGTATGTATTTTGCATGACAGAGAGATGTGTAAGCCTGCAATGCCTAAATTGTCCAAATAAGTTGTGATTTGCTTCATCAGGGCTGATCCTGGGCAGGCCAAATCAGTCTCTGAGCTGTCCTGGCCTTTGGAGAGAGCTGCTCTGAGGCTCATCCTCAGCTGAGAGAAGGGAATCAGCACTCAGGGCCTGACCTGCCAAGCCCTGGGACCAGAACACGCAACAAACAGCACGAGCTTGGACTATGCAGTTGAGTCCAGTGGAAGGATGAAGAAGAAAACACAGAGATACAAAGAAATGTGTGAAAAAATGGACTAAATTAACTATATCATGTGGCTTGAGGCGAAGGTTACACCAGTGCTGAGGTCAGAGAAATAGTGAAATGGCCAGATGACTTCTAGGCCACGTCCAACACCAACAGCTTACTGCTGGCTGCCTAATACTTGTTCACTGAATACCTGACCAAGAGAATATAGAGCTATTCCAGATAAAATTGTTGCTCTTTTACATTCTGTGTACAAAGAGTTGCTTAGAGTTGTGATGATGTTTTCGAAGTTGATGCATTTTTTGAAAATACCATTTCTTCCTTGCCTGTAATGTCGGCCTGTGCTTTTCCAAATTTAATACTGTGACAGAAGTAGGAAAAGAAAACTTTAATAACTTTTTCAAAGTTTTCTTCCTCATTTTGGCCTGTTACAGCTGAAGTCTAAGAGACTGGGGTTAAAAGTATTTCCAGATACCAAATTTCACTTTTCTTCCTGTTGCTTATTTTTTATGACATAAAAGGTCCAGCAATTACCTCCTTATTTTACTTCAAAACACAACACATGCACAAATACACACAACAGAATCAATGACAGTATCTCAATAATTTTAACAGACACAAAGATAACAGAAATACAAATAAAGAACCTCAGGATAACTTAACACTATATAAAGAAATGCCTTTGGCTTTTTATGAAGTATTGATGCCTTAGATGTGATCCCAACAGAGAGAAATACAGCTGTACAGTGGGAGACCACAATATGAGAGACAATCAGGAAATAGTCTGGACACAATGTTATCTCAGAGACATGGAAAAATGTATATTTATATACCTACAGGGTAGGTAGAAGTCTGAGCTGTCAACAGAAGGGGAAGAGTTGAGAGGATAATTTGAAACATCCTGAGCGGAAAATATAAATTACAGCCCGGGGAGGGGTGTGAAGCATGATTGCTTTTGAGTAAAAATAGAGGTCTGTAATTAAGGAGACACTTACTGTGCCAGGCCTGGGGTAGGGGATGCGACCTTCGTACTGCACCCAGCGGTGATCGGCGCTCTCCTTGTGGGCATAGGGGCCGTTGAACACGGCCCTGATCTCGGCCATGCTGTACACACACACTGCAGAGCCCTTGAACACGGAGCTGCAAGAGAACAGTCATTGATGTGCACACTGCCAACACCACCTCGGTGCCTCAGCCAGGGAATTCATGAATTACAGAGTCTGATGGGGTTTGGATCAATCCTACACCTGGCGGTTGAAATAACTGCTACTAAACAACAACGTGTACAAGTCTGATAACTACAGATATTTAATGTCACTGTTGTTACAGTTTTAAGCTTTGCTCAGTTGAAACCTGGATTGGCCTTTGGGATTACTTGATGGAGCGTCATTTTTTCTAGTGGCTGACAGCTTCCAGCTATCATTTAGTATGTCCTTTGATTATAATTTTATCCAAATGAAGGACATCGATTTACATTGTGTTCACATCTGGAAGTCCATATATTAGTGGTATTATAGGTGAGGTCCCTGAGAATTGAAAATTGCATTGGAAAGACAACAAAACAAGACATAAAACTAAACACTTATTTAATTTTCTATTAATTTTTCCTTTTTTTAATGTATTTTTCTAAAAAAATCCCAAACATTTCAGTTTTCATAAGAACACCATGCCAGGCTGCTGAGTAGCATGTACTTTAGTTACTTCACAAACCATTTCATTTATTTTGCAATATTTACTTCAATTTTAAGTATTTTCTGTGGTTATATATTCTAGGGAGCTACTGTGGTAACTGCTTCTGAATTAAGGAGTGTCTTGGCACTTCCTCATTGTACTCATACTGGTCAGCATTTGGCTAGTCATTATTCACACTTAATTCAAAGGTTCAGGAGACAAAAGAAGGGATTATTAATTTTATTTCTGACAATGCTATAGAGAGCACCTCACTATTGATCTGAAAGGTCACTAATTAATTACTGCATCCCCTTGAGATAAAGCTGGGTTATTCTTTCATTAACTCTGGACTATAAAATCACTTAACTATCTCACTTACAAATATCAGTTTAAAGAGTAATTTTGATACTAAGAAACAGCAGATGTCAAGTTGTTGCTTACAGAAATGAGGCTTCACAACAATCATTTGCCTAAAATAGCAACTACTGGTTGCTCAAAAAATATGACAGAAATTTATAATTTCAACTGGATGAGGTTGAAATCATCTAGCGTGTTGTTGGTTGTGACATTTTCATTACTTTTTACAACTGTTCTCGAAAGTTAAGCACACAAAGGTTTAGGGACATAATTTATTATTTCCAGTTCTGAAAAATATTGTCCTTAGTGACTACAGCCCTGACATTGGACGCCTTATTCCAGCGGTTCCTAACTGCTCTCAGGAATCAGGATCTAGTCTAGAAGAGCTGAGCATATATAAAAGTATATAAGTCCTGAGTAAGATCTTCGTTCTTTGTTTCCACAGGCAAACATGATCCTAACACATACCTTGTTGTAGTGAAGACTCCATACACAAGCGGGTTCCTCTCGTCTCTTGTAGAAAGTAAGAATATATCTTCTGCAATGAGAAAAATATATTTCGGGGGTTTTTTAAGTTAAACATCCATTGACTATTTCTGCATTTACCACTTATAATATGGAAATTTCTAAAAATATAACAAGGCTTTATTTTTGTTTGAATTTTAATTTCTGCCATGTGAATTTGTGCTAATATTCTGAAATGTGTTCATTTGCAGATAGTCTGGGTTTTATACAGAATCAGATTTCCACTTTCCAGCTTTTGGAGGGAAAGGGAAAAACACCACAATTCTGATCAGATCAATATTAATTATAATCAGGGACTTCTGATAAAAGTCAGAGGTATTACTAGCCCTGTTTGGAAGAGGAATAGAATCAGAACAAGACACAATGCTTCTACAAACCAGACAGGAAAAAAAACCCCAACAAAAGCAAGCATTATGTCAAAATAGACCATTAAGAAGAAATCAACTTACGCAGCTCATCGAAATGTGTGTCTGCCCCTTCAGGACCAGGTATGGAACACACAAGCCTGGCTTTCAGAAAAGTTGTCCACTTGTTTATTAGGCTTCTTTGGCCTCCCATATCATTCTAACAAAAATAAAGTCAAATACTTGAATATTAAACAAATAAGAGCTTTAACATATGACAGCACAGTATGGACTGTGCCTCTTCTGTCTGATTCTACAGTTTGCTCTTACCACATCATCAAAATCTTTTTTTTTTCATTTTCTTTTTCCTAAGAGAGTGTAGGACAGACATTTTCTTAGTAGCTTCTGTAGTCACGGATCTGCTCAGAGAGTGGGCAACTCAAATTTCCTAATTACACCCAAATCTGATTGCAAAGTTCCTTCACCACCTTTTTAACTGGAATTCTTTGTGAAAACATGTTTATATCACATGATTTCTTGCTCCTTGTGAGGCTGTTTTTTACAATCAGCTGTTCTTCAAAATTCTTTACAAACCAAATAATAGAACAGAACATTTTCGATAGATTTCTCAAAAAAGAAAAACTATTCATCAGCAGCTTACAATGTAAATACTGCACTGTTTTCTTTGTGTACATAGTACAGAGAAAAATGCATTCCAGGCAAAACCAGTTGTATTATTTTAATAATCGTCGTTATGGAAATATCAGTTTATCCTCCAACAACATGGATTTTTTTTTTTTTTTTCATTTCTTTTACTATGGGTTTCCAAAACATAAGCATGCTTGCCCAAATTTCCTTTAGTCGCTGAAGAAAGAAAAAATCCATGAAGGGTCACTTGAAATTGGAATTACCTTTCTGAAGAGTAAGTGTCCTACCAGCTTGGATCAGTAAAGGGGTATGGATGGTGGATTTTAGAAGATTTAAGTTTTAAGAAGACAAACTTGGAGTTTGCTCATGTACTTCTTCCACTGACTACATGAAGGACCCGGCTGGTTCCAAACACCAGAACTATTTAGGTTCTGCAAAGCCATTTACGCCCCAAAGTTCTTATCCTGAAAATGGTAAGGGCAACGACATACCAGCAGGAACCATGAATTGAAACACTTAAGAGAAATGTTGTCACCAGCAGTAGTCTCCCAGCTGCAGGTTCTGAATTAGCCCAGGAAGGTGCCTACTTCTTTCAGTTATAAACTCTGAAGCTTTAGGGGATCTGTGCTGTAAGTTTAAGGACCACAAATTTAGCCATAAATATTCAGCCCCCTCAGACTCCTTTGGAGGAATCACTGTTTTGTTAGTTCAGTTTGCAATCTGAAGGTATAGAAGCAGCCCCAGTAGGAAACACCAGGTGGTGGAAATTACATGCCATCACCACAGATTGTGTTTGGCCCTTCAGGGCTGTATCATACACAATACAGGCATTCAGAAAGATGGCTTTAAGTGCTGAAACCACTTCAGAAGGACTAACACTTGTCTGGTAATGCACTCTAACTGCTTTTCCTTTTCATGTACCTGCTACTTTCAAATAGATTAGCTCAGTTGGAAATGATTCCTGTTAATATATGGCCTTTGGAACTCCTGCTCTTACAAGAATTGCTGCCTCCTCTCTTGATTTCCTGAGGTTCTGCCAAGCCTGAAGCTTTGCATCTACCCAGCAGATTTATTACAAAGGTGTCAAAATTAGCACCCTGAAGCCAATAGCAAAAAAAACCTCTGCATGTGTGTGTTCAGTTCAAAGGCAGAGCAAACAAACTTTGTGGTGCAGTTAAAACCAAACAATTGAAAAGATGCAACAAAGAAACTTAAAAAGCAAGGACTGTTAAGCTTTTTCTTCCTCTGGCAATTGGGATTAGCTAAGCAAATCTCACATTGCAGGGCTTCCACTTTGATTTCTGGTGGATGCAGTGCAGCATCACAGGAGATGAGCTATCTCTAACTACCTGACCAGGATCAGAAAACCGGAAGAAAGTGTGGGGCAAGTAATGGGGCTGGAGTGGAAAAAGGATCCTTGTCCAGTTCGTACTCCTGTCACTACAGGCATTCAGCTTCTGCAAGAGATGGGAAGGTATGTACTTGTGTTTTACCAACCTTAAGTTGTGATCCACCACAGCATTCTCACAAATGCTTATTTTAAATGTAGCAGTAGTTCCACTGAGTTGCTAGAGAGCAGTGTGAACCAAACACTGTGCTCAAAGAAAGCAATCTTAGCAAGTGCTATGTGCTCTAAAGTATAAAATTCCACTGGATTTAAGGTGTATCCATATTTGCTTGTTCTCAAGCTAGGACATGATGTTAACCATGTTATTTGAATTTAAGAGACATTAGAACAGGCATTCACTAGGTGTGTTTTACATATCCAGAAGCTGCTGAAGTAACACTGCACAGTTTATAATGGAGCTGGGGGGATTCAGTGACCAGTCAGCACTCCAAGAGCTACCAAGTCCTCCTGAAGCCAGAGAGTGACAAATTTATGGTGCAGAGAGACTGAAAAGACCTTTCACTGATTTAGACAGTTGCACATATAATATGCTGACATATCCTTCAACATGCTTCTTCCTACTGCCATGGCTAAGTGAAATAAAAAGCACATTTTACTAGGAAGATATTTTTGTTTGTGGTTTTGGGGCTTTTGGGGGATTTTTGTGATGAATAGCCATATAGTACTCTTCAATTCTCTGCGTTATCTCTGATTAAAACAATACCTTTTCTTTCCTACAACGTGCCCAGGATTCACTGAGATCGACTGAGAATGTGCAGGAACAGACAAAGGCCATGATGATTTTATCTACATACAGAATTAGTTCTCTGAACCTCTTGGTTCAAGAAGGTTCAGAAACTATAAATAGTACAGGCATGTCTTTGCTCCTGGAGTCTCAAGTAGTATTTATCTTACTAATTTCTGTAAATGTCTATTTTTTTAAGAAAGAGCACCCCTTCCTTCCTCATACTATTTTTTGGTGCATATTAGGTCAGTCTTTGACCCATCTTGAGGCTTCAGGTGCTGAAGAACGTGCAGTTGTTCTCCTTTCCTTCAGACCATGTTGACATGAACTCATTCACTTTGCAATCTCCACTCTGGTGTAGATTCCTTGGACCCTCATCATGCCTGATTACTGGCCTCTCAGAGGCTGCCCAAAGGAAATACTGGCCCAAATTATTTTTGAGACTGGGCTGCTATAGAAAGAAGAAAGTACAGTCTCTTTTGTCAAAGAGATAATTTAATAGTAGCAGTCTGGAATGAATCGCTGATGTGCTCAAATATTATGAGCTGGTTGTAGAGCAGGACATAAACACAATAGGATGTACAGGCTGGGTAGCCGGTGGATTAGAAGAAACGCATGGAAGAGTGAAAATCACCAAAGCAAAGTCCAGTTAGTGCACAGGTGAACAGAAATAAGGATTAAACACAGTCATAGAATCCTAAGAAGCCCATTGAGCTGATTTATACCAAGCAAAGGTTTGCCTCAAGCCTGTTTAAGTAATTAACTGGATGTACTGAAAAGATTTTTGACAAGAGATATGGTCTGAATACAAAGAACTCGAAATATTTCAGGGAGATTGGACAAGGAGACAAGATAAATTTGAGTGCTGAGAGAACAGGAAAGCAGCATGAGCAAGCCTTTCATTCCAAAAATATGGCTAATCTTATAACAGCCAACCAGCCCCAAGTATCTGAAATCTTATCTCTCAAAATATCACTTCTAAGCACACCGGATTAGCTGTGTTTACTATAAACTTTGTTACCGGACAGATGAAGGCACTTAGGACTGCATATTTCATTTTGAATATAAATAAAGCTTTAATTAGCACTTACTGCTTTGTAATCTCACAAACTGTAACAAATACCAACACTTCTGCCTGAAATACCTTCTTTTTAACAGAAAGAAGTGCCTGTAAAATCTTGGTTACTTGTGTTTGCCTGAGCTAGAAATGTAGATAATTGCCAACTAGAAGGGGGGCTGTTCAATCTGTCACCTGTTGAGGAAATATTACCCCAAAATATCACAAGGATTTAAAACCAGAAATTACTTAGATAAATGTGGAAGTAATCCAATATGACTTTAATAAATCAGGCAGACTCTTATTTACAGAAATCCTAAAATTTCATCCCTTTTGAATGAGGTGGTTGCAAAAAACAATTTGTTGGAGTGAGAAATCAGGTTTCTACCAAATTACATTAAGAATTCAAATACTGGATGTCCCACTTCAGTAAGCATAGGTAATTGTATGGCTTTCTGACATTCAGGAAGAATGCTGTTTAAAGGCACAGTGTAAATTTTGTGAAGTAATTTAAGGTTGTATCATACACCTCTCTTGGGAAACTTCCACGGAAATTTCAGTTTTCTGATCTGCAATTTATGTGCAATTAAGCAAAACAACAGGTTTTCCAAACCATCTAGCTAAAGATAAGTTAACATGAAAGTAAAAGCCATCAGAAAAAATACTGCTCTATGATCAAGTGATTTAAAAATCAACTTACATTAAAAACTTTCTGTCACATCTATTTTCTATTTTATTGTATCTTATATACTATATAAATGTAGCTTCATTAAAATGAACAAATGTTAGTCTTGGAATGCAGTAGGCATGAAAACAGATGGCAACGAAGCTAAAGAACATCTGCATCTTTGGGGGTTTAAATCTCTTATTTGCTTGTAAGTAACAGTGACAAATTGAACATTAGAACAAAAAGTGCAGTTATCTGAAAAATCAGTCTACATCAAAGATGTCAAACACTGTGATTCATAAAACTTTAAAGACAGTAATTATCCTGAACAGCCCCTAAAGGGGAAAAAAATAAAGGAAGAAAAAAGAAAAAAGACAATGAGTGGAATTTCTAGAAACAGGTTATTAATTACAGCCAGTGGCAAGATGTGCAAAAGGACTATCCAAAGAGAATTCCTGGCCTGAATAAAAGGAAATGCTGGAGAACAGAGAGGAAAAGTGCTGAAACTGCAAAAGGCCCTGGAGCCTTTCTCTTATTGAAGCCTAGCTATGTGACAAAGCTACCAGAAACAAATAGCATCCCCTGAAGCAAAGCCTTATATTACGGAGAAAAAAAAACCCCAACCTTGTAGATGATTTTATAAATGGAGAAACAACCAACAGTCTCCTTTCAACTTCTGTCTTCAGGTTCACAGTTCTTTTATAATTATTTTGTTTTACTTTATATATTCTGTCCCCACTCAACTGTCTCTTAGGTGCCAACCTACCACGGGAAAGTTAAATTTGCTCCTTCAGGAATTCAGGCAAACCATACTGATGTAGATGAAAGAATCCTGTTCTGATTTCATCAGGCTACGGGTTACATCCAAAAACATCAAGCTACATGTGAAGTGTGACTTGAGAGAGAATAAAAGCACACTTGCAGTATAAGCAAGAGAAAGAAGGCACATGAGACTTTAGAACTTCGACTGCTCTCCTATGAATACATCGAGTAAACTTGAGGAAGTTACTTCTCCTCTCTGTCAGCAGTTCCCATCTGACAACGAGGTGGTGATTCTGTTTAGTTCCTGCTCCTCAACCAGGCTTGTTTTTATTTCATTCAGAAAAACAGTGTACTCACAGTGACCATGCATAACTCTTTGGTTCAGTATGGAAAATGCTGGTTTTTATTTTGGAAAGTATTTAAACATCACACCCAGAAGTTTCTACCAAAGTATCTTTGGATGGGATCCAGACTGGAAAATCTAACTACACAGCAAAGAAAAATTCTGGACTGTTACTAAACATACCATGAAAAAATCCCCAAAATCCAGAAACTAACAAGCTCAGGTAAAGACAAGGAGATGTGGTTTGGGAAAAATAAAAGAATAAAATTTAGCACCATTTTACCTTAAGGCCATGCAGCAATCCTGCTAAGATTATCTCCAGCAGGTGTGCTAGTATTAGGAATATTCCCCCAAACTGTTCAAAGACTGCCACAAACTAGATGAACTCTGCTATATCCACCACTAGGCTATTCATTCCAGTTTCAGTGGAACCCTGAAGTTAACAAAGGCTTATGGCTGAACTAATAAAATATGTTACGGGATTCTCAGGAAAATCTACTTAAAATTTTGAGTATAAACTGTCCGCTGGTTTATTCAAGTGTGTTTGACTTGACTTTACCTGCCTCTCATCTAAATTTTCATATATACATATTATAAATTATATTATATACATACGTAAGAAGGATATAAAAAAACAGAGAACAAAACCTTCAGGTTATGAAAGGCAGCACTCTTGAAAATGAAGCTACAGGCAAGTCAAGTAATTAGATGGATCATGCAATTAATGTCAAACAGGAGATCAGAATTTATATGACTTGAACAGATTGAGAGCACTGTGAAACTGGAGCAGTGTGAGACCCAGCACTGGGATAAACTGGCTTCTTTCTGAACAAATAGGCTTGAATTTGCCATTCAGAATTTCACATTCTTAAATCAGAATGTCTTGAATTTCAGATTCCAGGGACCCAGTAGGGCAGAGCTCCCTTTACAGTCAGTGGAAAATACATCCTTCAGAGAGTGATCTGGGCTGAAGATGGAAGGAATCTTCTTCCAAAAATCAGTCATCTGCCTTTACTGAAGGAAGGGAATGCCTGATAATTAGTTTCCTCACTTGGATAAATACAAGTACCTGAAGTCACTAGCATGACATATTGTGACCATAGCATTGATAACCACAGGTTGAAAGCTGGGAAGGGCATGAGACCAAAGAACAAAGGTAGGTCATCACCTTAGAGAGTCCTTTAGAATTTGGAATCCTGAAACATCTACATTTACAACAATGTACTCAATAAACAATGGCAAAACTGCAAACCATGGCACATTTTTATAGTAAATGTACTGACAAGGGAAAAAAAGACAGGAAGATAATTTACTCACATGAGGAAACTTCCAAATCAAAAAGTCATTATTTGGTACTCTTACAGACATTTGAACATCTGAGTCAAAGCACTCACAAGTCAGGGACTTTGGATTAGCCGTAGGAACTTCACTCCAATTAACTTTGCAGGCTTCCACTTCTGAGCCAGGGTGTACTGACAGTGTCTTATGCAATGAGTCTCTCTGGCAACTAGGATGACTTCCAGAGTTTGCTTCAGAGGTTGTGCAGCTGCACTTCCATAGTCCAGTTTTTAAAGACCTATCTTGACACTGCAACTTCTTTTTCACTTTCCCTGAGGCTCAGTAAAATTCAGTCACACCTCTTTATATATACGCATATCTTACATATTTTTGCTTCATCTGTAAATCATTATTTCCCCCCTCAAAATACCAATTATTGAAACACACCCATGAGGGACAGAAACGTACAAAACTTCCTATACTTATATAACCCTTGCCAATAAGGAAAGTTGGACCAAAAGACCTGACAAAGCCTGATGTTATATCTCTTAATCCATCACAGTTAGAAGCAGATACCCTACGGAACTGGCCTGTTTCCAACACATCAGCCCTTAAAAATGAAATCATCATGATGAGCATCTGTTTTTCTACATAATTTGAAAACTTTCAAATGGCACATAATATGCAAATATCAAATTTGGAAGTCCAAGAGGAGTCACCTGCTGAAAGACTCATGGCTGTAAAGACAGTGGGCAAATGAGGGCCAATGTTCTTCTAGGGATTACTTTTTCAGAGGGTTTTTAATCATTTTCATGGAGAAATCAAGAAAAAAGAAGTATTTCCCATGGCTGACATTGTGGCTAGGCAATATGATGGTGACAAAGGAAGTATCTAAGCATGTAACAGACAGTAAGTTAAATCTTGTCTGGAATGAGTTGCCTCCAGAACTGTAAGCAGGATAGCTGCATGAGCATGGCTCTGAGCCCAGACTAATTAGCCCTGCTGAGAACATGTTAACATGGCTATTTGGCTTCCGGGACCCAGCTAGTGTGGCTGAACGGGAAAGAAGGACACTGCCAGGACAGCTCCAAGGGCTTTGGAGAGAGATCAATTATCTACACAATATAGAAACACCAGTAATGATAATGAGCCAGTTATCCCCAGTCACAGCAAAGGCATGGCTAGACTATTTCCAGGACAAGAAAAACACCTCTTAACTTTTACATACAAGCAGCCCCGTGGCAAAGCCCACCGGAGACTCTGGACTTGCAGCTGCAGAGGAGTAGCTCCCTCCTGCCATTGTGGGAATACAAATTGCTTAAAGCACCAGACAGGAGGCAAGGTCATAGCCTTGAACTCTGCTGATGTTCATGGCTTTGGAAATAAATTACGTTACCCAAAGGTGGAATGCAGGGTGTGTCCAGGGCTCTGGACTCAAGAGCTCTTAAAGTGATTACATTCCAGTGTGCTTAGAAAGTACAGTTTAACCAAGAGGGCTGTGCCTAATTGCTGTATTCTTTTCCCCAGGTACAGCTTGGTATATATAGGGGGGGAATGGTATTCAAAAAAAAAAAAAAGAAAAAAAAGACAAAGAGCTCACTTGTTCCCACTAGAACAAAGGCTGCTTCTGGATACCAAACACTTTGGGAAATATGGGAAAACATCAGGGGCTGAAGTCTGATTTCTTGGCAGTTGAGGTCTCAGAAACCAGCCTCTAAGACTGCATGCTGTAACTTTTGCAATACATCACCCAAACCATTAAAGAGAAGCTTGTAACACAGCAAATGCAAACCGCTGTAATAATAAACAGGATTTTCATACTGCAGCAGAGAGACTACTGCTTTTGGCTAATTTCCACTCCATTCCAATAGGATGAGGTTGTAACTATGGAAAGATGTGTTTCTATATAGATAACAAACAAACAACAACTTTCCTCCCTCTTCAAAACTTTTTCTGTGACCCCTCTAGGTTAGATTTTTATTTCTCACTTTATTTGAGTGGGGAAAATAGGAGGGAAAATTGGGTCTTTTCTAGGGCTATATTTGTACATATATGAGGTTGTCGATAAATAGAATTACAATTCTACCATCATTCAATGGTGGATATGTACAAAAAATGTAGCTGACTTGTTACTGGACTGCACAGGGCACAGTGCATGTATGCTGCAATTGTATTACTTTTTTCAAAATCTTGCTCAATGTGTAATTACTGTGTCCTGTCTTTACTTGATGCAAAGCAGTTAAGCACCATGGGCCTGAAGACAGTGTAGCTGTGAAAGCTTATGCCTATGTTTATAGAAGTAGAAATAACTGGATCCATGACCTTAAGAAGTTAAGGTTTGCATGATCATTTAATATACACATGTGTAACTGAATGAATTTTAAAAAAGAAATAAACTTTGCCAGCTAATCTTCAATAGCAGTTTTTCTTCTTGGTTATGGCCTTACATGAAAAGAAAGCAAATAACTCCAAACATTGCAATTTATGTAAGTATCAACATAAGTAGTATCAGGTATTGCAGATAGGGCAATGACACTTTTTCTGCCCGCTCAAACCAAAAACAGGAAATGCCATTTGCCATGATAAATGACACAGCTGGTTCTGAAAGTGACTGTTGAAAGCACTTCCTCCCCGTGCCAGTGATATCCCTCAGTGACACAGAGCAGATGACGTAAACCCGAGTGAGCGCTGTGCAGAGCTGCGGCGGCTGCGCTCCTGCGGCACAGCCTGCGGGACACTGGTACGGACGGTCTGGTGAACGGGACAAGTGACAGCTGCTTGACTCTGGGCAAAGAGCTGCCAGCAGGAACACTGCAGTCTTCTGGGTCTGAAAGTAGCTGGGAAAGGGGAATGCTTTCCAAAGATTTTCCCTAAGGGAGAGGATCCCTGAGAGACCATATTGTTGAACCCTTGAAAATTAGCCAAAGAATAGGCTCCATTGACTAAGCTTCTTATTAAAAACAAAGCCTATTCTAATTTCAGCACGTGTTTCTGGCATTAATGGACAGGAGCCCTAAGGCACAGTGAGGTAGAGAGCAATTGAGTTCTAGTAGAAAAAGACTGTGTTTATACCAAGAAAATTATTTCAGAAGTTGCTGAGCTCCTCCCATTCACTGTTATTCTTGGCTTAACAGGGAAAGGGAGCAAAGGCTTAACTTTGTGCAGTACAGGTCACATTAATGAGACAGTGCAAGTAGAAATTGTTGTTATCAGTTGTTGCAATCAAAGGCATTGTTCCCGTGTCAGAGACAACTAAGCACAGCAGATGTTTCATACCACAGCACAGATACAAAATATCTCAGTCCATAAACAGACAAGGCTATCTGCATATTTTAATTTATATTAAATACCCATAATAATTCTATTTTTATTATAATAATTAGCAATTTTTTTAATTTGTAGGTAATTAAGACAAATATTAAAAAAAACAGGAGTCTGGATTATCAAAAGAATTCTGCAACCAGTGGGAAGTGCTCAGTAAATAAAGAAGACAGTGCAGAACTATTAATAATAATCACCTTGCTTATCAGTTTTCATTGTTTTGCTTTGACTACTAAAAATAAAATTCATGACATTTTTCCCGTTAACATGATTACTCTACAATTTCATTCTCATTTGAGGTATGATTATACACAGTCATTAGGATTTCCTTACAATACATTTGCTTTTATTATGATAGCTTATCTCCTTTTTTCTCTAGGTAAAGGATGCTGGGGATCTCTAGCCAATATATCTTAGTTTACTATACTCTCTCATGCGCCTTGGCTTGAAAATGTTGTCTATCAATTTCTCCTAATGCATTAAGTGCTTTCTCATAATCAGCAAATGCCATGTCTAGCAGCAAATCATGTATGTTTGCATTTCCATTCTGCCATTAATCACACTGCTGTGAAATACCCAACTAAAGATTATCCATTCTTTCGTCTGGCTAAAAACCTACTAGAGAACTGATTTATGAATGAATGTTTTGTTTTCTTAACACATTAGGTCAAGGACAGAAGTGTGAAATGGCTGTGGCCACTGAAATCTCAGTTGGAGCTGGGAGTTTGCTGGACTGCAGAACAGTTGTAGATTTACACATCCATACACTTGTCCACTCTTTGTTTTTCAGTGTGTCCACAGCTAAACGAGTCCTCTTCTCCCACACACATTTTATTGCAGATCACAAATGCTTTTTTCATTTACTAATTTCAAGTTTCTCGAGAAGATAATTTTCACTGCCAGCAGAGTCACACTGCTCAGAAAATGCAAGTCAGTTAAAGCTTCTGAACAAAATATCGTAGAAATGTACCTACTTGTGTTACTGCTGTGGTGTTGCTGATACCTAATTTATGACATGAGATAAACATTTGCTCAAAGCTTATGTTTATTATGTTACTAATATGAAGGCAGCTTTCAAGTTGCATTTCCTGACTTTTACCAGTGATTCCTGAGGACCTACAGACAGGGTGAAAACACTTATACTGACTGCTTCTGTTACTATAGAAGATAGGAACAGAATGTCCTAGGGGACAGGGGAGCAGAGACAGGGTGTGTTTGACACAGAAGTCTACACACACTTCTGCCACTGTGGCTAGAGACCTCAGTAAAACCATCAGGCTGTTAAACAGCAAACTACACTGACTGCTGTCTTCATATGCAGGAACTGTTTTTTCTTCTCATTACCTTTTGAGGAGGCTTCTGCCATTGACTGAGATGCTTCTCCAAGAAGAGTGCAGTTCGTGAAAGCCCAAGTCTGTATATACCATCAGGGCACAAACCTTTCACAAGGGGCAAACTCAAGCATAATGAAGGAGAAAGTGAAGGAGCAATCATTTAAAGGAGGTCAGGCACCAGTCAAATGAACTTTTTACGCTGCAGCAGACTGGGGTCTGGTTCCTCCTGGTCAATGGGTCAAGGATTGCTCTTCTTCCCAAGGGAGGAAACCTCCAGGCAGAGGTGGGTGTAGCTCAGAAACTGTATACTTTTTTAGCCTCCCTTCACCCCAGCTTGTTATGGGGAATGTGCAGAAACAAATGTCTGACCCCAGCTCTCAGTAATGCCCAGGAATGATATACAGAGCCAGGCTGAAGGGATGGGTTTGTATATCCATGCATTCAGTGGGCACTTTCCATAAAACCCCAAATACCTTGCCACTGTGTACACTTTGACACATCAATCCTCACTGGATTCACTGAAAGCTCATGAAATTAAGCAGGACATCATTGCATTTCTGAAGGTCGATACTTCATCTTTTGGATACAGGATTATAATTTATAAACATATTAGCTTTTTCAATATAGGTACACAGTCAATATCAAGTCCATTTTTTTTACAACTAAATGTCAGATGGCATTAGTACTCTATGTCCAGAAAAATTACTATGTAGGCTCATTTGGGTAACAAAGGGGAAAAACACAGTTCTCACAGAAATAAACCAAACTTGTTTAGTTTTTATATTTAAATAAAATAAAAAGACAGAGTCCTCACCTTACAAACTCTCCCAACTCTGGAAAGGATTGTCTTGTCAGATGTGCCACTATCTTGTGATATTTCTCGAAAAAAGAAGTAGATTTTATCATCATCTGGGTTGTAGGTATCTGGGATGGGAAAAGTTGCAATGAATTTTGCTCCTAGAAATTAAAAAAAAAAAGGGGGGGGTTAAAAATCTGAAGAAAAGCCTTAGAGCTTGCTTTTAAATCTCTGCCATTTATGTTGCATCTTCCAGTGAAATTGATGAAAATATCATTATATAGATACGTAGTAGCAAGTTTCTTACTAACTCCAAGTGAAAACCACCATGAAGTCTGAAGTATTTACTCTTAGGCTGATGGTTTTGTGTATATATATTACCACAACTTTCAAAAGCATGCAGCACTGGTTATCATTCTCTGTTTGAAAATAAAGTAACTCTCAGTACAAAGTATTGCCTACACAAATCTACCTTACTGCTCTTGCCACCAAAACGAACCTAAGCAGATTTTCTGAAATCACCTGGCAGAATTTAAATTAATTACTCATTGCAGCAGTTATGAATACAGAAATAGACTACTGTTTACTAGAGAGAGCTCGCAAAGGAATGTTTCCCACGTATCTCTGATACAGCAATTTTACTGACTGTATCTACCAAATCCAACACAGTGCAACACTGGGATTCCCCAGTTAGCAGAGCAAACTCCAAAACTGGCTGGTCAGTCTTAAGGACACAGTTCCTTGTGCTTGAAAACAGATTGGCTATATCAATGTAATGGTTTGTTTGGGTTATTTAAATCTGCTTTTGCAAGAAATGCCTTGTCTTGGCATGCTGGGCCATTATATTATTCCTGGTCTCTTCCAAGGCAAGTATGGATGTCTGCCTGCATCTTTCAGGCATGTGTACTGGGCCAAGATGTTCTTCACTGTCTTCCCAAGCTCCCTCATCCATGGTCTCCAGTCCTGCTCTACCTGCTAACTAGTTGGGGGCTTTTGTTTTCGGTGTTGGGATTTTTTGTTTGTTTTCCTTTAAATTTTGCACTAAAATCAGAAACTGAAGCAATTCAAGGGTACCTGACTGGAGCAGAGCCTCAACAACACTGCCTTGCACAAGTGAACCAGCTACTTGGGGCAGTGATTTTTAAGACATTCCCCGGTGTGCTACAATAGATGAGCTCTTCTGAGGGCACTTGGATCAATGATGTTTTTCTTTAAACAGGACTGGCTATACAAATACAGTGCAAAGAGACCCTTGACTCTAAAATACATTCTTTCAGCCATAAAATACACAGTCTTTGTCCCCCATTATCAGGCAGGCTGCAGTAGAAAGCAAGAAGGAGGGTGGTGTAAGAACGCAGAGCAAACAGAGCACACTTTATACGAGGGAACAGTATTATCAGCTTTCAATATATCGTCATGCCTTTGTCCTTTTCATAGTGATTGTTACTCTATACTAGCGTTAAGGAATTTTCACCATGAACTCTACAGTACACACAGAAGAAAAAGAGAGTCCTTGATTCAAAAGTTTGCAGTCTGAGACAAAAGGCCTGAGACAAAATGGGATGTGTTTAGGTGCTCAGTGTGCACCTTTGTGACAGAAGACTAAATTTATGGGTGAAAATAGCCACAGTGCTGCTTCCATTTTAAACCTTTCTGACACTAGAGAATGGTGTCAGCAGAAAAAATGAAATGATGCAGTCATCAAGATCTATAAATTTAAGTCAGGATTTCAAAATGAGCTTGAGGAAAATATTCAATTACCCCCCAGGGCCTGTAAGGCTACTTTGAAGATTAGATCTCTAAGCATGAATAAATACATAAATATGCTTCCAGTATGGTTTCTTAAACATGTGGTTAGTTAAATAGCCATTTAAGAAGAAACCTGTGAAATACTTCTATACCACGTTTTTGAAATTCACATCCTTTTTTTTCTTAATCCACATTCACAGAACAAAACACTGAATATATGGGGGCTTTAAGATTAAACTTCATTGCTTTCCTTGGCAAGCCAAACGCAAAAATAAATGTCTCAAAACCAATTCCTGGAACAGACTTAGAAGAATCTCTAACAAATTAAAGGAACAAAAATATTTAACAATTTTAAATCACAATTGAAAACACTGAAGTTGAAAGTTAAATCCAAACAAGAACACACTGTAAAACATACAAAGTGAAAACAATTAAATGGAAGATATTATGATCTGAAAAGCGCATTATGTTCTGCAAGTGAGATCTTTGTCTCATCTTTTCTAACTCATCTATGCAACATATAGAAGTGCATTTCAACTAACTGTGAATTAGGCTTTTGAATTCTTTGCACAGGAGAAAAAACTAATGATGATGATTTTGAACCGCTGTATGTTTTCCCATAGACAGAGCTCTCCCCCACACTATTTGCTTCAGCTGAAGATTTTCCCACATATTAAGTTCATGGTTAGATTGCATGTAAACCAAGTGGGGATTAAAGGCATCATGAGCTCTGGCAATAGATGGTACAGGTGTTGCTCGTGCTTTTTTCAACATGATCATGTGGCCTGGTGGGAAAAGCTGATACAGCTGGTCCTTCACTGCTGAGTTTGTGCTGGATGACCTGCTGGCCATCACCCCCTTCTGAAACCAGCAGTGATTTTTGGCAGTGCAACCCATGGAGAAATTAGGCTCAGAAAAAGAGGACCACGAAGGAGTGGCTGTCCCAGAACATGAAGAAATGAAAAAGCAACCCGAAACAGTGGGAAGCAGCACTTCTGTGTAGTTGGGCTGCCAGAAATACGTGGCATGACAGAATGCAAAGGACAGTGCTTACCTCATTTACCATAACCACCTAGAAGTCAAGCTCCTAAGCTTACATTCTCAGGCAGGTCCTCTCTCAGGCGGGGGCAAAGTGAAAATGAATAATCAATCCTATTTTAAGACAGATTCCTACAACAGGCAGGGTGAGTCACCCTCTGGAAGTTTCACCTCTCTCAGTAAATTACAGAGGCAAGCAAAAGGACCGAGCTCAGACAGGATGCTAGCTTTTGCGTTTTAGAGCTAAGGGAGCTGAATCCCATCCAAAGCTCGCAGGATATAAAGAACTCATTGCCTGCAAGACTTTGCCCTGGAAAAGACGACTAAATCGCTATGAAAAAAGTGAAAAGGAAAAAGAAAAAAACGAGACGAATGCAATTTAAGGAAGCCCTCGTTCCAGCTATGGCCTTCTCTTCCTCAGAAGGAGGGAGGAATGTGCAGCAGGGCTGGCGGGAAGCTCTCCCCTGCCCACGGGGCAGGCACGGGGCACACTCGGTTCCAGTGGGCGGCTTTGCCATCCGGAGAGGGGCCACCAGCCCCACGGGCCTCGGCCCTGGGCGAGGCAGCTCCGGTGAGCAGCTGTGGGAACGCCTGAGTCCCCAGCCCCGCTCCCCTCTGCTCCAGCGCCACCCTTGCGGGAGTACGAGCACGTGTGAGCCTGAGTCATGGGAAAGATTAGCTGCCTTCCTCCTCTTCCCCTTTGTGGAGCTGCTGTTCAGTCACTGAGATTAGGACATGTCTTAATTAGTCAAGATAGAGATGCCCTGCAAGGAACTGGAAGGTATCCCACGCATTTCTCCCTCATGCTTTACCTCCCTTCCCTCAGGCAAGGATAATTTTGTTTCCAGAAACAGAATAAGACTAAACTTTAAAAATATTGAGGTGCATTATAGCAAAACTTCCTTGGCCCTCTGGAAGAAAACAAGCTGTACATTTTATGCTTATCCTAAGTAAAACATGAGTCATGCGTGGTAATAATTTATTTCCAATTGTACGATTATTCAAGTATGTACAACTTTTCCTGGAGGTCTAACACATGCTTAGTAAATGGGTGGTAGATTTAGGGAAGAGGGGATTTATATGAGATGGGAGTTTTAAACCTGAAATCAAGTAAATATTTTCTTTATACCAGTATCGGCTGAAAGCACAAAAGTATGTAATTGGTAACATTACACAATAAACTAGAAATATATTGGCCACCCTATGGCTTATTGCAGAAATGATGCCATCATTTGAAGTTACACTTAAAATTTTCTCCAACCTTAAAAGGACTGTTTCAAAATATTAAAAGCACCTAGTTTATGTCTATGCCTCTTAGTATAACACTGAATGGATTGTGTTTGTGAAGTCTGAGACAGAATTGTGGCTGTAGGGTTTTATATGGCTGGAAACAAGGTAAACCTGAAGAATATATGGGGTCTTCAGTGTTTATATAGTGTGGGGCAATTTCCACCTCACAGTCTAGCACACTAAAGCTGTTTTTCAGACCCAGACATATTAATATACTGTTCTCCCTAAAAAACTTTCACAAATACAGACACTCTAAGTGAAAACAGAATAAATCATGAATCAATCTAAAAGAGAGAGGAAAGGCAGACACCCCCCACCCAGTCTCCAAACTAAAACACCTAAACATTTCTCAAACCTACAGTTTATTCTGTTTTCTTGTACTGTTCCCTTGCTTCAAACTGCTCATGAAGAAACAATAATAAGAGAAAGAAATGTCTGGAACTGGATTTTTAAGATACAGGTTCTTTTGGACTGGGAACTGAACCCTGTAATGCTCATCAAGGTGGATCTATATTAATGGTAACACCAGATGGTCCTCAGGGCCAAACCACAGTAAATCTTTCTTTTTAGCTTATTATTGCATCCCATAGGAAAGCAGCTACCCAGCCACCTTTCCATGAGCATCTGCAGGCCACCAGTGATAAAACTGGACATGTAGTTGCATGGCTAATTAGATTTAAAGAACTGACTGCTGGAAGGACCCATCCTGGTCCATATCACAGTCCAATTCTGGTCTGCAGGGCACAACAGGTGTGTGAAAACGCGAGAGGGGAGATAGGAGGGCTGGGACAAGAAAGATTTTGAGCACAGGAAATGAAAGTGGGATAGGTTAGCAGAGTCAGATGTGAGATTCTTCTATCACCTATCTGGAAAGGTAAAAATGACTTTTAAGTGGCTTTTCCTTTTTCTCCTCATCTCATAGCAGAAATCCTGGGGTTATGGAATTATATCTAGATAGAAATTTAAGGCAACAATACAGAAGAAGGAAAAGAAGAGGTAGAGAAAATGTATGTGGAAAAAAAAAGAACATTTCCTCTTGTCGAGGTCTCAAAGAGTTAAGAGGCAAAATTATCCTTTTTAGAAGTTGTCTGCTGGGAAGACAACTTAACCCTGTGGTCAGCAGGCCCCGGCTTTACACTGCACCCATAATAGTTACACAGGCATCCTGAGCCAGGGCCAGTGTTGCCACATCTTTAAAGACAGTTGACAGCTAAAAGGGGGATGCTTTAATTGAGCAGGGTTAGATTATGAGTGAAGTTTTCCATGTTACTCTGTGTGTGGTTTGAGACTGGCTGGGTGCAAATGCAGCCAGTTTTTCAGAGGGTTTACTAGCTCACAATGTTTTTTAACGGGCAAGAAAAAGCAGTGTTTTGCTTGGGAAGCTATTTTAGTGTGCCCTTAGTGGTTTTAAAATGATTCTTACAGCAACAAAGGGTATTTTTCCCCCTAAAAAAAGGAAAAGAAAAGAAAGAAAGACCTCCTACCAAAAAATGTGGAATTTCTAGTCTGTCGTTTCAACATGCTGTATGGAACAGCTTTTAACAAGTGATTGGAAAAAGCAGTTTAAAAAAATTGATTCCTACAAGACTGGATATAGAAGCACTTAAGTCATGATATTATTGTAATTGTAGGATTATGCACAGATAGACAGATCAAAGATGGAAACTATGATTAGGTCTTATGCTCCTACTCTTCCCTTAATTAGCATTTTCACCTCGGTGACTTTTCTCAAGTGCATTTCTGTTCCACTGAGCTTTTTGAAAAAAGCCTACGTAATCCAAAGACTCCATGATACAATATCTATATTTATAGTTACTGGACATATATTTATATAAGGAAGGAGCTATTAACTTCAGAGAGGCAGGGACAATGCAAAGGACAACAGCATATGTTTGGGATCTTACCAGTAAGCCAGTAATGTTCAGAAATGTCAGTTCTGATGTAATGGTGGTCGTGAGAAGGGCCCAGAGAACGTGTCAGAGCAGTGTCTTTGCCAAGGAAATCAGAAGCTGTTCCAGCATAAAGATACTCATCTGCAAATGAAAAAGAAATAAGTTTCCTACAGCTGTGACACAAAAAAAAAAAAAACTATTTACATTTTGTTGGGTTAACAACACCTGTGTTTAATTGGTCCATTAATTAATTTAATGCTTTAAAACATTATTGGGTCACATTCTAATGGGTTTTTTGGTTCTGTGAATTTACTTACACTTAAATGAGAGTGATATTTGTGATCATATGTCTGAGAAATAGCATAGTCAAAGCCTAATTTTCAGATCTTTTAGGCACTCAGAAAAGTGAATTTTCCAGGCTTTAATGGGTACTGGGCTCTTAAGGGTATAAAGGTCTATTTAATCTGAACACCCTGTCCCATGCATGCCCATGCATGGCACCATGATGAGGACATGGCCACCTATCCACTCCAGCTACCTCTTTTGCCCCAGGATTGCCACAGCCCCCATGGCTTTGCTGCTCCTGAGCTAGAAAAATGGGATGGATGCTTCCCCACTGGAATGTTGCAGCTTGGCCCATTCCTGGTGCAAGGATCTCCACCCAACACTTAATTCAGGGAATTTGTGTTAATGGCAGGATTATGGCTACAGACAGAAATCGTCATCATTTTAACACTGAGTGGTCTCACTAAAGTAAATGACATATCTTGCTTGAATAAGGCAGCCAGTATTTGCCTCACAAGGACACTACATCTATAACAATTGAGCTTGCTGCAATTGCAGTTACTGTTGGCTCTTCTGCCACCTTTTTGGGCAATGAAAATGCGAAGAAATGCACAATATTTTATGCTTCCCTTCAGATCTCAGTACTTTTCAAAAAGAAGCAAAGAAACAGTATCATTGTGAACTTTATCTTTTACCACATAGTGCATTTTAAAATACTCCTTTTTTTCTGTAAAATAACCAGATAGCTTTGTTGGTTGGAACAGGGGTTTTTGTTTAATGACTTGCAGAAGTAAATCCCTAGAGTTCATAAAAACAAAAAAGTTTATGTTCATAAATGATAATCTTATAAAAAGCTATGTGATATATAAAAATCACCTTCCAAAAGCTCCTTCTCCAGGTTTTCTGATACTCCTGGGTTGAAACATTTCACAAGATATTTTAGAGAGAAGCCTTGTTGAGTGCATGCTGAATAAATACCATTCAACACTGATGTTTGTGCTTTCATTTTCGAAAGATGTAAATGCACTTTAAAAAGTAAGATCAAGGGGGAAAAAAAAATTAACAAACCAACCCACACCCATGATCCACAAGCACTTTATTTGTCAAAAAAAAAATCTATGATCTTTCTTTTTACCTCATTATTATTGTTACTTCTGTGTTATTTCCATGACAGTTGTGGAAAGCACATCTTTCAGACAGCATGTTGCCTTTGTAAAGAAACAATAGTGCATTCTGAAAGGTATTTGTCATAATGAGGAATGGGCAGGGTAATTGGTGTTTGCTAACTGACAGGCACTCAGTGATCGATACATCTGAAGGGCCAACAGAAATTCTCCATCCTTGCTTAGGCTCTGCTGACAAGGCATTTTCAGCACTTCTCTCAGCATTTGGTATCTCTCATTCCAAGTTCCCGTTATGTCCTGAACAGTTTTGGTGAGTGGTAATTTGTAATAGAGGATGGATGATCAGCAGGTGATTTTTCACTCAAAAAGACTAGTTTTTCAAATTTATCTGTGGGATTTACTTGAAGTGATATGTCATGTAGTACTTGATTACCTACTTCTACAAAGAATGAAAATTACTCAGTTGCATTAACTTACATATATGAGGGAAAATGTAGTTAGATATTACTTAGCTCATAAATGTATAACTGAATAAAAACTGTTCTCTGAAAGATATAAGTAATCTTTATTGCCATTTGGCAGATAAATAAAAGTAGACAGAGAGAAGTGATATGCCAAGGTTACTTGCTCATCAGTGGCAGAGATGGGAAATGATCTCACCTGAGCTCCAGAGAAGCATCTTATTCATGAACTATACTGCTCTCCTAGTTCATTTGGGAATAAGGTAAGCATCCAAAGATAGACCAGAAACACATTCTCTGGTCAGGCCTGTAACTCTTTACAGTGCTCCTTGTACATTATTGTGAAGCACTTGACACCAGGCAGAGTCAAAAAAGGGATACTAGAATACCCTGACCATTAATTTTTTCTAGCACAAAAATTGTTATGTAGCAAAGTTCATGTCTTAGGTAGCTGAAGGACAGCAGCTTCTTCATTTCACAAGATTTAATAGAACAGTCAAAGCCCTAGAGTGCTACTGAAATTAGGCAATGCTGTAATAAATCACAGAGTTCTATTGCTTGCATTAAAAAAAAAGTAAAAAAAAAACGTTAAAGTTTCTGGAACCCCATTTTAAAAATAGACTTCATGGTTATTAAAGAGTACTAGGGGTCTCTGAGAAGAATAAGCACAGGCTTTAATCTATTGTTTTTAATAAAGGAAGTCCTGCCCCATCTGTAGGGTCAGAATCACAAATCATCTATCTTATTATCTGAGAATAAAGACTGAACATTAGTCATATTCTTTTTATAACACAGAGTGACCGATACTTCAAAGCATTGTCACCACTGCTCTTTGGCTGTAAATGAAAACGTCATGGTCCTTCACTCTTATCTTGTATTCATATGCTTGACGGACAAGTTAAATGAAAATTGTCCAAAGCTATGAACCAAACCATGACAAAAGTAGCTCTTAGAGTGATCTGAAATCCGGAGGTCAAGCTGACATTCCTCGGCCCCAAATGTCAGACCACACAGTGCTGCGATGCACGCAGCAGGCAGAGTGCACTATCTTGTTCCTCGGCTCCCAGCTTCAGAAGTGGCTACTCGAGTAAATAGAAACCTCAGAAACGTATTTATGGAAATAGTGCATGTCAGCAGACTTCAAAGGGCAGAACATATTGATAATTGCAGAAAGAGGCCCACAAGGGCTTCAAACACTCTCTGTCCATGTGGGTTTTTTTGTTGTCCTCTTAAAGGAGCAATGACTGGGTGAGGGTGAAACCGCCTTCCTGCCCAGCTGACAGAGGCTTTACAGGCGTTCTAATGCCTCTGCACTGCTGCCCTTCCAGCTCTCTGGTGTCTACACCCTGAAGGCTTCCCCAGCTCTTGAGAGCACAAACCAGCACTGCAAACACGACCAGTGCCAGAGGAGCTCCAGCAGTGACACCTGCTGAGTCCCCGGGCTCGCATCCCGAGCCATCACAGGTCCGAGGGAAGCACCCGGCTCTGGTGGCTCCTTACCTGCCATCACTGAAGCAAACGGCTGCTGGGGATCGAACGGGCATTTCAACCTGCCAGACTCCAGGTTCTGGGTATCCAAACGGAATACCATTTCCTGAGAATAAACACAAATTTATTATCCTGGTATGGCTACAGAGAAAAACTCACTTAGACAGCCTGTTCTGCTAATGTACAAAGTAAAGGTGTGTTAGATCATGCAGCTGTCATCTCAGCATTGATATCTACAGTCTGTGTCTGGTTTATATCTGGATTTTTTCAGTCAGTGTTTTACTGTATCCTGGTCACTCTATACTGAAACACAAATCTTAAAAGTATACAATTATTTTCAGAAAAAAGGAGATGCATTGTTCATTTCTACTCTAGTTAAAAGCGGGATTGTACTTAAAAGGCACTGGCTTCTATTTGGGAAAGTGCTGATAGACTGTGTTGCAACAGGAGACCCTGAAGGGATTCTGGCTGATTCTGAAATTTCTCCAGGGACTGCTGACTAATGTTCACAGCGGACACAGTTCAGACTCTTTTAAAATGAAAGCAGCATATGCTGTCTCTTATTATTTTTAACAAGGCTAATGATACAAGAGATATCAGAATAGATTCTTCCTTGTAGTTTTCAAATACAGTGTGATTAATTCCTGGGCCACAGAACAAGGGCATAGAGGAAGATAAAGAAAACAAATTATTTAAAAACTATTCCCAATGTTTTCAGTGGGCAATCAACAACTCAATTCCTGTAAGCATCCATCTGAAGCTTTATTACAGTTTTGAATTGCCAACAAGGGTTCTTTTACTTGCCCCTTTCAATGGTTTCCTGAAAGCACACTTAACCTGAAATCCATAGTAAGTCCTGCTGAAAGCAAATTGATAGCTCAGAGGAGTAAAGTGAACTCTCTGCAGGTACAGAGACTTGATCTTCAAAACTGTCCTGCCATTAAGAGAAGGGAGACTGCCTAGGGAATTGCTTTTAACATATTTTCCTTTAACATGCTTTCCTACCTACAGTGATATTTAAAATCCCACTGATACTCAGAAATCCAGTCAATGTGGATTTAATGTCTACTGTACAGAAAAAACTTCGGAAGCTAGTTTAAAAAAAAATCAAAACACCTCCATGATTTAAAAAATTAAAAATAGGTGAAGTGATTTTAATTATTTGTTTCCATATCTCTGACTTGCAAGAGGCCAGGAGAGTACAAATGACAAGCAAGTATGTCCAAAGATGGCCACACAGGATTAGACTTCACAACACATTAATTCAATTCATTCTTAATGCACATCAGATTATAAATGACCAAACCTTTCTATGTCATTGAGGTGCCTCCTAAGCTCTCTAGGTTCAGAAGACAAAAGCCCAAGATATTGAATAATTAAGCTCCTTAAGAGAAAAGAAAAATCAATTCCAATCTGTGAACATAAATTCAATTTCCTCCAGCAGTCCTAGCTCATACAAAGCAGAATTTAATCAGCAAAAAACTCTTGTTACTTTCCCAAACCTGTGGAATATCAAGCAAACCAAATTCTCAGGCTACTACAGTGAGCAGAGCAAGGACAAAACTAAACTAAAAATTAGGCTTTTTTTTTTCCTGACAATGCTACACTGGTGTCCCATTGTCCTTAGTTCTAGGATGTGCAACCCTGAGCTGCTCAGGGAACCCTTGCCTTTTCACATGTGAAAAGGCTGTCTGCAAGCCCAGCTGTACTCAGGGGACCAAGGGAGTTATAGATCAACATCAAATATTTCAGACTTCACGCAGACAAACTAATGGACACTACCAGGCATTCACACAGAATTAACCTCCTGCTTTCACTTCGGGCAAAGCTTTCAAAGAAAAGAGCATCCCTTGGAGAGCTGTGGCTAATAGCACCAACCGGGCCAAGCCTCTTCTTCACCGGCCAAGAGAAGTTTTGGCAGCGACTCGAGCAATAACAAGACAAGGACTTTAATCCCCCTTAATTGTGTGATCCCGTTGGGGATTTGTACTGCTTCAAAAGCAGTGTCTGCTGTGGTTTTGAGTCACCTGATCCACACTGTTTTCCTTTCTGTTTTCACAGCACTGGCACTGGCCAGGAGAGCACTGTGCAGATCTACCAGCAGCTTTCAAAGGTCAGCAGAGCACTGCCTGGTTTCACAGTCTCCGTGAGGCTATCTCAGGGCCTGGCTCTCCCAAGCATCCCACAGCTTCCTGGAGAGGTTGCTAATTACCAGACATTCATGATCTGTTCTTAAAACATAGAGATTTAAATTTTTTAAAAAAATTTAAAAAGGGGAGAGAGGGTAGAAAGAAAAAATACTAAGAGAATGGATCTGCACTAGAAGTGCTTTGACTTTTCCTGTAGGACAACTGGCTTCAGTTCCTACAAGGAGACATTTTCAACTGCCTGTCAAATTCACATCACTGGGCCTATCCTCAGCACCCTCCTGCCTTGTCACATTTATCTGGAAAGGTGGTGGAAGGATGGTGGCTGAAGGGTGTTTGGGGCTCCAAGAAGGAAAGGGAACATATGCCTGATGCCATTCAAGGCTGATAACTCAGTAGCAGGCTGTAGAAGAGCTTCTCTGTCAGAAGAGGCAGGAGCAGTGCTGAACACTGTCCAACCTATCACTGCAGCTGAGCAACCAGGAGGAATGTGGGAGAGGCAGGACTGGGAGACAGTGAGGGGATTAGGAAATACGATACCAGGATTCTTCTTCCATTTCCTCTCTAAGGTAATCGGTCATGTCTAACTGAGACAGACCCCTTGTGTAGACTGACTGCTGGACTGAACAGTCAGACCAAATCCATAATTTCATAAGGTCTGGTGAAAACAACCTTCACAAATGAAGTAGTTGAAATGCAGTAGGGCAATGGTAGAGTGAATAAGGAATCTTGATAATGAGCCAGAGGTAAACCAAAGCCTTGCTTATACTCTTGCTGAAAGCTGTTCTGTTCCATTCAGCTGTGTATTTGATCATTCAGCTAAGAAACCAGCATGATACAAGGGATCTAAAATTTCAGTTGTTTCAACTGGAATATTTAAAGTAGCAAAGCAAAGAAGTCTACAGAATTATTTCACTGTAAACTAAATTATACAGCATATACCAGACAATACCAGGAGCATTAATGGTTTATTAGGGAAAGAACACCACCGTGTAGATTTCTCACAGCTTCAGTTTTCTGTTGCATAGGCAGCCCCTCTGGGTTGGTCATCCAACCCACAAATTGTGGGGTACCTAATGATGGGTCTCAGTCTGGGCAAGCTTAATCACTTTTCTTTTTTCCATGAGGATCTTCCCTTGATTCCATGTATCAGTGATAGAACAAGGGAGAATGGCTTTTAATTAAATATGGTAGGTTTAGGTAAGATAGCAGGAAGAAAATAGCTTCCTTTGAAGGTGGTGAGGCCCCAGCACAGATTGCCCAAAGAAGCTGTGGATGTCCCATCCCTGAAAGTGTTCAAGGCCAGGCTGGATGGGGTTTTCAGCAACCTGGTCCAGTGGAAGGCGTCCCTGCCCATAGCAGAGGGGTTGAAACTAGATAATCTTTAAGGCCCTTTCAACCCAAACCATTCTGTAATTCTATTATTCTGTTTCAGGTTATTGCATTTATTAACTTTAAACCTCATTTCCTATATTCTAGAATTTCACCAAGCCCTGAAGAAAACAGAAAGCTATTTCTACAGCAGCAAAGGAAGCCTGCACCACAGGCAAGCAGCCAGACAGGTCACATCGCAACACTGTCTGAGAACAGCGCCAGTGGGATAAATATAGCCAAGGTGTGACACATATAGAAGTTAAAAGAGACTTGTGTACTAAGTGGCTGCTTGACACAACACCAAAATTCTTCTGTTGTGGGGGTTAGGTCCCAAGCATTTACCACTCAGGACAGACATTTCTTTGTCACCAGTAAATGAAGACCAATCAGCTGCTAACTTCAACTCAGGAATATGCCACTAGTGATGGAGGACACCCAACACCTCCTTAGTGACCAGACTGCAACACACTGCAAAGTCCTGAGATGCCGTCCCTGGACTCAGGCTCAGAGACCCTTTTCAAAGTGTTTATTATGGGTATATATACATTAAAAGGTAGAACCACAGATTTCATCTTGAACACTGAATGTATGTGTGTAAGAAAGTATGTGCAGAAATGACTTACCAGAAAGGAAGACATCTGGGTTAGATGTTCTCTTCACTTAGTTAATCACATGGAAGTGTCATTCTGAAGAACTTTGTGTATTAAGCCTGAGGAAAGTGCTTTGTTCAAAAGTGATATGCACATACCAAATGTGAGAACAAGAGTTCCCATGTGACCTGCAGAATCCACCATTTTCCCTGTTATTTATGCAAGCTGCTGTCAGGTCATTTTTTACACACTCACATAGTATTTTCCAATCTGTGATGAATGCTAAACAAGATGAGGGCTATTCCTTGACATGTCAGACTAGTGAGAAAGTTAAATTACCTCTTTGTGAGTTCCAAGTTCAATGTATCCACAGAGAGGGTGAAACGCTCCTGTGCCACAAACATAAACATGGGTCCGGTTGTACGGCTGAAGAACTCGGATAAAATTGGCACATTCTGTCTGTTGGGAAAAGAAAGATAAAGGTTACTTTTCATGTTTGTTCTTCTCTTTCACATTATACATTCTACTAAGTTACAGCCATAGCATCGATGTATTTAAACTCAAAACTACTGTACCAGAAACTGTTTACAAGTAGTTCAAAGCTGTGAGGACTACAGTTTGACAGTGGCTATCTACCAGGCAGTTCATCAATCAGACTTGCAAACCTAATTCTGCTGTAATGCTTACAGCCACAAGAAGCTGTGTGCTCACAGCACGGTTTGGAGGATATCTGTTCAGCCTGTGTTGTAGCAAACAACACCCATCAACAACTGGGCAGAGGTTGCAGAGCCACTGGGTTTGTCTGGCTACCAGTCCTCCTGCCTTTGCTCCCAGCTCAGGGTGCTGCACATGCTTTAACACCAAAGATCACATTATTAAAATAACTGTGGTGGGCTGAAAGGCTTCAACACACTTCCAAGGGTATGCTTTGTCTCTGCACCAACCACATTTTACTGGTGACTTTTATTTGGTCATTTCTGAATCCAGTGGGATGTCCTGGCTCTAAGTGGGCTTGGTCCACGTTGGTAAGCAGCACAGGCAGCTGCTACATGCTGCAAGGATGATACATGGGCTGGGGGAAAAGCCTTGATGCAGCCTTCTCCAAAATGAAATTAATACAAAAAAAACATAACAGTTACTTCAGAGGGAATACACAGGATCTGTTCATACACTCAAGCCATCACCCTACACCTAAGTGAGAGTCCAAAACAAATATTCCACTCTCAGGACCCTCTCCTTTTTCTCTTAATATAGAAATAGATCGGCACAAATCTTCCATATACACCAGTATCAGAATAGTCCCAATGCTCAGCAAAGGTGTTGTTTAGGTTTTGACTGCTGCAAAAGTAAGGGTAGCAGTAAGTTAGAATAAAAAGCTGAAATTCTTCAGGCAGAGAGCTGAGAGCATTTTGAGCTAGAATCTACCTTGGTAACCGACATGCTGGATAGAAATCAGGAGGATTTTTTTGGGAAGAAAAGGAATAAATTTTATTTTACAGCCAGGAAATCTTTACATTTATAGTGGGCTCTAGACACATGATGTAATCTGTGCTACACAAAACATATAAAAGCTGTATTGTATACATGTATGTACCTTAAATATACTTCCTGAAGAAGATTTGTGGTTTCTGGGAAAAGCCATTGAGTCTGAGATTTTCTTTTAACCCTAACTCCAGCTGTCTGCAAATTAAGTTGATTTGTACACTGCTCTACTACTGTTTCTTTAATGAATTATAATGAAGTTACATTCAGGATATATCCAAGAAAAAAAGACGCATTTTAATATGAGAAAAGAGGATTTCAGGGAAGTATTGCCTGGTATACATTTTTGAGGAAAGTCTACTCCTCTCTCAGCTGCATTTATTACATAAAAGAACAACCTAGCATGATTGCTGTCTGCAATATTGATTTTTTTAAATTATTAATATTCAAAAAACAATAGAAATGTAACTTTGTTTTTTAATTAAGAAAAAAACACTTAAGACATCAGTTCAGAAGTGTAACAAGAGTTTACTAAGCTTTTTTTGCATTTAATAAAAAATACACAGATATTCATAATTCTCAGCAATGAATCATACTTACATGGGCATCTTTCCCAGCTAATTTGCATAATTCTACCTTTTCTTTTGCTGCAGGCCAGTAAATCTGTAACATAGTTAAAATAAAACTAAGATTATGAAGATTCTAAACTGTCCTGTGACTGTAGATTAATTATTCCATGAATAAACAGTTAAAACAGATTTATGCATGTTGAAGGACCTTGCATGTAAATTGAAATGAACATGACTTCAAATACAAGATTCCATTACAAAAAGTTAAGAGGCTTTAAATCAACCCCACTGATCCTTGTTTATTTCCTCATTGGCTACATGTACTTTTAAAAAGCATTCAGTTAATCTGGCCAGGGCACCTTGTCACCATTATGTGTTTCTCTCAAAGTTATGATGAGCCAAATCATCTGGAAACTAAACTGATTGCAAAGCCAGGCAAATTACATTTGTGAAGAATTTGGTCCAGTGGACTTGGCATAACTGTTATAAAAAAATACTTAGCTCTTTCTGCCAATTTTCAATGAAAAGAATTAGGTTAAAAAAACCAAGGATAGCTTAAGGGAAATTTGTAGAACAAAAAGTACATTTGACAGAAATCAGCAGTGCATGGTTTAAAAATGTCACCCATCAACATTAACTGAGTTTACCGAGAAAATGGCACAGAAGTTTAGAGTAGAATTGTGGACCTTAGACAATTGCCAGTATATACCAATACTGTTTCTCTTTCTTTTTCAATCTGCCCTGCAGAATTCTATAAAATAGGTTTTGATGTAGATGAATACAGATGACAAAATACTATCAGTTACTGTAATCCAAATTATGTTAGTGAAGAAATGTCAATGAACAACAGTTCAGGTTCTGCCTCACTGATTTCAATTAAGCAGTCAAAACTAGGTATGATTGAGTACATGTTTGATTCTATTAAATTTAAAATAGAAGCTGAATACAAATTCTTCTAGAATCACTGTGTTAAATACGGACATTTTGTACTTCTAATTTTGACAAGAAAAAACAACTGTTATTTCTCATGACTAGTAATAAAAACACCACAAATCACACTAATTTTTAAGCAAATATTGATTAGTAAATTGCCACAAGTCCCAGGCACCAGTCAGCAAGTCAGTAGTAGTCACAAATGCTTCAGAGTAGTCTCCAATCATGCTTTACAAAATCTTAAATAGCAAATGTACAGGAATCAAGAATTATTATACTATGCATTAGAAATAAAAACATCATCAAGGAAGGCTGCACAACTCAATGGCATGCAAGAGGAATTGACTGCTGTCATATTCCCCTTCCCCCAGCTGTTGGCACCTTGTAGGATGCAGCTTGACATACACAGGCGCAGTCCCACATGGGTAAGGAAAGCAAAAAACAAGTGGCCTGGGTCAAGTACCTTTATCACTTTCCAAAACCTACAGTCACCATTTCTCTCAATCTGGAAACAGTCTGGATTTTACTTCTTTCTCTTTCCTTCCCAGTGAAAGTGGATGTATTGAATTTCTCCAAGGAAATTAATTTCCTCTCAAGTGAATTTAGTTACCTTTCTGATAAAAACCTCTTAGTAGAGATAATGTAGTTTAAGTTACTTAAACCTTAACCCTCTGCAACAATATTTACACGGAGTCAGAGATAAGACAGTGTAATAGCATTGCAGCACTGGAGCACAAAAAATTTGCTTTCCCAGAGCATTTTCTCGAAATGCATCCAGTATGAAAATGCAATCAAATCAGCCATGCCAGGGGTGTGTGGATGGCACAGAGCACTGTGCCAGGAAGCACAGAGGAAAGTACTGGGAACATCATGAAGGGCTGAAGGTAGGTCCAGTCTGGTCTCTGCCTGGGCAGAATGGGATGAGTCTCCACTGCAATACAGGTAAGTTTAAGAAGAAAAGCTGATGAAAAGGAACAGATAGAGGAATGTAAGATCATGGATCTCCAAACACATTTGGCCACAGAGATTTGTCTGAACTGAGATCTGATCCTCAGTTCTCTTGTACATAAACTTTATGCCCAATTCTGCCCAAGACCCCTGAATCAGTTACAGGAAAGCCTAGAGGTCTTCAAGGGGTTTGGGAGATTTTTGGCCGAAGTTTAGTTATCCAGTGAGGTAGACAAGATGTCCCTTTGTAGGCTTTTGAAAATGCCCAGATCTCCTTGCCAACTACACAGAACAACTGGAGGAGTTAAAAACAGAGACATCTGCTTCAAGGCATCAGAAGTGTTAATGGACTTGACTTACCCTCAATTCTTCTACAGATTCCTTCATGGGAATTAGTGTTTGTCCTACAAGGCTGAAATACACACACCCCCACTTCTATGATAATTGACCACAGACAACTATCATTTAAAAAATCAATTGTTTTATTCTCTAGTTACTCAACAGCCTCAGTATTTAGCATTATATAAGGCCACATTAGACAATGAAAAGTGAAGCTAAGTGATCCAACTTGAAAATCAATTTGCAATTATATATGGGGGAGCAAAAGTGATATTTATTTGCTTTCCATACGAGAAATGAGAGGTTCCCAGAAACTGTCAGTTCTAAATTGTAATAGATCAAGAAAATTGCATAATAAATAATGAGTTGATGTGCTGAGCAAAAAAGCATGAACTTCATTTTTTATCACAGGACATGCTGTGTAACAGTACCACAAGTCTGGTTTCGTCAAACACTTACACAAGTAATGTTATACATCTGTATTGACTTTTCTGTAGGGGGTGAAATTAAGTTTTACTATTATATTTTATTCCAATGAGTTACTCAGTTTCATAATATGCCAAAAAAATAAGACTGGATGCTCCTGTAATTTCTTTTAGATTTAAAATCATTGAGTTTGTAAATGGTTTGAAGCTTTGATATTGGTCATTTTTTTCTTTTTTTTTCCTATTTACATGCTTTATTCACAATTGTAATATCTTAGTAAGAAATTCTCTTTTATTCCTGAATTCCTCAATAAATAAAAACCTCAAAGAATGGAAAAAAAACGCAGATAACCAGGCCCTATATATTAAAGGTGACAACAACATTGACTTGTAAAGTTATAATAATTTTGTGTTACAAACAGTACAAATTATATATTTAATATATTTTATAGTTGCATCTGCATCTGAAATGTCTGGAGAAATCCTAGAATAGCTAAGTGGAGTTACTGATTTTAAGGCAAGAATGCAACTAGTTGGAATATGTGAACTATATACTTAAATAGGATTCTTTTCTTTTCTTAATCTTCAGCTTATTTTCCTTTTAAAATAACCGTATCAAAATTCCAAAGGTCGGCTACTGTCATGATTTCCCGATTTTATCTTCTATTGCCCAATTAAAAAAAAAAAAAAACAACCTTACCATTACTTTTAAATCATTCTTCAAATATTTTCTTAAATTTAGCAACAGGAAAGAAATTAAATTCTCCTAATAAATGAAAGTTAATAAGCTCTTTTCTATCAGAGAGAAAGAAAACCTCCCAGGAGTACAAAATTAAGCAGTACATAGGTGTAGGACAGATAAGGTATCACTTTAAAGGGTAGCTGGAAATTGATTTCTGATTAAAACAAAACATTTAAAACCGCAAAGGTCTTTTCCAGATCAGGAGCAGCGAATTTCTAAAAGTAACATTTTCCCTTCCTCTAAAAATGCATTTTTACTATAAGAAAGGAATGA
>VXAZ01002119.1:0-12838 GCA_013399875.1 Gymnorhina tibicen | reverse complement strand
GTATATGTATATGTATATGTATATGTATATGTATATGTATATGTATATGTATATGTATATGTATATGTATATGTATATGTATATGTATATGTATATATATAAATAATATCTGGATCCACAATTAAGAGCCAAATTCCAGCTGCCATCTGTCACGAATTAATAATACTGGTATTTTACTCATTTTTCTGTATCTATCTTTCTCTATCAGATTTTGTTCCTAGGCTAACACTTAAGACTATAAATCTTTAGGAGAAGGGATGCTCAAAAATAAAACACTGAAATCTGATTACAAAAAAATTGTGTGAAAGTACAGCTTTTTCAAGAATCACTTCCAATTAGGCTACTAAATCTAGGATGGTGCAGGACTTTACAAAATGAGTGGAAAATGCTATATATTGTGACAATACAAAAGAGGAAGATCATAAGCTATCTAAACAATTTCAAAGCCCATTGGTCTTACTTCATCTGTTTTTAAGGTTTCAAAACAAGTTTTTAGTTAGGGAAGAAATAACACAAGTTTCCAATGAAAATGGAATGTGGTAGAGAAGACAATATAACTTGGTAAACAGCCATTATCCCACTCTAATATTGTACTTTGCTTTAATAACCTGGCTGAATTGCATTAAGGTGGTAGAGCTGCTCTTCGTCAGGGCTCCATTTAAGTATTTACTAAATTGTCCATGGAAACTGATTAGCTCAGCTGCCAAAACCAGGCATTAGTACAAGAAAAAAAAAATGGTCTGATAAGTAAAGAACTTGAGGTAGAAAGTTACTCATGAAGTTCCTCAAGAAACAGTGCCAGAGCTCATCCTATTTCATGTACCCTTCAGTAGCCTTGGTAAAAATCCAGAACTCTCCAACAACCCCTGCAGATGACACAAAGGTGGGAAGCATCACTAAAACAAATGAAGTTAAATTATGCAGGAATAATCAAAGGGCTCTGAAGACCAGATTTATAAACAGCCAGAGGAAATGGGTATAAACTGGTAATAAATAAATACATATACTAGATTGTAGATTTTAACAAAAATTAAATCTGAAACATCGGAGTAACAAAGGATCTGTTCCACAGCAACAACATTCCTAAAGAAGTTGTGTGAAGTATCCCAAAGGGCCACTTACAACAGCTTTGGACTGGCTTATAAAAGGAATAACTGCTCCATGAGGTAGCTGCTGCTGATAGCAGGGAGTGAGACCAATTGACCAATGTGACTCCTTCCAGTTTCAGGTCCCCATGATAGCCACGCTCATGCCAGCAGCAAGCACTTGAGTGTGCCATTGAGGCTGTCGGCTTTCAGCAGCCCTGGGGCCTTCACTGGAGCCTCTCCCATGCCTGACGCTGTTCACATGCTTCAGCACTTTTCTATCCAGCCTCTGGTACAGGACACCCCAAAGTGCTTTATTAGTGGTGCATGGAGCACCAGCAGGGTGTGTCTCTACCAGGAGTGAAGGACATCAGCTGATCAGCATGTCTCAAAACACTCACACACTTAATTTGGGGCCTGTGAAGAAAGGAATTGCTCCCTTCCTATTTAAAAGGAGTAAGAGGTGCTAGAAGCATTTAGATGAAAATACACTGATTTTAAACAGCTGCTTGATGCAGCAAGAGAAAGCCAGCTTTCTTCCTTTGTTCTATTCTGTGTACTAGATATTCATCATATTGATGCTTGAGGGAAGGTATGCAATAAAATTACAGCTTTCTGGGCATCAAAATGTCTTATTAAGGCTTTGTGAAGCATGTACACTATTATTCAGAAGCTTAGGCTCATTGGTATGGGTAAATTCCCCATATGACAGTCCCAACTGCAGTTTCCAAAGAACAAAGCCAGATTGAGTTGTAAACCCTTTGTCACGTTGGCATACGCAATATACTCCCCCTGAGAAACTCTTCTCCATGAAAAACTACCCCCCTGTGTGGAAAAAAAAAAAGGATTCATGACTTAGCTCAATGGGACCATAAAACGAGTACAGTAAAGAGGGCAACGTGATCCAAACAGACTGAAGTAAACCAGGAGACAGTCTAATCCTAGTTTTGTTATTGCCTTACTATATGTGACAGTCAGGTCTCAATTTTCCCACCAGTAAAATGGCAATAATGTGACTTTTTTTTTTTAATTTTTTTTCTCAATTTTCTGAAGAACTTTTGTAATTCATAGCTCAAAAATTAAAAGCAAAGAAAAACAGTAAGTTCAAGGAGCACTAAGCAAACATACGACAGTGATCCAATAAGAATGTCACCCTGCTGCATAAGACAATATCATGAATGTCATGCCCCAATGCCATAAGAGTGGGTGTTCATGGATTGCATCCTGAGAACTAGGACATTTGTCACTGCTGTATACTGACCCCAGGTCACTTCACTGAAAATTACTGCAAGCACTAAAAATTTACTGAATTTCCCAGAAAACACTGGAAAGAATTTAATGCATTCTCAGTATTATCACAGAATCACAGAATATTCTGAGTTGGAAGGGACCCACAAGGATCATCGAGTCCAACTCTTAAATGAATGGCCTGTACAGGGACTGAACCCGTGACCTTGACATTATTAGCACCATGCTCTAAACAACTGCGTTAATTAATGAGAAAATGATCTGACTTTAGCACACCATATTCGTATACCAGTTGTTCTCTAAATACCTCACATCTGCTGCATTAATGTGTGCAGTATGGAAGTCCACAGCTTGGGGAACTGGAGAGATTTTTCTCATGTACAAATCTGAACAGGAAGGTTACCCCAAGCAGGTCTTGTAACTGACTCCCACTGTAATTGCTGTACTCTGGAATTCAGTATTTTAAAGTCATCAGCAAACAAAGGAAGCTGATACATCTGAGTTCCTCATCTGAATTTCTCCCTGTATTTGAAAACTAACCAGGCTGTCTTTAGAGATTTTCATCTAGCTTTCTTTATGGCAGTTTCATCAAGGTTCAGCTAACTCTCAGAAATATTTAAGAGATAGTTAAAAGCCAAGAATGTATCCTTCAATCTTGTTTACATCTGCCACAGACCTTCACCTGTGGTACTATTATGTGTACCTGCAATACACATCCAGGAAATTAACTGATCAGAATTTCCACCTCCAATTATTTCATAGTAACAGAAAATCAGATGTCTGAAAGAGATAATCTGATGTAACAGGAAGGGGGAAAGAGAGAATATGAGGCTTGTTTCAAAGTGATTCCAACACAGCAGGAATGCCAGTGTCAGTGTATGGCATTCTTTATTTTCATGGTGCTGTCAAACTGAGTAAAATGTACTGAAGTCACAGGGAAATAAAAGCTGTGTATTTGGATGACGCATTCACAAACTTTTGGTAGCTTAAATTTGGCAGGTGGCTGTTAGAGTGAAACCTCATATTAGAACCAAATGGGATTTAATATTGCATCTGTCTGGGACAAAGCAACATCTCCATATGCCCCAGTTCTCCTCTTAAACTGCGATCTCCAATGCAACTTAAGTAGCAGCCAATACTTCCAGCCTCAAGGGTTTTCTGAAAAGTGCATTTTCATGTGTATGTTATGAGCACATGTAAAAGCTTAAAGAAAATAGACCAGATGCTGATTTCATTTACACTGGATTACATCTTGAAAGGCTTCAGTGCTTCTACACTTCATTTTCCACAGTGTAACCCCAGCAAACTTCTGACTACCGCCTGTTTCTCCTGAAAGGAAACCGTACACCAGGATTTTTAGGGTAAATGGCATTGCTCCTGACATGTTTATCCCTTCAGATTAAAAACAAACCCTACCTTTGAAAAAGCCAGTGACCAATATGAGCAAATGTTTTCGGAGAGCAGGATACTGGCCATTCTTTATAGCTAAACACATGGGTAAAATATAAAAATGGCAGCGGATGTTTATGGAAACATAATTTATGGCAACAATGCAAGAGGAAATAACAGAGACACTCTCTTCCACCTAGGACTGCTGTCATTCTGGACTCATTGCTTTCTTCACGTCTTGCTCCATCTGTTGTTTTGTGTCTATAAACACTTTTCAAAAGCTTTCATTTTGTCTACACAGGTGCCTAAACTTAAGTCTGTCAAACAACTTTATAGAGTAAATAGCTCAGTGGTAAGACCGCTCCAAGGGCTAGCAAGCACAAAGATATCACCTCTGTCTCTGAAAGTCCCGAACCTGAAGTTTCACTGGGTTTATCCTAGATTGTCTCACTCCTCATGTCCCTCTTTCATAAGTTTAACTATCTCCAGTGGTTTCCACATGACTCTTTGGCCTTCAATTATGTTTCCTGGCAAACTTTTTCTTCTGACAGGTCAAGAAAGCTTCACTCTCAGACTGTCTGCAGTTTTGCTGACAGGCAGGAAGCTAACTTCCTTTGAGTTATAGAATAAGCAGCACATATTTTTTAGGGAGGACCAATCTTGGTATTACTGTGTTTCAAGGCTGCAGTAAACACCTTAGACTCTGTACGTATTCCTGAGACTCAGGCCTGATGGCAAGAACCAAAGCCTCCCTTCAGTACTAGCTAAATTCCCACTGGGTTCATTCCTAATTGAGACCACGCTTATACAGACTGACAGAAAGTTTCTCAGAGCAATGAATGTAAAATTTTGCTCCTGTATCTGGATGTTGCTAATTTACATAAATATGCATATGTATTTGCATATATGTTCCCCTTCCTGCAGAGGTGGGTGGGTCACACTGCAGATAGTGCATAATGGTAACAGTGCTGAAATACAAGCCCACTTTAACTGTTGGCAAGCACTGGAGTTATAGAAAAAAATTATGTGCAGCTATTTCATAAGCATCTACCCAGCAGGTAAATACATATTTATGCATATGTATATTTTTCCCTGTGAAATACAGATAATAGTCAATACAAGAGGGCATTCAAGGATGTCACAAGACAGCTGCACATGCCAGAAAAATAGTAGCAACTACTAACTGAGGATGCTCCAAGCGATGATAATTTGTGACCCTGAGCCAGTGCACACTGGGACAGATGAAAACAACTTGTTCCAAAGCTGCTATTGGGGATCTGACATGTTTATCTATTTGGCCCACATGGGGCTGTGTCTTCTAGCACTGACAGCTCCTGCAGGTTGGCAGCTTTTCAAAAGCTTGTCAGGCCTTGATAGCATTCCTATTCCTGCGGAGATGGGCGGGTCGAACTGCGGATCACACAGTGATAATCACACTGACATGTAACCCCGAGTGCACTGTTAGCACAGCCACAGAAAGGGGCACCATTGCTTTGCAGCTATTTACCCACTGTTTACCCAGCTGACAGCATTTTGTATTTCCCATTTATTTAGCTCAAGGAGCAAAATAGAAAAGGCTTTAAGCAAACTCACAAGAAAATTTGATGTACTAACGTAATGTTTCCAGCAGGATCCGAGAGGTTGGGGTTCCCATAGATTTTCTTCTCCAGCTTTCCAGCCTCTCAAGCTATTAAACATCTCCTTGTTTTACACTGCACTTCTGGTGGTAATGGCATAGAAGCCTTCAGCAGAACTGCTTTCTTTTGCTGACCATCTTTATTTTACTCATAGGAAGAAATCACAATTTTTCCAGTTTGCAAATAGCTTGCAGAATTTGTCAGGCATATGAGAATCTTTCAGAAAAAGACTATGGAGATCTTTTCAGAAAAAGAATGGCTTGATAAAGCCATTCCTGCAATAGGAGCTAAAGGTTTCTGGTACAGAAAAACTTCAGAGAAAATACATCCCTGGTACAGAAAGATGATTATCCGTTGCTAAACTTTATATATTTATTGACTATAATCACTTTAGCTTTCTGTCATTTTGGAGGACTTGCCTATTACACTGTGGTACTTACTGTTGTTTTATAATGAGGTTTGCAAGCACTGGAAACCAGACAGATTATTTTTCAAGCTTCTAGCTAAGGAAGTTTTGAACCTATTACACAATAAATTGAATAAAAACTACAATGATTTAAGAAATTGGGACTCCAGCAGAACTACTGATTTATTTCATCAGGAAAAATACACCAGGAAATAAAGCCATAACTTAATATATGTAAGTCAAATTAACTAATTTAGGTAAATTAATAGGTTTTAAAAAGGAAGTTATTGAATCATATATATGTATACATTAGAGAAGGGAGCAGGATACAATGCTTTGGATGCTTCTTTGCCGGAAATGTCTCAGTATAAAGCATAAGACTCTAAAATATAACCTTGCCAAGTAATTATATCCACATATGACAATAAATTGTTGGGGATCCTGACTTGGCTTTTGGAGGTATCAGTAGCTCCTAACAAAACAAATATCTGAAATTGAGAGCTTTATTAAAATAAGATGAATCTACCCAGCATAAAGCATTCTAAAGTTCATGTTCAGCTTTGTTTTAAAGAACAGAAACCCCAAACTATGCACAATCTTACACTGTAGTCTCAAAGTTGTTATACCTCTCTCGCCCCCTCAGCTTGCTTTTAACACTCCTTCCTCAAAGTCATTAATAAACACATCATTTATAGGCAGAAACTTAATATTCTAATCAATTTCTACCCATTTTAGCGGCTGTGTGTAAGCAGATTATTTTTTTCCAGCCGACTCGTACTCCAGAGGAGTACAAAGGACACACTTCAGACTCTTGTAGTCCTGACATGTGTGGTTTCCTCACACTGGGAAAGCCTGGAAGCGAGCCGCCTGGCCCGGCGCCAACCCAAACCACGGTCAGTCTAAACACAGCACCGGCAAATACTACTTTCTGACACTTCACTGCTGCTGTAGAGTATCCTTTAGCATCCTCCTCAGCGACTGAGATTTACACACAGTTCCTCCCGCAACTTCATCTCATCCCTTCCCTCCACTGACAAGATTCTACCAGCCAAGTGCAGTGGAATTAAAGATAAACACTCCTGTGACCTTGCCTTGTGTTACCTGGGCATTTATGCAAGAAGATACATTTATAAAGTTGTTGAATGCCCATGGAGGCCTTGGAAATCAGCATACCAGGATGCTCTGCAAGGCTTCTCAGTCAGTTCTACCCATTTAAATGTATTTTGCCTCAGTGGTTTTTTCTGAAAAGTTAAATATTATCTGAATAGTTAAACTATTAGTTTACTACTTTAAAGAAGTATTTGAACTTAGTCCAGATACACAAGTGGCTAGGCATTTTATTCCCTCCTTTTAAGGTTACCACAGATATGTAAGCATACATTCTCTATTCATCTTAGGAAATGCAAATTTTCCCTCCAATACAAAGTGAGTCTTTTCTCTACAACATCTACACCAAATGGCACTGTCTGATTGCACGTTAGTTCTCCTGGCTCCATCTGTGTTCTGCTCTTCTTGGAAAGCACAAGATCCATAATGATCAGCAGTGGTTTGGCCAAAGGGAAAATGTCACCAGCTTGGACTGAGGGGTGACTCACGCAGGTTGCTGCCACCTCCAGCAAGGTTTGGGCTCATAAAGCCCCACTGAACATAATAGGAGGTGACAGCACTCCACATCTCTCAGGAGGTAAGCAGAATCCCACAGAAACAGAAGTGTGCTTTTCACACAAGCAAAATTTCTTTTCTACAGAAAGCCTACACCAAAAATCAATTTGTAGTCTGAAAATTTGCAATTATAATGAGTATTGCTGTTATTAATGCAATATCCGGAGGGGATGGTGGATTTTGAGTCAATTACTGAGATGACAGAAGCAAGGTAAGTGCTTGATAAAGCATCCCAGGAAGAAATTCCCTGAAATACTCAGAATCTGAGTTTTACAGAAATGGGCATGTGCAGCATTGCCGAAGTCAAGATAACAAACAAAATATTCAGCGTGGTACTGTATCTCTTCTATACAATGACAGCAAGTGTTGCTCTCAAACATGTGGGCAAAATAGTCTCTTGTTCCACCTGTTCAGCCCCTGCCTGCAATCACATTAATTCAGGGTCAGTTACCTCTTCAGAGCTGGCAGCAGAATACAGTAATTTAAAACCCCCCTCTGGTGCCTAAAGAAAATACCAAACACAGCTGAGAATTCAAATTTTCTTCATATCTGGGAGAAGCAGGAAACCAGTTTTCATGTGTTCCTGTGCAAGCATCTGGTTTTCACTCGTAGCAGTCAACTGTGCTTACAAAAGCTCCAGTTCACCATGTCAGCTACAAATATTGAAGGCTAAATTGTCATCTTATTATCTCGAGTTAACACATTGTCACTGGGCGCAGGCAAGGGACTACAGCAGATCCCAGTGGAATCTTCTCCTATCACTAGTAATTCTAGATATTAACAGAAATGTTAAAATTGCCACTTATATTTTACTATAATTTAAACCATCCAAATTGCCTCTGCTCTATTCAGTATTACAGTAAACTAATCCCAGTGATGCCAGGAAGCAATGAAAGAGCTGTCTTCAGTTATTTCCTTCCAAATGCTTTTAAATGAGGAGGGTAACCATGACCAGAAGAGTTGAGAAGTGAACACTCTGAGCTGCATTTTTCCTGTTTGCTGATATTTCGATGCTATTTTCATGCACTGCAGGGCTCTTCCACATAGCTGATCTCTTGCAGGTCATCAGTCACAAAGGAGATCATACAGCACGAGAAACTCAATTGATTAAAGATAATCTGTATAACTATGGGAGGTGAGATTATCAAATCTTGGTAAATCGCATTGCACAACAAATCTGCAGTTACCCAGGGAAGAAATAAATAAATAAAAACACAAACAAAAAACTAACAAACAAAAATAATTTAACAAAATTTAACTTAGGAGGTAAACTCCATGGAAAAGGCACTGACCTTTTTCACATTTTTGTTTACATCAACCAAGTTGAGCAGGAAGATGTGGTCCTTTGCCCCAACTAGTAGCCGGCCCCTCTCCTCATCTAGTAGCAGGGTTCGAAAATCAAGCCCCTCTGTTGAGCCCAGGAATGGGATGCAGCTGTTTGAAAGCAGCAAGTCTGTGGGAAAACAAAGAAAATCTTTATAAACAAAATGTTTACATATGACTCATCAGTGTCTTTTATAAATATATGCAACCAGCATGGAGTGTACCAGGGAGACAAGTGCAGTCTTGGAGCATGTCTTTCCAGAGTGACAATACAACTCCTGTTAACTTTGGGTTTCCCTGGGGTTTTTGTTACTTCCAAATTGGGCAATATTTACTTTCACAAAATATTTTTCTATATAAAATTTTCTTACTAAATTATCTGTATGGCATAAAGAAATGAGAAATTCAACAGAAATTAGAAACCAAGAAAGACATCTTTGCAAAATGTGTGCTAGAGCATTCATTCTAAGAAAATGAATTATATTTGTATCACTATAGTCATGGATACACATGATCAAGGATCAATACCTCACCATATTTGGTGCTCCAGATATAAAGCAGCAAAGAAGGCCAATGCCACCCAAGAATAATTAGGAGCAGGAAACGGGGGGTAGGGACATTTGAAGATCATTCAGTTCAACTCCCTCACTATGAGGAAGAACATATTTCACTAGATCAGCTTGCTCAAAGCCCCACCTAACATGGCCTTGAACACTTCCAGGGATGGGGCATCTGCAACTTCTCTGGGCAACCTGTACCAGTTTCTCACCACTCTCATCATGAAAAATGTCTTTCTTATATCCAGTTTCTATCCACTCTCTTTCAATTTAAAACTATTGCCCCTTGTCCTGTCACTAAAGGCTTTGGTAAAAAGTCCTTCCTCATCTTTTTTTACAAGCCCCCTTTATATACTGAAACGCTGACAATAAGGTCTCCTCAGAGCTTTCTTTTCTCCAGGCTGAGCAACCCCAAACCTTCTCAGCCTGTCCTCATATGGAAGGTGTTACAGCCCTCTGATCATCTTCAGGGCTCTTCCTTCCAAGGCACATGTCTTTCTTGAACTGGGTGCCCCAGAACGGAATGTAGGACTGCAGGTAATTAAGAAAAAACAAAAAAAGATGCTCTATGAAACTAATGAAAGAACCTATACTGTTGAAAAAAAACTAAAAGGCTGTAAAATAAAAATTCTGTAATATTTTGCCTACTGAATACTCTGTGGACGTAATTCTGGATGAGGACACAAACAACATATAGAAAAGAGCACAAGGATAGTTAAGTCTTGTTGGGTAGTCATTACTTTGGGGAAAAGAAAATAAACATGTGAATCAGTTCTTCCACAAGCAAACTCTCCAAGCTAAACTATTTGGAAATCTTCAGACAGAAGGGCAAATCCTGTATTTAACTGAACATAAAATTAAGGGTATTTCCACCTTCCTGGTACTGGATGGACAACGTAGCATTCCTGCTAGAAAAGCCAGACTTATTGCACAAGTTATTTGCACATCCTGATCATGATTAGGGGTGTTTTGGGAAAAAGTCCTGAATGAAATAAAAGGAATAAAACCCCACCCAAACATTTTTCTCCAAGGTCTCTCACAAACCACGTGACAGGCAAGAAAAGATTAAGTTCTGGTGCTGGCTAATAAACAGCACTGTGGGAAGAAAAATATTTTATCATTATTAATCTGACTACCTGTTATATAATTATGACAATTATTTTTTGGCTCAGTCACTTCTACTTAAGTTTGTGTACTTTTGTCTGGCTCGGTGCATGATGTTGTTACAGTACAACTTGAAAACAAACTGTCGTGCACTGCAGCTCCTCTTCCCCTAGGTGAGATTTATTTGCCAGTACTTTGGAAAAAAAATCCTGCTTCACACTGAAAAATTATATCCAGTGCTGAGCACTACACTACTATACACCAGCACTGTCCTTTCCCACATATCTTTTGTGAAGGCAAAAATGTCAAGATTTGTTTTCTAAACTAGTAACACTTCAAAAGATCTGTTTATTAATTGCCAGCAAGATCACTTTAGGAGCAGCTCATGTTTAACATGATACTATAGAAACCTCAGACCTCACCTGCAGGACACAAGTAACTAACATACAGAGTATGAGGAAAATTTCTTCCCATCTGCAGCCACAGGAATTTGATCTGAGGAAGGATAAATGATATGCTTGTGCAAATGCTCTAAAGCACTTTCAGTGCTTAGAGCCATGCAAAGCATGGGCCTTTGCAAGAGTGTCAATTGCAAAAATATGTGGATTTGATTCCTCTTCACATACATGAAGGATGATGACTGAGACTGCTGTCTACTTCCCATTTCCTTCTTATTTGAAAGGCATGATCTCTTCAGAGACCATCCCAAATGGACATTTATCATCTGTTGTTTAACAGTTCTAGAATTTCTCAGGAAGAAAACCCCACCTAGAACAGCTACAACACTGAGGGAAAATGCTGCCTCATGACTGAAATGCCCAAGTGGGAATGAGCCCTGCCTGATGCCTTGTAGAATCCTTTATTTCACTGCATCATAAGGAAAACATCTGTAGAATATTCCAGATTGAAATGACAACGCTGCACACTCCTTTCTTACTGATGCAAATGACAACACAAGCTGCGAAGTGGTGAAGAATCAGGTTTGGTCAGTTATTTACTATTGAAAACAGCTTGGAAATAAGACTCTGAGCATGGCCACTGATAAGATTATAACTGTAACATGACCTAATAAAACTTTACAAGTAAACATTAACAGAGGGTTGATTAAATTTCAGCCAAATTAATCATCATTCTCACTCCATAAAACAACACAATCCAATCTTACGCATTGAAATTTCCCTTCACAGTGAGACATATTTACTATCACCAAGGATATTACACTGGAAAAATTTACTGTGAAAAGCACATTTTCCAATGATTTTCAAGCTTAGAGCAAGCTGTTGATTTGAATCACTGCATCTCTGTAGCCTGGCTAACACAGAACCAGCATTCTCACAAGGCACAGTTAACAAAGTTAGTTACAGGGATGGTCTTTCATGATTACATGTTCAGCACTCAGTTTATAGTCTCTATTTGCTGTTTTTCTCAAAATTAAATACTTTTTTCCAGGCTGGTGATTAAATAAGCATCCAGCTAACTCCCCTTCTGGGTTAACATTGCACTGCTGAGTGGTAGAATAGTGACTGAGTTTTATTCATTTAGCACAGTATCTCAGTGGACTTGGCTCACAACAGCATGACCATTGCTTACATAGAAAATCTCCAGCAGAAGAGCCACAGCAAAAAGCTTTCAAAAGTAAAAATGTCATTCTGTTCTGATAATATGTATTTGCATTTCTAAAACATATTTAGACTTCTTGGCATCAAGTCACATGTGTGGTGACCATGCTACCATTCCTCAACTCCAGCATGGTGTAAGAATGCAGCAATGTGGAACCACTTGGTTCAGACTCTGAATTCCCTTTCTGACCAGTTACTTTTTTTTTTTATGACAAGCCACACCTAAATTAGCAGAAATGGAACATCTCAACCTCCTTCAAAACAGTTATATCTAGTGGCAACTTTGAAGGACTCTGAAATTAAAGGCTGTATAACTTTCATATACAGGGAAGAACAAAGGTTTCATCACTTTCCTTTAGGCAGGAGCAAGTCCTTTCTCATGTTGGGGAATACACATGAAGATTTACATGGGCACTGTAGAAATTCTCAACCGAAATTTTGGGATAAAGAAAAGTATTTATAGCATGACTGCAGCAATTTATCCAATTCCTAAGGTATTCTGAGTTGGAAATTGACCAGCTGACCCAAGATGTATTGGTATGAAGGCAAAGAGAATAAATACTTCCAGACTACTACTAATCTCTACTATGTACTGCAAGAAGTACGTTATATTTTGTTTAGATGCGTGTCACCACGGACAAAGCCGTGCATGTGAAGTAGCTCTCATTGCTATACAATACTATTAGGCCTGGTGAAAAATGTAATATTCATAGAACAGCAGGGCTTCTCCAAAAGGATACAGATAAACAGGAATAGAGAAAACGTGACATTCTGTTGTTAAAATTTTGTGTTAAAACCTTGGTTATGA
>VXAZ01002118.1:248522-278609 GCA_013399875.1 Gymnorhina tibicen | reverse complement strand
CAGGCCGTTCCTCCTTCCCCCCCCGCCGCCGCCGCCGCGTCGCCCCCGCAACCCCCGCGCCGGGCCGCCGGCGATGGGGACCTAACTCCGCAGCCGTGTCCTTCTCCCACCTGGCCACCTCTTGGTCAAGGTCACTGCAGTAATTCCATATGAGCTGCTGGGTGCTGCCGCCTTATCTCCCACACGGCTTCTGTTTCGCTCCCTTTATATTCCAGGGAGGGGGGGATGATACTGTGTTTGATAAACCCGCAGCTCTTAACCCCGCTGGCAGCTCCAGCCCTGATTACGTTCCTCTCATCCCTGCCCCAGCCCGTGCTTCCCATCTCTTTCCATTCAGACTTCCCAGGCCATCTCATGGCGGGCAAAGTCCAGCTGGGGTCGGGTTTCTGGCCAGGATGAGCAATGCCGAGAGCCCGTCACCGGACCTGGGGTTTATTCAGCTAGGAAACCTGTTGGAGGCAGAAGGAACCATCCTGCCTCCTCCTCAGCCTGCCAGTGTGTTTGCTGGTGCTTTCCAGGCGGGTGGCACCTTTGGAGAACGTGACTTTATCTCCATCTGGGTGTTGGTGGAAAGCAGAGCGTGGAGCCAAGTCCTTGGAGGACTTTGCTGTGTTGCTGCCCTTGTCCCGGAGGCGTTTCCGTGCCAGGCGGGCAGCGGCGTGGCCGTCTGCACCACGGGCTCTCCTGGCGGGATCCAAAGGCCACCGCTGACGGGCTGCATTGCGAAAGGGAATCGGTGCAGGGAAGCGTCTCGAGAGAGACTTCATCCGCCCTCGAGCTCCTCTCTGACTCACGGGAGATGTTGCTGGCGGAGCCATGGGGTGCCTGGCCGCTGGCCCACGGGAGCAGGAGGTGCTGGACTGGTCGCACGGGTTGTGTGGGAGCGTGGTGGGCGCCGTGCGTGGCTCGTGGGCACGTCAGCACGGCCTTGGCCCATCTCCGGTGGGATGGAGCGGTGTCCCGAGCAGGCAGAGGGCTGGATGTGGCACGGCAGCTGCGGTCCAGGGAGGTACCGGCACCCGAAGTGGGTGGTGGGATGGACACTGATAAGCGCTGTCTGCAAACTGCTGTGTGGGGGAGATATTTCTCTGCTCACACGTGTTATCTTGGATGGGGGAGAAATTGCCAGTGAGTTTTGTCACAGCCACAGTGGGGACTCTGGGAGGAGCTCAGCTCCCCAGCCCTGCGGTGTGGCCCTGCTGAGGGCAAGGCAGCTCCAGGCAGCCTCTGCCTCTCCCTTGGCTTGGCCCTCTGACAAAATGAGGATGAACAGTGTCTTCTCACCATGCAGGGAGAAGGTGAGGATTTAGGACCAGCACGGAGCAGGGCAAATGGTTGTGATGGGCTCACATGAAGACAGGTCCAGACTGCCCCCCGTCACCACATCTGTGTTGGTGCAGCGCATCCCAAGGACAGGCATTGCCTGTGGGGAGGTACCAGGGCAGCTCCTGGCCATGCCAACCCCTGTGGCCCCAGTCCTGCGTCTGAGCACAGGGGGGGGCTCAGACAGCTCGGGGTTTTGGTGAGAGGGGACATTGCATTATCCATCCTGCTGGCTGACCTGGTGCTGGCTGTTAGCACCCTGACTTCGCCAGCCTCTTGCAGGAGCAAAATTACCGAATTTGCTGGGAAAACCCACCTGAGCAGCTGCCAGCACTAGTGAGTCGCGACAGGCTCTGACTCATGACAAGATTTTGGGTTTGCACGATGCAGCCTTGACAGCACTGAGAACCTTGGGCTGACAATTGGGACAAGCAGGGCTGTGTGCAGCTGCAGGTAGTGTATCTGGGGGTGCAGGAGAACTCCTGGCTGCACAAGGGCTGGGAGGGTCTGAAATCAGCTTTGCCAGGACAGTGGAGCTGAGGCAGACGGGATCTGGAGGAGGGAGCTGCCATTTTCAGATGGTTACTTTTAGAAGCAGAAGTGCAGGGTAAAATCTCCAAATGTTGCTGAATCCAGAGTCAAAACTTGTGGTGGCTCTGCCGTGCTGGGTATCACTTGCCATGAGATTTTTTCCCCTTGAGCATCCTGTGTGTCCCGGTTAGTGAGCTGTGGCAGCCGAGCAGGGTGCACCTGATGCCACTATGATGGCCACGTCCACCTTGAGAAGTGTCCCTTGTGCCAGCCAAGGGCTCTGGTGAGGGGTCCCGGTGGTTGGGGTGATGCTGAGGTCTCTGTGTCACTGTTCTCTGCTGCAGGCGCCGGTGAGGCTGTGGCCGTGCTCACTCATCCCTTCTCCACCGTTTCTGCCTGCCACCGGCAGGTCCCTGGCACCACACAGCCATGACGACCTCGGCGCTGCGCCGGCAGGTGAAGAACATCGTGCACAACTACTCGGAGGCAGAGATCAAGGTGCGGGAGGCCACCTCCAATGATCCCTGGGGACCTCCCAGCTCCCTGATGTCAGAGATCGCCGACCTCACCTTCAACACGGTGGCCTTCGCCGAGGTCATGGGCATGATCTGGCGGCGGCTGAATGACAGCGGCAAGAATTGGCGTCACGTCTACAAAGCCCTGACCCTTCTGGACTACCTCATCAAAACCGGCTCCGAGAAGGTGACCCACCAGTGCCGGGAGAACCTCTACACCATCCAAACGCTGAAGGACTTCCAGTATGTGGACCGTGACGGCAAGGACCAGGGCATCAACATCCGGGAGAAGGTGAAGCAGGTGATGGCGCTGCTGAAGGATGAGGAGCGGCTGAAGCAGGAGCGGGCGCACGCACTGCAGACCAAGGAGCGCATGGCCCTGGAGGGCATGGGCAGTGGCAGTCACCAGGTCACCTACGGCCGCCGGGCATCACCCTATGGTGAAGATTACGGCCGGACACGGGGCTCACCCTCTTCATTCAACTGTGAGTGTTACTGGCGGCTCACTCGGGCTCTCTCAGGGGAGGCAGGTGTTGCATTTGGTTTACGCCTGCTTGGTGCCCGTTATTCTTCTGCATCTTTTGGGATGGTGGTGGTGAAGCCCATCCTGCAGCACAGGGCAGAGATTTGGCTGGGCCAGTGGTGGACCCCAGCAGCAGTGGCAGCTGGTGGTGCCTCCAGCCTTAAACTCATGGCTTGTTCGAGGTAGGGAGCTCTAATGTGCAGCTGCATCTCCTGGGGAGGCTGGGCATTGGGATGGAGGCCCAGAAACTGCTGATGTGCTCCCCAAAATACCTCAGTCCTGATGACACTCCTTCCTCTTTTCCTCTTTTACCTCCCAGCATCATCCTCATCCCCACGGTTCGCCTCTGACCTGGAGCAAGCACGGCCCCAGACGACAGGAGAGGAGGAGCTGCAGCTGCAGCTGGCGCTGGCCATGAGTCGGGAGGAGGCAGAGAAGGTAGAGTGGCCCTGCCTGTCCTGGGGCGTGAGGCATCTCCCTGCACCTTGCCTTATCTGTGAACACTGTGGGTCAGTTCCCTGGGAAGAGGCAGGATTTTGGGGGCTGCCTGAGGCTGGTGTATGTACCTGCAACTGCACCAGGCTACTCGCGTCGTGCCTGGCATCCAAAATCGCCAGTGGGCAGATGGAGGCATGGGCTGCCCCTGCTCCCTGTTCTCATATTAGAGAGGACAGCACCAGGCTGGGATCTGTCCAGCCTCCCAGACCTCAGGGTGAACGTGGGGGGTCTTCTGGATTTGCCCCAACCCCCACCCCCCAACCTGGCTGCCCTCTTCTGCCAAGGACTTTTGGTCTAAGCTCCCCCATTTCTCTTGCCTACCCACAGAGGTTTCAGGAGGCAAAGTCCTGCCCAGTGGTTTGTGTGGATGCAGGGCCAGCAGCATTCCTGGGGCTGGGGGCTCACTGCAGGCAGGTGCTCCCTCCCACTGTCTGGTCCTTTCAAACTGGGCTAGAAGGAGCACTGGGAAACAGCCCCAGGAGGAATCAAGCAAGTGAGCTGCTGTTCCCAGTGTGAAGCCAACCCAGGCTGTCCCCTCTCCTATCTGCTGGCCCCTTTTCCACCAGGGATGGATTATTTGCTCACTGGCAACCAGCTGGCATGGCATGCATGAGCCTGTGGGTTACAACCAGTACACAAAGCCAGAGGGACATGGGGACCAAGGAGCTGCATGCCCAGACCGGTGGGCATCCCCTGGAGCTGGCACTCAGCACCATGAGCTCAGTCCTGCCAGGGCAGGGGATGTGCTCTGGAGATGGTGCTTGCTGCTGCCAGTCTTCCCTGCCCGATGGAGGCTCTTTTGGAGGCAGAGCAGGGTGTATATCCCTATTTTTGTCCTGGAATTGGAGTATTTATAGCTTCTTCACGCTGCTCTGATGAGCACTGTAGAAACACTCTCTGGAAAGTGTTGCCTGTTTGTTGGAGTCCATCTGGGCTGCACATGTGTGTGCACACATGTATGGGTGTCAACACACGCACACCCCCACCAGGGTACCCATTCCCAGCCCCAGTGAGTCCCCACACTGCTGGAAAAGTGTCATGGGGGAGTGATCAGGGCCACCATGGTATAGGGACAGCCTCTCCCCAAAGTCTGCTCAGGTCTAGGTGTGGGGCTGGCAGGAATCCCAAACTGAGGCCAGTCAGTGTCACAAACCCTCTTCTCCAGCAGGCTGCCAGGGCAAGGGGATGCCTAATTCATCCCCTCTCCTTCACTGACTGCATCAGGGTCCCCAAAAACCTCCCAGGGGAGATGCTGGCTGCCTAATTTAGGGTCATCCCAGCCTTAATCCAGTGGCAGGTGATGGGATCGGGGAAGGAGCTGGGCAGGGGCTGCAGGGAACCTGAGCAGGAGTTGGTTAGAGAGCACAGGGATGCTGGGCTGGGGTTCTGCAGGCAAGGCCAGCTGGATGGGCACAGATGCTGTGCAGGCAGGAAAGGGACCGCAGGAACGACGGTGGCAAGAAGAGGGACAACCTCCAAGCAGTCCTGCGAGCTGAGGGCAAGCTGAAATGTCATCCAATTTCCTCTGTTGCCAGAAGCCACTTCCTCCACTTTCCAGTACAGACGAAGAAAGGCAATTGCAGCTCGCGCTCGCGCTGAGCAAAGAGGAGCACGAGAAGGTACCTGTGTCCCGCAGTCCTGGCGCTCCGCTCTCCTTGCACTTGGCCTTCTCTCTGTGGCACCGGAGCCCGAAACATCACCTCGCTCCGGTGCCCGCTTTGCTTTTGCTGCTCCGGGCTGTCTGCTGAGTGCTCTCCCGGGGGGCTCGGCCCTGGAGGAGCTGTCTGTTCGGATGCTGGGACTTTTCGGGGATGCGGTGGCAGCTCCTGTGCTGGGTGTGTCTCCTGGAGAAGGTGCTGGCTGCAGGGTTGCTGAGTTCACAGGCCCCATCCCTTGTCCCCACAGGAAGTGAGGACTTGGCAAGGGGAGAACTCCCTGCAGCAGAGACCCATGGAGGAGACTGCCCCAGGCAGGGACGAAGAGCAAGAAGAAGATAAGATGAAGAAAAGCCAGGTACAGCACTGGAGGCTGGGTGGCCACACAAGGGTGATCCTGCAGGTCTGCCCCAGGCTCCTCTCACCTCTTTATTCCCTTTCTGTCTGCAGTCCTCTATTCTGGAGCTGGCAGATATATTTGGGCCGGCGCCAGCCCCCTCCAGCCACACGTCTGCTGACCCGTGGGATATGCCAGGTGAGGACAACTTGCAGGCTGCCAAAATTTGGGACAGTGGCAGAAAGCTGTCCCTTGCCTCTGTTCCTCCTTAGTCCCCAGGAGCTCAACAGTGAGGACCTCTGGCTTCTCCTCCCTCTGCTGCCTACTCCATTACACTCCCAGGTGGTACTGCTGGAAGCCATGGTCCCCTGGCCACATCGCCACCACTCAGCATTCCTCTGTGCTCTGCATTGTTCCCCTCTCCCACAGTTTCCCTTTTTTTCCAGATGTGAAACCCAAAGCAGAGCCGGTGGCCTCTGCCTGGACCGGTGCAGCGGATCCCTGGGTGCCAGTCCCAGACCCTGGTGGGGAGCCCCTCTCCCAGGCGAGCACCTCATCCCAGCAAACCTCTGCTGGGCCCTGGGACTTTCCCCCCAGCACCACTGCAGCCTCTGACCCCTGGGGGAAGGTGCCCGTGTCTTCTGGCTTCCCTCCTGCAGACCCCTGGGGAACAGCATCCCCTCCAGCCCCCCAGGGTTCCGGTTCTACACCAGCTCCTGACCCTTGGGCTGCTGTGCCTGAGCAGCCTCCGACCCCTGGTAAGAGGCTCGATGGACCTTTTGGCTTTGCTGAGGATTGAGGACAGCTTTGACCATCACTACCCTCCTGCAAGTGGGCATCTCTGGGTTCTCCCCTCCTCCTCCTTCAACCAGCTCCCCAAAAACCCCTTCCCCACCCTCCTGACCATCAGCAGGACCTCTGCTTGCCCCTCAGCATCCTGAAGACTTCGAGGAACTTTTAGGCTTTATCTCTGTACAGAATAGGCTGCTTTAATTAACACGGCAGTTAATAGAGCCATCCCGTGGGAGTGGATGGCAGCTCCACACCCATCCAGCAGCGGGGTGATGCTGTGTCCCATTAGTGATACCTGTTTGCTCACCCCAAATGACCCCGTACACCCTGCCAGGACCAGACAGGACCGTTGCTGGTCGCAGGTGCCGCGCTGCAGATGGGGAAACAGTTGTGGGAGCAGCCTGTATTTCGAAGCTCAGTGTCACTCTCAGTTCCTCCTTGGTGTTTCCTCCAGCCCCGTGCAGGTCCTGCATGTGCTGCCCCCAGTTTTGGTCCCTGGTGAGGGTTGCAGAACCTGGTCTGGGGGCCAGTCCTGGTTGCTAAAGCATTGCTGCAGACCTGTCCCCTCCACATGTCCCTGCTGGGGCTGGGAAAGGGACCTGCTTGGTGTGGAGCAATGGCTGCGAGCAGTAGGGGTGTCTTGGTCTGCAATGATCCCATGATCTGGCTCATCTAAGCCTTCTCCAGTGCACATTCCTGACCCCCAACCCCATGCCCTGCACTGCACCCCCTCTTCTCTGTCTCCTTGCAGGCAGCCACCCCTGCCTCTCTCCTGCCCTTCCATCTCCTGCCTCCCACCTCCCCGCTTGCTCCCCTCCTTGAGTGTCCCCTCTTCCCCCCAGCTCCAGGGGGGAACGCTTTCGACCCGTTTTCAAAGCCGCCCGAGCCGCCGGAGCAGGAGCCCTCGCAGCCGCCCTCCTCGGCCAAGTCCAGCAGCCCTGTGGGTAAGAGCTGGGAGTGGGCAGGTGGGGACGGTGACCTGTCCCTGCCTGTGGCAGGGAGGCAGTTCTAGGGCTGGCCAGGGTGTGTGTAGCTGCTTGCTGGTGTGGCCAAAGCTTGTTTCCACGGGCATGTTCCATGGCCTCAGTCTGCCCCATAGCTGAGGGAGCAGCCCCGGTCTCTGCGTGTACCCACGTCCCCAGCTCTGCTGTCTCCAGTGGTGGCTTGGGGGATACTTGGGCAAGCCATGCTGCAGGCTCAGCCCCACCGCGTCACGCTGTGACCTGGGGTGAGATGTGTTGTCAGCCACCCTGTTCGGGGACAAGGGAGGATTCTGTCACCCTGGGTGTCTCTCAGCTGGCTCATGTGTTTCACCTCCCCTCCCTCCCAGAGCCCGACCCCTTTGGCGACCTGTTCCCCAGCACCAGGCAGGATGGGGCAAAGAGTTTCGACCTCGCCAGCCTGGCTGACTCCCTGCCTGAATCCAGCAAGGAGCGGAAGGACTGTAAAACCCCCGAGGCCTTCCTCGGCCCCGCTGCCTCCTCCCTGGTCAACCTGGACTCCCTGGTCGCACCTACTCCGGCATCCAAGACGCGCAACCCCTTTCTCTCGGGTAGGTGCCGCAGGGCTGCTGGCCAGGGGCTTCCCTGGGCTGGGCAGGTGGTGGGCGGGGGAGGAAGAGGGAGAGGAGGAGGAGAAGGAGGAGGAGGAGGAGAAGGGGTGGGGGTGGCTTGGCCGCCCTGACGTGTCGCATCCTCTCCTTGCCAGGTCTGAGCACGCCGTCCCCCACCAACCCCTTCAGCCTCTCCGAGCAGCCCAAGCCGACGCTGAACCAGATGCGGACCAGCTCGCCAGTGCCCGGCCTGCCCGCCGGCCACCCCGCCAACTCCATGACCTACAGCGCGTCCCTGCCGTTGCCCCTCAGCAGCGTCCCCGCCGCCACCGCTGCCCTCCCCGCCTCCGCCAGTGCCTTTCCTCAGGCTGGCACCTTCCCCGAACTCCCCAGCACCCTGCCGCAGCCTTTACTGCCGCTGAGCGGCCCCCCGGCCCCGCCATCCGCGCCCGGGGGGCTCAACCCCTTCCTCTGAACCCTCTGGACATGTGGACTCTCTCCCCCTCCCCAGCTGTTACAATCCCCCCCGATCTTTCCTTCCACTAAGACTTGGGGGTTTGCTAAGCTGCGCGGGAGGGTGCCCCCCATCCAGCCCCCTCCCCGTGCCCACTATGGGGGGCAGCCAGCATGAGCCCCCGTGCTTGATGGGCAACAGGGGACCCCTTCCCCTGCTAGGGCCGCTGTGGGGGGCCACGGTGGGGCTGGCTGGGGGGCAGCCAGCAGGAGCCCCGGTGCTTGACGGGCAGGAGGGAACTCCCTTCCCCTGTGAGGGGCCAGGGGGAGCCCTTACGAAGGGCTGTGGTGCGGGGGCCCCGCTCAGTGGCCGGGCGGGTGCACGGGGTCCGGTTGCTGGATGGACCCCCGGCCTGGGGGGGCTTTGCCCCGGCGCCTGCGGGGATCTGGGGCAGCGCGGGGCCGAGGGTGGAAGCTGGAGGTCCTTCTACCCCGCGTGGTTCGCGCTCCCTTGGCTGCTCCCCCTTGGCCCCGTCCCGCCGCCGCCGTCGCCCCTCGCCCGTTGCGGGGCGCCGCTCCGGGGGCGGGAGGCGGCGGTGCTTGGGCGCTGCGACGGCGGCGGCGGCTGCGGGTGCCCGAGCGAGCCGGTGTGCGGCTGCGGGTGCCCCGTGCGACAATAAACTGCGCTGAGCGACCCGATGTGCGGCTGTCGGTGCCCCTTGCGACCATAAACTGCGCTGAGCGACCCGGTGNGCGCCGCTACGCTGCGCTCGCAGGTACCGGAGGGGCCGGGGGGGCGGCTGCGGCGCCGGGCGCGGTGGCTGCGCGCCCCGCCGCGCCATCACCGCGTCCCCTGAATTCTCCTGCAACGCCCTGTACCCCTCCTGCATCTCCTCTAGATCCTCCCTGCACCTTCCTGAGTCCCTCCTAAAGCCTTTCCGCACCCGTACACTTTTCCTGCCTTCCCCGACATCCTCCCCATATGCCCCTGCATCCCCCTTTATCCTCCCTACATACTCCTCGCACTCCCCTGTATCCTCCCTACATACTCCTCGCACTCCCGCAGCCCCTTCACGACTTTACATACTCTGCACCCCTTTCCCACCTCCTGCATCCCAGCTCTGCATCCCTGCACGCCAGCCCTGCATCCCTCCTGCATCCCCATACCCAGGCCCTGCACCTGCCCGGCAGCAGAGGGGTCTCCCTGGTCCCCTCCTGCCCCTCACTCCCCTCACCATAAAGAGCCGCGCCCACCCCACGGGATGGGATTGTTCTCTCTGAGGACACACAGGTCGAGTCCCACAGATGCTGCTCCTGCACTCACAGCTGTTGAGTGTGCCCCCAAAGTGTGCTGGTGGGGGGCAGCCCTGGGAATGGCCTTCACCCCACCATGGCTGGGGTGTGCCAAACTGGAGAACAACCTCCTCTGAGCCTCCAGTGAGTGGGAAGGACTTGTATGCTCCTGGGGGGGATTAGGGTGGACTGAGACCCAGCAGAGCCACCCGGGGCTGGGGCTGAGAATGGTTTCCTTGGCATGGGGAGTGAATAGTGGGGAGCAGCACCCTGTCCTGGGGCACGGCAGGACCTGGGGTGGTGCTGCTGCTGCTTTGGGCTGTCATGGCTCTGTCCAGAGGCTGAGCTTTGTTGTGGTGGGCAGGGAACCCCTGAGCCTGTTTGGTGTCACAGGTGCACATTTCTAACGGGAGTCGCAGCCATGGCCACGGTGGGGACACCCGGCCCCCCCAGCGTCCCTCATCACACCAACCGCCTGATTAACGAAAAGTCCCCGTACCTCCTGCAGCACGCCCACAACCCCGTGGATTGGTAAGAGCAATGGGAGCCTTTCCTCCTCCTCCTCCTCCTCTCCCTGTGCCCATGGGGCTGAGGCACTCTTATCTTCCCCCCACAGGTACCCTTGGGGTCAGGAAGCCTTTGATAAAGCAAAGATAGAAAACAAACTGATATTCCTGTCAGGTAACCAGAAACAAGATATATTTCATGTTCCCACGTGTTGTTCAGTAGATGACCAGATAAGCTGAGCTGCATCCTGAGCTGATGAGTGAGTAGCCATGTAGGTGTGGATGACCACCGAGCAAGAGAGGGCCACATGCTGGAGTAGCTCAGTCTGAAAATGGGCTACATCCAGGACCAGAGTCCTTGGCCAGCTTTTAGGAGCAAGAGCTGGAGAGTCCAGGAGACTTTTCTCCTCCATCTCTTCTCCAGGGAGGCAGCAGCTGTTGCCCATAGCAAGGCTCCCCATCTCTTGAGTGTTCTCCCCATCATGTCTTTCCTGCTCCCTGCAAAGGACCCTTCCTCACTCACCTGAGCTTGTTTGCAGTTGGCTACTCCACCTGCCATTGGTGCCATGTCATGGAGGAGGAGTCCTTCAAGAGCAAGGAGATCGGGGAGATCATGAATGAGCACTTTGTGTGCATCAAAGTGGATCGTGAGGAGCGGCCAGATGTGGACAAAGTGTACATGACCTTCGTGCAGGTGAGGGAGGCACAGGCGGGGCCCAGGAGCCTTTGACTGGCTTCCTCAGGGTGTTGTTTGTTGTCGTGTTCCTCAGGCAAAAGGAACCAGCATGTGGGGTGGTCTGGGTGGGTCACAAGGGTGGAGAGAAGCACACATCTCTCTTCGAATGAGGCTCTGGGATGTGCTGGAAGAGCACAGAGCAGATGCCTCTTGAGTGACCTTGGTGCACGCACAATTTGTCTTTCAGGCCACCAGTGGTGGAGGTGGTTGGCCCATGAGTGTCTGGCTGACCCCAGACCTCAAGCCCCTTGCTGGGGGGACGTATTTCCCTCCTGAGGATGGAGTTCATCGTGTTGGTTTTCGGACTGTGCTGCTCCGGATCGCAGAGCAGGTGCGGGGCAGGAATGGTGTAGCAGGCAGGGCTAAACCAAAGGGGGCACAGGGAAATTGGTCTGGGCTTGAAGGGTGACTGAGTTAGGAGATTCAGTTGTGAGGAAGAGTAGCCCAAAGAACAAGCCAGAGCTTTGGCTGGGTTAGAGGTGGATTTGAGCTGATTTGGGGAGGGTGATTGAGAACTGGAGGTGTGGTTTGGACTGGTGCAAGGCAAGAAGAGCCTTCTTTTTCCCTTTACATCTTAGTGGAAGGAGAACAAAGATGCCCTGTTGGACAGCAGCCAGAGGATTCTGGAAGCATTGCGACACACATCTGAGATCTGTGTGCAGGGCCAGGAGTCACCCCCACCACCCAAAGAGGTGATGGACACCTGTTTCCAGCAGCTGTCTAGATCCTATGATGAGGACTATGGTGGCTTTTCCAAATCCCCCAAGTTCCCCACCCCAGGTCAGTCTGGTCTCTGCTGCTGAGACCTGCTGTGGGGCAGACAGCACCATGGGGGCAGAGCCCACCCCACAGCCTCCCGTTTTCTCCCTGTGTTTCAGTGAATTTGAATTTCCTGTTCACGTACTGGGCCCTGCACCAAACAACTCCAGAAGGTGCCCGGGCACTGCAGATGGCTCTGCACACCCTCAAGATGATGGCCCATGGGGGTATCCATGACCACATTGGTCAGGTAGGAGTAAATCCTTGGGGGTAAGCCCCTGTCATGTCCAGGAGGTGTGGGGTAGAGACGTGTCCACATGGTCTCTGCAGGGGTTTCACCGCTACTCCACTGACCAGCACTGGCATGTCCCTCACTTTGAGAAGATGCTCTACGACCAGGGGCAGCTGGCAGCCATGTACAGCAGAGCCTTCCAGGTACAGCTCTGGCATCCCTCCGTGGGGCTCTCACTCCTGCAGGCTGGGGAGGACTGGCCTGGTTTGGGGAGCAGCTTCAAAGCCTATTCCCCAAGATACTGCCTGTCCCATGGGCATGGAGCAATCCAGCGCTCCCCTTCATCTCCTGGTGTTTATCCAGAAGCGCTGCACAAACCCATGACAGTGTAGCCCCGGGGCTTTGAGCGTAATGGGGGAGGGAACAGTCTCTGGGCTGGTCTTTGCAAGTCAGCAAACAATGCTGCTGCCTCTGACCTCGGTGTAACTCCAGCACTGCTCTCCACTGCCCTTCATAGATAAGCAGTTATTCACTGACAGTAGATTTCTGTTGAAGATCTTACTCTGAATCCATTTCACATTTAAAATCCTTAGACTTTCAAATGCTCCTTTGCCAACTCTTCAAATTGAAATCTCTCACCATACCTTGCTGTGTCTCTTGCCTTGCCCCTGCCCTTACAACACCAATGTCCGCCCTGTGCCTCCCACAGATCTCTGGTGATGAATTCTTTGCTGATGTTGTCCGAGACATTCTGCTCTATGTCTCACGGGACCTGAGTGACCAGGTAGGTTCTTCCCTGAGCTGAGCCAAAGGAAGCCACTTACCCTGCCCTGGGATGTGGCCTGGGGCTGTTTTTCCCTGCCTTCCCTCCCAGCTGAGCTCAGTCTGGAGCACTGCTGAGGCTCATTAGCCAGACTTCCAGCCCTGCAGTGATGGGGAGCTGGCTGAAAGTGCTGTCCTAGCGCTGGAGGGTCTCTCTGTTGCTCTTTTCCCAGGCAGGAGGTTTCTATAGTGCAGAAGATGCAGATTCCTACCCAACCACCACATCTGGAGAGAAGCGAGAAGGAGCTTTCTGTGTGTGGGCAGCCGAGGAGCTCCGGGCTCTCCTTCCTGACCCTGTTGAGGGGGCCACAGAGGGAGCAACCTTGGGAGATGTCTTCATGCACCACTACGGAGTGGAAGAGGGTGGCAATGTGGACCCCATGAAGGTGAGTGAGAGCAAAGACTTGCCCGGTGCCAGGAGCACTGGTGAGGGACCTGTGTCCACAGGCATGGAGAGATGGCAGAGCAGCCCCAAAACACTCAGAGTCCAGCTCTGAGTCCAATCCCAAGCCCGATGGCATTCATAGAACGTGTCTCCCTCTCCCTTCAGGACCCGCATCAGGAGCTGAAGGGCAAGAACGTCCTCATTGCCCGCTGCTCCCCGGAGCTGACCGCAGCCCGGTTCGGGCTGGAGCCAGGCCGGCTGAGTGCCCTGCTGCAGGAATGCCGGCAGAGACTGTCCTCAGCCCGGGCACAGCGGCCGCGGCCACACCTGGACACCAAGATGCTGGCAGCGTGGAATGGTGAGAGGCGGCTCCACTCTGGGGGCACGTGCCTTGGCTGGACCCCCACCAGGGCCTGGCAGCAACAGGTCCTGCTGGGACTGGAGAGCTCCCACAGAAGCACTGGGTAGGCTGGAATCAGGGGCTGTGATCAGGGGCTGTGAGGAAGCAGTCCCACACCTGCAAGGCTTGGGAGCGTCAGGATACTGTTCTGGCTTTATTGCCCTCCCCAGCTGCCAGCAGAGAGCAGCAAAACTCTTCCCCGGCTCAGTCCAGCTCCTCTGGCTGGGCTGTGGGGAAGGGGACCGAGTTGGGGACCCAGGACCCTGGTGGACACAGAGCCCATCCCTACTGCTGCATGGGTGGGGTATCACAGTCCTGTGTCTGTCTGGGGGTCCTGCCGCAGGGAATAACTGCAGGACCCCAGGTGCTGTTCCCAGAAGTAAATTCCTAGGTGTTTGGGTCTGAAGCAGGCATGGGCTAGAGTTATCCTGCAAACTGGAATAGTCTTGAGCCCTGTATCTGCCCACAAGTAAGGGCTCAGCTCTTGCTGGCCTTACAATACTCCGCCTGTCTCCTTGGTGACATCAAGTGACTTTGTTAGTGATTTGAACCAAGCAGAAGAGCTGAGACCTGACCTGCTGGCATCAGGGAGGACGAGCTTCGTGTTGACCATCCTTCAAAGGACTGACAGTGACCCTCTCACTGGTTCTTTGTGCCGCCCCTGACCTGTCCCGGTGTCTCTGCCTCCACAGGACTGATGATCTCGGGCTTTGCCCAGGCTGGGGCTGCCCTGGCTGAGCAGGGGTATGTAAGCAGGGCGGCACAGGCAGCTGCCTTCCTGAGGACACACCTTTTCGACCCCGACAGTGGGAGGCTGCTGCGGAGCTGCTACCGGGGCAAGGACAACTCAGTGGAGCAGAGGTGAGTGTCAGAGAGTCCACAGACTTGACTGGCTACCTGCAGGTGCTGCCTAGACCCCCAGCAGTCCCTGTCCTCTCTTCCAGGCAGGACTGAACTGGGAGGGAGAGAGGCTGTTTTGTACTGAGCTCTGGTGCAGTTTAGGAAGGATTAGTGTCCCCTAGCCAGTGAGGAGGAATTGAGGTCAAAACCTTTCCTGTTGCTCATCTTCCATGCTGGCAAGTGTCTTCCCCTGCCTTCCCCTCCTGTACAGAACCCTGGGACTGAGTTGTGTGATGGCACAGCCGCTGCTTTACTTGGTGGCATCTCCTGGGGTAGCAGAGACCATTAAGCAGGGCTTTTCTGGCTTGGAGAACATTTCCAACGTGCTCAGTTTAGAGATTCTGATTGTCCTTCCCTGTCTGCCATTGCAGCACTGTGCCCATCCAGGGCTTCCTGGAGGACTATGTCTTTGTCATCCAGGCACTCTTTGACCTGTACGAAGCCTCGCTGGAGCAGGGCTGGCTGGAGTGGGCCCTGCATCTCCAGCACATGCAAGACAAGCTCTTCTGGGACCCTAAAGGCTTTGCTTATTTCTCCACCGAGGCTGGCGATCCCTCCCTGCTCCTGCGTCTCAAGGATGGTGAGCTCAGGGACCTGGCCATGCTTTCCTTGGGTCATGGTGTGGGAGGACAGGGCTGTGGGGTGGTGAGGCACTGGGCTGATGGCAGCTGTTGCCCCTTGCAGACCAAGATGGAGCAGAGCCCACCCCCAACTCTGTCACTGTCACAAACTTGCTCCGAGCAGCTTGTTACTCCGGTCATATGGACTGGGTGGAAAAAGCTGGGAAGATCTTGGCTGCCTTCTCAGAGAGGCTGCAGAAGATCCCAATAACCCTGCCAGAGATGGTCCGGGCCACTGCTGTCTTCCATCACACCCTCAAACAGGTATGGGCTGGGGCTCAGTGTCCCCTGCAGGACCTGCTGTAGGGAGCGGGGCTGACAATGGCGTGGGTGCAGTCACAGCTCTGTTTTCTCCCTCCTGCCACCCACCCTCCCCCTGGACAGGTCATCATCTGTGGGGACCCCCAAGGAGAAGACACCAAAGAGATGCTGCACTGTGTCCGCTCTGTCTTCAGCCCAAACAAGGTAGAGGTGCCCCCTGCTTGCCAGCCCTTCCCTGGCCTCTGCTGCCTGCACTGCTGGTGCTTCATCCTTTCTCCCAGTGCAGCTGTTGAATCTGTCCTCCTCCTCTGTTCTGCCTCTCTTCTGGGAAGCATCCTGTTCTTGTCAAATCTAAGCACAACCAGCAGGGCCATGGCTGAGCCCCTGCACCCCTTTCCCTGCACAGAGCATGGGCAGCCCAGCCCAGAAGTGGCTGCAGCAGTGGTTGTTGTTGCTGCTGGCTGTTTACACGGCTCTCAGCCTGAGCCCAGTGCTTTCCCAAGGGGAAACCTTTCATTCCGGTGTGAATGTGTCGTGCCCAGTGTGCATGTGTCACAGCCTGTGCAGACCCAGTCGGTGTCTGGGTCACCTGCTGCCTGGAGACACACTCACATCCTTGGAAGGGATGAGGCAGTGCCTCACTCCAGTTCTGGGTACCAACAGCTGGGAGAGGCTGGCTTTTCCCAAAGCTTTTCTCCCATTCAGCAGCTGTTGCTGTGTATTGGGGTTCCTGCCTGACTCTGCTTGTCCTCATCCCTGCTTTGAGATGTGTCAGTGCATCCCACAGAGGGGCTGGAGTTGTTGGCTGCATCTAGAGCTGGCAGGGAAGGGCAGTGCAGCAGCTGGTGCCCATCAGGTTTGGTGGGCAATGTCCCTGCCTTGGGGATAATGGCTTTGACCTCAGCAAAGCTGTGGAGCCGAGGGAGATAGGACTGGGCTGCGAGTGAGGGGGCTCAGTGTCTGGACTGGATTCATCTCTGGCTGTTGGGTCCTGGTGCCAGGGACTGGTGTGTTCAGTCTCAGTGTGGGGGGAGCTGAGGCCAAAGTACCACTTTCCCTCTAACACCAGCTAGGATGAACTGGGGAGGACCGAGCCATCAGCACGGGATCCTCTGCTCTGTCCTCACATTAGCTCAGCCCATGGGGCTGTCACCCCTGACCCTCTGCCTGTATGCCCAGCGATGTTTAATGCCAGCACTGGAGGAGGGACACGTTCCCAGGGGCACAAGTGGGGCACGCAGCTCTCTGTCCTTCCTCTGCCATCACCTGTCCAGCAGCACCCTCATTCCATGCAGGTCCCTATTTTGTGTGTGAGTCCTCTGTTCCCGCACTCTTCCTCTGTCCCTTTGAAGGATTACACTGGGTGACCCAGTTTGCAGGAACGGGAGCTCAGCACCACTGTTAATAACCCTCTGCCACAGCTGGTTCAGCCTTTGGTCCCCTGAGCCCACACCAGCAGCTTTGGGGTCTTGAGCAGAACAAATACACGGCCATGTCCTCTCCTTCCCTGCAGTCTGGCTCCCTTCTGCCAAGCTGGTAACAAGCCTGGCTGGTGGGGATGCTCATTCCCCAGGGGAGGGTCTTTCACCCCCAAGCCTTTGCATTCCCTGGGGAAGGGAGGAAGGTGAGGGCTGGGTATTCTGGATGGATATTCCATGGGGGAGTGAAGCCATGGTCGTGCCTGCCAGGGCTGCTTGCAGGGGAGCTATGCTTGGAGGGACATGCAAGAAGCTGCAGCTGGAGTCTAGCCCTGCTTGCCCCTTGTGTGTTCCTCATGTGGCGATGATGAGATGGAGCCGAAGCTCTTCCAGCTTGGGTTTGTTTCCTGGAAGAAGAATTGTGGTAGGAGGGAAAAGCTCTCCCCTGGAAGAGCTGTGGACATGTATCTCCCTTTCCTCGAGCATGAGTGTGCAGGAGTGGTAGGAACATCATCTCTGGCAGTAGCAATGGCTCCTCACCTTGCAGAGGTGATGGGAGGAAGGGGGGAGAATCCCACTTCTCAGAGGGTTGCACTAACTTTGGGAGGAGCCCGCTGCCTCCCAACAGCTATCCCTCTTTCCGTGCTGCATCACACAGACAGGAGCATGCTCCCGTTCCCACCTGCCTCCATCCCCTTCCACCTGCTCCCCAGATCTCCTTCCCCACCACGGGAAGCTGCCCTAAGCAGAACAGCCCTAGGTCACCTGCTCCAGAGACATGGCTGATTTGGGAATTGGGCATTTGCCAAGGAGTTGGGGGAACATCCCTGTGTCCCCTGTGCCCCCACTCCCTCCGTGCCAGCAGGGTGCTGGGGGCCAGGCTTGTGTGCAAGAACACAATTAATTAGGTTGTTCCAGTAATTAATTCCTTACAAACCTCACCCTGAAATCCGTGCTGTAACAAGATGCTGATGATAAAATGGCATTGAGATCGTGATTTTAAATGGACCCTGGGTCTGGAGGAGCCCTTTGCTGCAGGCAGCTCTATGGGGATGCAAGTGGGGGTGATGCTGATATCTGTTCCCGGGGTGTCCTGATGCTGGGAGCAGAGAGGGTTGGGTCCCTGCTCTGGGGCTGGATCCCAGCTCCTGGTATAGATCCCTGCCCTGTTAATGGTCTTTAGGGTAATTATGAAGGATCCCATTATCTCCTCGGCTGCAGAGCGCTTGCCTGCCGCTTGCCTTCATCCTGGCCCCACGAGAGGACCTTGGGGAGCTTGTGAGAAAAATGAATAATGAATTTCAGATAGGACATGAATTGGTAATTAATCACTCCTGGAATTAATTCCAGACAAAGGCGAAGGGGGAGGCGGTTGGGAGGAGCAGGAGGCAGGCAGGGAGACAGGCTGAGCCAGAGCTGGGTCAAGCAGATGTGGGGTGATGGGGGACAGGATAGGACTGCAGCAGCCACTATCCAGGGCAGGGACTCTGGGGACACAAGGGTGTGGGCAGCCCCTGCCAGGCATGAGTGAGGCTGTGTGGGTGTCACTGGGTGTCAGTGCTGGGTCTTCTGCTGGCCCCGGTGTAGAGGATGCTGCGTGCCAGGTGAGCGGTGCCATGGTGGGAGATGTGTGTGCTGTGAGAGGCAGCATTTGGTGTCAACATCCCTTGGTGGCCTTGGTGTGAGTAGCAGGGACATGTTGTGAGTGTGTCCATGCTCGTCAGGCACATGCAGAGCTGGGATTGGGGCGGGCAAGGGAGAACTGTGTGCTCCAGCTCTGTGCATCCAGCAGCAGAATGTTCCCTCTGTGCCTTGGGAAGGGCCAGCCCTTTGCTCACCCTTTGCATCTGTGTCAGCATGAGGCTTGCTGCCAGCTCCTGGCCTTTCTCCTGATTAGCCTGCAAGCCCTGAGGCTTTAACAAACATTTTCCCTTTCAGAAAAGCTAATTATCCTGGCAGCCCAGTCATCACCCCTGGCTGGTGCTGCCATGTCAGCTGGGAGAGCCCCTGACCCACTGCTCATTGCTGCCTGAGTTTTTTTGGGAAGCGTGGGGAGGGCAGGAGGAGCTGGGCTGCGGGTGGGATAGGGCAATGCTGCAGCTCTTTCTGGGGCTGTCCCTGGGCTGGGCAGGTGTCCCCAAGGAGCTGGCTGGGCTGGGATGCGCTGATCTCTGTGCTTCATCCTGGCTGCCAAGTGTCCAGTGGTTAAGGAAGGCAAAACTGCCACATCTCCGTCATGCTTCTTCCTGCACTGGCATTATAGGGATGTGACCACTGGGGGACCCTGGCAGAGGCTGGAGTGGGTCCCTTCAGCTCGCCGTCCTCTCCTCATTTTGGGAGAGTGTGTGGGGGGACAGAGTGTGTGGGGGGACACTGCCAGCCCTCAGCATGTCAGTGGGGCAGGAAGGACCAGCTGGCTGCGCTCTCTGGCTCTCACACCTCCTTCTCCGGGCAGGTGCTGATGGTCGCAGATGGAGACAGTGCTGGGTTCCTCTACCGCCAGCTGCCTTTCCTTTCATCCCTGGAGAGGAAGGATGGGAAAGCCACCGCCTACATCTGCAGCAACTTCACCTGCTCCCTGCCTGTCACCTCTGTCCAGGAGCTGCGTAAGATGCTCAGGCCATGAGCCCCTCAGTCCTGCTGCCTGCAGGAAAGCAAGAGGGGGACAGACTGGCATGGGAACATGGGAGAACTCCATAGTAGAGCCACCCTGAGCACCATCCCTAGCAGTGCAGTGGGGCTATGCCCTTCCCCACCTGCAGCAGGTCAGTGTCTGCTTGCACTCGTGCTCCAGCAGCATCTCAGCACAACTGACTGTGGTCCTGGGTGCTGTTTTTGGCATGGCCAGGAGACACCCACCGAGGAGCAACTCCTGCCCCTGCACGCACACTTGCTTCTTGCCTCTTCTTGCTGAGGAGAAGGAAAACAAATTGAATATAAATCCCAGTGTTAATGGAGAAGTCAGATGGGAAAACTATTAGGATTCCTATAGCAACCCAGGGTAACAGTGTCAAAAGCACCTGGATGACTTGGGAGTCAGTGCTCTTGAAAGTGTTACTGGCTACGACAGCTGAGGTATTTTTCCATTACAGAGGAGATTGTAACATACACTAACGTAATATATAGTGCATGAAAGACCTGCTGATTACAACTGATGAAAACTTTATTCTCCCTTTCCTCTCTGCCTTCCCTCCTTGTCCTCCCTGCTTCCAAATGGGTAAGTACCAGGTTTTCAGCATCCCTCTGACACCCTGGGCTCCCCCAGCACAGCACCCCACACCCCAGCTGGCTGGGTGCCATCATCTGGCAGCAAAATGGCACTGCCCACTGGCTTTCCAGTGGGTTGTGCCAGGATTTGGGGCTAACTAGCCAGGAGAAATGCCTTTGAAGTCAAATTGGAATTTTGCACTTCATCTGAATGCTTTCTATGCTTGTGGAAGAGGAGGGGTTTTGTTTTCTCTTCTCTCTTGCTTTTAAAAGCTGAAGTGTTTCTGGAAATCCAGCTGAAAATTGCTGGTTTGGCAGATGGCTGCCTGCTTTCCTCTGGGGTTTTTTGCCTTTTTTTTTTTTTTTTTTGCCTTTTTTTTTTTAACTTGGCATCTCTGCTGTGGGGATTGATTTCACACCCATCCTCAGGAGTGCTGGGAGCGAGTTGGTTTGTGTCTGCCGGGAGAGCATCCTCGGAGAGCAGGGCTGGTCCTGTTGGGAAGCCCACATGTCTCAGATGCCACAATGGCAGCTGTCCCCGGGGTGGCAGGGAGCTGGGGTGACGTGCTGAGCCCATTTCGGTGCCCACCAGCCCCCTGTGGCACAGACACAGGGTCCTTTCCTCCCACACTATGTTGCCCCCAGGCAGAGCTTTGCTGTGAACCTCTGTCAGGATGAATTGGGTTCACCTCTCAGTAAAAAATAAACAAAACAAAAGGAATGAGAAGTTATTTGTGATGAGTAACTGCTGTTGTGGCACCTCTGTCCTCCCGGTGCCTCCGCCTTGCTGCTGTCTCTGGGTGCTGGTGGCCATGTTTGTGCTTCCCACACTCTGCCTGCCCCCGGAGCCACCCCTGGGCTTTATGGCCTTAGCAGGGCTTTGCTTGAGTTCTACTGCAGCTCCCCTTCTGGACCCCTTGGTACCCCTTGGCCAGGCTTGGTGCTGAGGCACCCAGGAGTGCTGCTCCTCTTGGGTGGCCATGGTTAAACCCTCCCAGTGGTGCTTCCTGTCCTGTCACCTCTTTCCTGTCACCAACCCTCTGATTTCACGGCAAATGCTGTTTTGCTGCAAGGGTTGTTTTCTGGGGCAGTTGCCAGCAGACCGGGCTGGTGGGTGCTTCCCAGCCTGCCCAGGCTCTTGGGAGGATGATGGAATGGGATCTCCGGGCTCAGAGGTCCTGTGCCACTTCAGAGTGTCTATTTTCCTGATCCCTTCCTGCATTCCCTTTGGTGGCAGATGCGCAGAGGCTCAGGGTGGCTGGAGGCAGCATCCTGTACTCCCCTTGCTCTTTTCCAGCTGCAGAGCTGTCAGAAAAGCTCTCCAAAAACACATCACATAATTGATGTGCTGCTTTTTCCCCGCAAACACTTGGGTTTGCCATGAGGCTGCTCCAGAAGGGCACAGTGGGGCTTCCTCCTGCCCAGGGCTCTGGGCTCACCTGGGAGCCCCAGCAGGTGTGGATGAGGGGAGAAACAGGTTTTCCCTTGGTGTCTGTTTAATTTAAACACCTGCTTTAACATTTAACACTTACACTGGGGGATGTGCAGGGCACCCCACTGCTCAGACCACCAAGGCAGATGGGAGGCCTGACACCCACCATGCCCCTTTGGGGAGTCCAGGACACATGGGGTGAGGGGGAGGCAGCACCAGCAGCCACCCTTGCTGCGCTAATGAGGCTTTCCCTCTAATTAATATTCCCTGGAAAACCCAGCGCTGGTTCTGGATCTCTCAGCTTTTATCGCCTGTGGCATTGATGTGACATCAATGGGAGATGGGCTTTGAAAGCTGTTTGTTGTGGGGGATGTTGCCTCTGCGGGAGAGGGGGGATGGAGAAAGGTGTCCCAAGCCTGGATCCAACCCTGCTCCAATGTCAATACCCCTGCCCAAAACACATGTGGGGGTGCAATTTGGGCATGCCAGCCTTTGAGAAGGTACATTGGGCAAAATAATGAGGTTTCTTAACCTGGGCACATGGTTCATTCACACATGAGCACCTAGGTCTGGCATGGCTGAGCACCCCATTGCCCCATGCTTGGGTGGCCAGATAGTCAACACCTGAGCACTGATCTGCTTATGCCTGAGTGGCTGATTAGCTCCTGCCTGAGGGTTATTTTGGGCATGAACAGGCAGGTTTTGGTAGCTGGGGGTGCTGCTCAGTGGTTGCTCTGAAAGTGATTGAGAGGCTCCATAATGCCCCAAAATATTAGGGGAGCTTATGATAGGCGGGTGCAGGGGGGCAGGAGATGTGGGGCTGGTATGAGGAGTCCCTCCAAGCCAATCCTGTGCCGCTGAGCCCAGTTACTCCAGTATTCACCCGAAGGGAATGTGCAGCCAGCAAGCTGTCATGGTGAATCCCCTGAGTTCCAGCCTCCTCTCCTGGGTAATTTGGGGTGCTTGCTGGGGTCCCCTTGCAGCAGGAGGTGGGTGGGGGTACATGTCGGGTTGCACCAGCCGACCCCCCAGGGGGCTGGGGGGGCTCAGCAGCCCCTGCTACCCCTGCCGGCCCCAGCATTTGCCTTGCACAGATGTTCACACCATCCAGCTCCAAGTAATTCCAGTATTCCTGACAAATGAATTTGCAGCTGAGGCTGGCCGACACTTGCTCAAAATGTGCTTCTTTCTTTTTAAACTGACTTTCCAAGCAGATGGGTGCCAGGGACCAAGGGGACACAGCCAGGCTGTGCTGGGGGGACTCTGTGGGGGTGTCTCCTGTGGCTCAGCTGCTGCTTTCCCCTCCCACAAAAGTGTGTCCTGGCCATTTCTACCCAAACCCTACACCACCTCTGCATGGCCCTGGAGCATGTGCCCTGCCTGGCCTCTCCCAGAGCCCCTGTGTGCTCCAGAGCTGTGCAGGGGAACTCGCTGCCCTCCCCAGGCTGGCTGCCTTTGCCGGGTGCACTGGCCAAGGTATTTTGGGGAGCATCATCTCCATGCAATGCTCAGCTGCTCTGAACAGGCTCTGCATCCACGGGCTGATGCTTAGGACCAGTTTAACACTTGGAAGTCTCCCATTCCTGCCTGGCAGCTGCAGCAATCCCACCTATTTCTAAAGGGACTGCCACGGCTGGGAAGGCAGGGAGGGGTGGGGAGGGATGGCTGGAGGCCCTGTGGCACAGCGGGAGGCCATCGGCACCAATTAAGGGTTATGCAATGGACACTTGGCCATTACATGGCCATTAATCCTCTTTTAATATAGTTTTGGTATTTAGTGACTGTGGTAACTGTTGCATTAAATCAAAATTATATGTTTATTTTGGAGGCTTTACAGAAGGGTGGAGGAGGATGTCCAGGGAGGAGGGTGCAGGTTTGTGGGTGCTTGGGTGGGAGGGGGGTGTACAGAGGAATCAGAACTGCAGTGGAGGGATGGCCTTGCCATCAGCATTGGGATGTCCCCAGGTGCTGTGCCAGGCTGTCAGTGCAGGTGAGGTGACAGTGGCATCTCCACTGCCTTTGGCACTTTGTGAGCTGCTAAATTAGAGGCGAGAGATGCTGAGGGCTCACAGGGAGCCTGGGCTGCTAATCAAAGGGGAACAGGCTCTGCTTTCCATCTGGGGTTTTATCCAAGGCTCCAGGAGGGCTGAGGCTGCTCCTCTCCCCATGGCCGGGTGGAATTTGGAGTTAACTGCTTGTGTGCTGCAGCCTGGCAGGAGCAGGTAGCAATATTTCATGGTATCACCTGAGAATAAAACCCACATCAGGAATGCTGAGGCTTGGGGGAAGCCAGAGCTGGGAGGCAATGCCCAGATTTTGGGGCCAAATCTCCTGCTGGAATAGCAGCTCCCAGCCATAGGAGCCAGGTTTCTGGCTGCAGTGTGGATGTCCTGAGGCAACTTCCCTGGTGCCTCTGGGCTGATGCCTGCTGGCTTGTTTGGGGTTTTTACCCACAGAGGAGAAACCTGAATGTCCCTGTGTGACCCAGCACTCTCCTCCCCGTCCCTGACACCCATGAATCTGGGACAGGCAGAGCTGGATTCGCTGCAATTATCCATGGATTAACGGCAGCTAATTTAGTTTGAGTCACAGAAGCTAAACTGGATCGATACGGGGTGAAGAGAATAAAGGAGGAATCAATAAGTATTCAGAAATGCAGAAATGGGGTTGGACATCCCTGTGGGATGATGCTTTTGGGGCTGAGGCAGCGGTGCTGCCTGAGCGATGTGGGGCTGGGAGGGAGCTGTGGGGACATGGGAGCGGGTGGCAGGAGACCCCCGGGGCGATGCACGCCAGCACGGCAGAACTGCGACTCAGCACAAGGCTTTCATCGGGTTTGTGCAGCTCAGCAGACCGGAGACTGCCGTGACAGGCGAGAGCTGCTGCTCTGCGGGATCCGAGGCACGGGTTTGACAGCCGGCCCCCGCCGGGGCCGGGGCCAGTGCCGGTGTGCTCGCCCCCACTCTCCTGGGGCCGCCAGGAAACCGGTTTGATGTTCAACCGCAATGTGGATACGAGCTGGCTTGGGCCACCTGCAAGGTGTGCACCCACCGGGCATCCTCACGGGATGGAAACTGGGGATGTCCCAGTGACCTCTGGGGTTTCTGTGCTCCCGTGGCACCAGTGAGGGCTTGGTCTGTCTCCCTCGTGTTGCCTCCTGGCCTGGCAGCAGGGCATGAGGCAGGGTCCTTTTTCATCGCTGACAGTCTATGAATATTTATAGCAGCATATTAAAAATGGCCACTGCATCTCAAATTAGTCATGGGGCCCTGGACAGAGGCAGGGCGCTGGGTGCAGTGGCACTGATGTCACCCCTGGCTCCGTGGTCAGATGGCAGTGGCATGGCCCCTCAGCTGGGATGAGATGGAGCAAGGGATCCCTGTCCCTCTGGGGCTGCATGAGCAACTCTCAGGTCTTGCCTTTGGACCAGGCCCTGCTCCCACGGGCGGCCCTCTCATCCCTCCTGGGAGCCCTCTCAGGGTGCCGACAGCACCCAGATTTCTACACCTCTTGGCTTCTCTAGCTCACCATCTTGTGCTTTTTAAAACTCGTGTTTTAGTGGCCGTGAATGAAGTTTCAATCAGCTGCTGAGGGCTGTGGGAGCTGCTACCCTCACCACGTGCTGGGGATGTGCTGCCTCTGGGATGCTGCCAGAAAAGGTGTGTTTATCTCTAAGAGAAGAAAGGAAATCCATGTTTTGGTGAACAAATAGAAATTAAAGGGGAAAAGGATGGAGATAAAGCTATTTCCCATCTCCTAAGGGGTTGGCAGGGATAATAAAGAGAAGAATCTAATTTAGAAGGAGTCTACAAAGACAGAAGAGCTGGAGGGGTCCTAGTTGTAGTGTGAAACTGCAGCCTGAGCGCTGGTGGAGCAAACCCATGGGGATGGGATGTGCCCTGGCAAGAGTAGGTGTCCCCCTGGTGTTTGGAAACCCTTCAGCCCATGGGCAGGCTTGGCCAGGGGCTAAACTCTGGCAGGGGAAGGGTTCTTTCTTTGCTTTCTGTGGCCAGCGCTGGCGAGGAGCTCAGGGAGGGCCCAGTCTGGGAGAAGGGAGAAGGAGGAGGAGGACCCTGTGCTGGGCACAGGCAGGCAGAGGCAGCAAGGCAGAGCAAAAGGAGATAGAAGACAAAATCAGGAGGTAATCAGGCTGGAAACACACCTCGGGGAGGGAAAGCACTGAGCATGGCTGGGTTAACCCAGGTCAGTGCAGGGCAGAGGTTCAGTGTCAGCGACCCTGTGACTGCCATGCTTCGGTAGAGCCCCCGAAGGGGAGTGGGGTGGAGGGGATAGCAAGGGCCTGGTGTCCTTTGAGACTTGCAGATCTGGGAAGCACAGGCAAAAGCCCCTCTAGGAAGGTGCTGTTCTCTGTCCACACCACCTCCCCATCCTCCTGTCTGCCCTGCTGCTCTCGGCTCCCTCATCACATGCTAATGATGGTCATGGATACTGCCACTAATGAAGGGCCTCGGTTTTCATCACCAGCACAGATCCTGCGCTTGTTTCTGGCTGAGATCCTTGTGGCACTAATGAAGTCCCCAAGTCCCTTTTATCTCCCAGGACAGCCAAGGGGAAGGGCTGCAGTGCAGTGGGGGTCCTGCAGCCGCCCCAGAGGACCCAGGCTCCTCCTGAACCCTATCTCCATGGCAACACTGGAGGATGCTGCTGCCGGATGCTCCTGCTGGATGCTCTTACAAGGCCACCAAAGGGAATCCCAGCAGCCTGGGAACTTTGGCAGGGTCAGGGAGAAAATGCCTGTCTGGGTTAAGAGCATGCCTGTCTGCCTGTGTGTTCTGTCCACCCACAGCAATATGCCTGTGGATACTGCTCAGTGTCTCTGCTTCATCCCAGCAGCAGCCACTTACAACTCACTCAGTCCACACAACCTCTCCAGTGATGATGAGCATCTCCCAGAACAAACAATTACAGAATTAACCCCAAAGGCCTTTCCGCCCCTAACTTCCCATCCCTGACCATGCCCTTAGCTTGGCTTTGATGAGCCAAGGGATAGAAAATCCCAGCATTTCCGTAACACGGCACCAGTACAGCCTTTGGCCCTTGATATATATTTCTCCTTAACATCTGTCTTTCCTTTTTACTGTGGTTTTTATTGCCAGGCACAGTCAGATTTAAGGAAACACAGCCCAGGCACGGGGGGCTCAGGAGTTCTTGTGGTGCATTGGGAGGGGGAGGTCTGGGGCTGTTTCAGGTGAATGCATGAGCTGGTTTGCAGGGAAATGGGATCCATTCTGCTTCCCTGAGGGTCTCCTTCAGGATGTCTTAGGGCAAAAATCAGCCCTTCAGAGGAAACACGTTGCTGTGTTGTTGCTTGCTGACTGGGACGGAGGTGTCTTGAGGGGGCTGCCCTCTTCTCTCAAAGTTGTCCCCCTTGTTCCGCCAGGCTGTGCACTGGGGAGCTCAGGCTGCTCCCCTTCATTTGTTGTCATTTATCTATAATTTAGAGTGGGGTTTAGTTATATTCTAATTGAGTTTCATGTGTCACAGCGTGTCTCAAACAGAAAATAAAATATTTAACAACCTCCACTGGTAATAAAGATTCACATTTGCCTCATTCTGGTTCACAGTACATGAATATTCTGCACCGCACTCCGCAGGTATTAACTTCATTCAGATTTCTCCCTGGTTATGAAATATAACCGTAATGACAGATAGAAGCCAGAGCTTAAAGAAATTGTAATCAAAACCACCACCAACAAACCAGTTTGATGTCATTAACTCCCCTCTGTTGGTTAGGGGAGTATTAATATGTTTCTGTTCATTGCTGGCTCCTCTGTGAGTGCAAGTGCTCTGTGTCTGCTCACACTATTATGGGCAGGAACTGGGGCAGGAGAAGGGCAGGGGCAGCTCCAGGGCTGGGAGAGATCTGGTCTTGGAGGGCCATGACCGAACTGTGTTGAAATAAAGCCAGGGTCATGACTCCACTGTGCTGCTGCTTGAATGGGGATGCACATGGGGTTGGATGCGGACTAGAGCATCACTGGTCCATGCTGGGGCCGGGTCAGGGCTGTCACAGCCAGGCACTCAGGTGGTGAAATGGGACAGGCCCCAGGTGGGAGTAAGCTCCAGGCAGTTTTTGGGTGGTGGCTTGTCCCTGTGAGGGTGAGCTGTGTCTGTCCTAAGCAGGCAGGACCTGGGTACTGTGGGAAGGTGGCTCTTGGGGAAGGTCTTGGGACTTGCTGTTCTGAGGGTGACTGAGTGCCATAGCCAGGCCTGATGTGCAGGGACTTGCCCAGGGCTGTGCTGGGGGAGATGAAGCCACTTGGGACACAGTCTGGTCCAGGCTTTCCTCTGAAACAACTCCCAGGGGGCAGAGACAGGCTTTGATCCTGTTGATGTCCCTGTGCTTTGCTGTGGGGCTGCTGGGAGGTTGGTGTGGGGCACCTGCCAGTCCTTTGCCCCATCCTTGGGTGGTCTGAGGACTTGGGCTGTTCCTTGGAGAGCTCCCATAGGAAAGATTGGGGCTGTGATGCCTTGGAATCTCCAAACCCAGTCATTACCCCAAGAAAAGGGAGGATGGGGGGACATACTGGGCTGGTACCAGCGCACAGAGTGTGAGGAGCGGCATGGGGCTGGCACTGGGCTGCCCTGGTGTTGTGGGGCTTTACAGCACCACATTTCCTTGTGTTCTCTGCACCCCACAGGGCAGCTGGATCCCCACCAGCTCTGCCCTTCTCCCACACTGACAGCCCTGACCCACCGGACCCCGCACCTCCTGCACCTGAGAATCTCATTTTGTCCCTGTTGTCTCTGTCCATGTGCGCTCACGAAGGGCTGGGCAGCCCCAGCCGAGCGCTCCCCCTCACTGCCACCACACGGGGTAACCCCGGTGGCAAAGCTGCCTGTGCTGCCCGCGGACTCGCTAAGGTAATGATGATTCATGCCAGGGAAAGGCCACACACAGGCGGGGTGATCCAGCTAAAACGTGTGGAACTGGCTAAAAGCACCCCGGGTGCCACCAGCACGTTCCCCACCGCCACAGTGAGGAGCTGGCACAGCGGAGGGACCACACGGAGCCGCAGGCACGTGGCTCACACCCGGGGCTTGCCGGGGTCACCCTGCTGCTCTGCCGCCTCTCACACCACATCCCTCGCTTGCTTCTTGCACGTCCCCGTGCCTGGCATGGCTGTGGGGCATTGCCTCTGTTGCCTGGCTTCCCGTGCATCCTGAAGTTGCTGTGAGCTGCTGAAAATTCAAAGTGCTGTTTTAAGAATGTGCCACGAGGAAAGCAGCCTCGATCTTGAAAGGAGGCTAATGATGAGACCGCCAGGATATTTTCGGTGGCAGAAGCCCAGAATCCATCTCAATGTATCTTTAAAAGGGAAAAATTTCAGGTTTGCCTGTGCAATAATAACTAATAACTTATAAACAATGACATCACTGTACACCTCGCTGCTGGGGAAGTGATTTAGAGATGCCTTGCCGATGTGAAGCGAGAACATCTGCTCTCTGCTGGAAGGAGGAGGAAGATCTCCTCATCAGCATTAAATTTAAATGAGCCAGTCCTCATTTCCACGCTTCTGCAGCTCTCAGCTCCTGCAGGAGGGTGACTGGGGAGCACAGGCTTCAGTGGGGGTTCAACAAGTCACTTCTCCCTGCCTGGCTTTCTAAGAGTGTCAAAATCAGAGTTTTCTATCCAGGAAGGCTCCCTTGGTCTGTATGGACTCATTGCAGGGTGAGATTTGGTCTCCCCTTGGCCCTGCACTTTGTTCAACATCTCATCCCAGCAGAGCCACCTGTGGCCCACCTCCCACAGCAGGGTGATGAGATGCACCCCATTGACCCCACAGGTGGGACAGAGAAGCCCAAGTGCTCTTGGTGATGTAGAAATTGCTTCAGGGTGAAGTGAGGCCAGGATGACCCCACTCCAGCACATTGCAGTACCCCCACCCTGGGCACCCCTGTCTGCAGCCACCCACCCGCACTGCCCCCCATCAGCCACCCCCACTGCAAGCTGCTGGCAGGCTTTTTCACGTTCCACATTATTTTTAATTATATTTTATTTTAAAGGGCTATTAATTACAAAGATTTCCCAGCAGAGGCCTTATATGAAAAAAAATAAGAAGGAAAGGGGTAAAAAACCCCTTTCTACATCAAGGGTTCTTACAGGTGAACTGGAATATGAATAAGATTGAGAGGGGTTAAGCAGTGAAGGAGCAAAAGTTTGGTGTGTGTAAGGGCCAGTGGCACCCAGGAGTGCCTCCAGTTCACGGCCAAGATCATTTGTGGGTGCAGAGCCCCCTCCCTGGAGGAGAGAGCTGCCACCCCAGCCATCCCAGATGTTCCAGCTTGCAGCTGCCAGCTTGGGGCAGAACTCACTGGCATGAGATGTTCAGCGGGGTGGAGGGCACAAGCTCTTGCTCATGACCCTGCTGGCTCGGCCCTGGGATACCTGGCCCCTGACTTCCACAGACTGTGGGTTAAAGCCCCACTGTCCCTCTTGCCCTGACCCCTCTCCTCCCAGTCCCCCCAGGGACAGGTTTCTCTGTACCCCTGTCCTTGCTACTCTCTGCTCCTCGGAGAAAGGTAGACATTTGTGCCATGTCAGTCGGTCACTGCTATCAGTGCCACGTGCTCATTTAATATTCATTTATTTTAAAGCCATTTGGGTCATTTTCTCCCCAGCTGGAGGGGGAAGCTGCTGTTTTAGGACAGGGAAGAGGTGTGGAAGGTGTGGTGCTCTCCTGACCTGCCATCCAGAGCTGGGAGTTTGGGGACAGAGCTGGCCTCTTTGGGGAGGGACTGTGACCCCCTTTCCCATGCAGCACAGCCCTTGCACAGGGGTTTAATGATTTTGACCTACATGAGGTGGGGCTCAGCTGCTCTGTGGTGGGAAAGGTGGCAGGATAAAACCTTTACTAGGGATTTTTTTTTTTTTTTTTTTTTTTAATTTGGGCCACGATTTTTTTTTCTTATTCC
>VXAZ01002118.1:170886-241769 GCA_013399875.1 Gymnorhina tibicen | reverse complement strand
CTGAAGCCGCCCTGCCGCAGCCCCCAGCCCCCCGGCCCCGCCATGGCCGCGCCACTCTAGGCGTCCCACCGGCTCGCCCCGCGTCGCCCCGGCTCCCCCGGGGCCGCCGGCCGGAGGATGGACGAAGATGGACCGCGAGCGGCCGAGGAGGATCCGGAGCCGGGCAGAGCCAAGACTTTCATCCGCCTTAATGACCTGTCCGGGGCCGGGGGCCACCCGGGGCCGGGGGACAGGGAGGCGGGCAGCGGCGACTCGGAGGCGGAGGCGCTGCCCTACCCGGCCCTGGCCCCCGTCGTGTTTTTCTACCTGAGCCAGGAGAGCCGGCCACGGAGCTGGTGCCTCCGGCTGGTCTGTAACCCGTATCCTTTGCAGGTGTTCGGCGGCGAGGTAAGCCCCACTGGGCCCCCACGCCCCCGGAGCGGCCGGCAGGGCGAGGGACACCTTCCGTCTGGAGCCCGCCGGCTGATGGGGAAGGAGCCGGGGTTTGGGAGGACCCGTCACCCGCCATCCCCGGGGTAGCGGGGGCACCTGGCTATGCTCGCCCCCTCCCCGGTGCTCGCCCGCGAAATCTTCCGGGCTGTTGCAGGGGCTCGGCGGTCCATGTCGGGGTGCGAGGCTCCCCTCCTGCAGGGCTCCCCTCCCCCGGCCGCCCCGCCGCGATGCCGCGGTTCCCGCGGGCTTCAGCGCTCCGTTCCACGGGGACTCCGAGTGGGAGCTGCTGGGGACCATCCTTCCCCGGGGATCGACCGTCTCCGGTCCCGCTCCCCAGACACACCGAGGGACCTTAACCCCGGTCTCTTGCTTTGCGGACCGGTTCTTCCTCCCTGACCCAATTTCTTGCCCATTTTAGGCTCCCTGGTCCCTTCCCCGAGGGTTTGCAAGGGGGTTGCAGTCTGGAGGGAGGCAGAGGTTTTGGGGGGTTAGGTTGCTGCCCAGCTCCAGGGTCCCTAAATAATTCAGGGTGCTTGAGGCCAGTTGAAGGGCCCATTCTCTGCAGTCCCCCGCGGGATGCTCCTTGCTTGGAGGGGTCGGGGCAGGTTGGGGGGTCACGGTCCTCTGGGTGTGCGTTGGCCAAGGGCAGCTGTTTGTCAGATCCCGGGGTGATCCACGACCCCCCAAAGGCTTCTGATCTCCTTCCAAGCTCCCTATCTGCTCTGGCACAGGCCGAGCCGCTTTAGTCAAGTTTAAGCCTTCAAAAGGGAGGGGAAAAAAAAAAGAAATAGAGAAGACAATAGAAAAATTTCTTCTTTCCACAGTCTTGGTGTCTTTAAAGCTTCCCTTTGGAGCTGGGTTGCAACCAGCACACGGCTTATAGCATTCCAAGTATTTTACCACCCCCAAACTCCAGTTCCATTTATTATTTGCAGAAACAAAACCCCGAAATGAAATAAAGTGAAGCGATGTGGCTTCCAGCAGGAGCTGGTGCAGGAGAGGCAGACACTTCCCGGGAAGTTCCCGTGTCCGTGCTGCGCTGCCGGCGCAAGAGGCGGGCGAGTAGGTCTGGGCGGCAGCCCCACATCTGGAGGGGGAGAGGCTGTGCAGCAGCAGGGAGGACATGTTACATGGTACAGAGGACCAGAATACCCTGTGCAAGTCCTCCTCCTGGTGTGCGGGAACTGTTAGGAATTACATCCCAGCTGAGGTTGGTGTACTTGGGAAGATCGGTGAGGGTCTGCTGGAGTTGTGAATATTGTTTTACTTGAGCTTCAGCAATGATTTCTCTGATAAACAGGCTGCCTTCTCTCCTAAAATGTCCCCCAGGAGGGAAAAATCCAAGATTTCTCTTCCCAGTCATGAATACCCTCAGCAGCTTCTCCCCAGATCTCTTTCAGACCAACTAAGCAGTTCAAAGCCGCCTTTATTTAAACATCTTAGGAAATCTCGCAACTTTGCGAAGCCTTCTGTTTTGGAAAGAAATATTAATGACAGGCTGCAAGTCAGTGTGTTCTTGTTGCCTACTATGACTAATATTATTTATGATTGCTGGTTTAAATATGTTTCCAAGTCTCTCTGTTCTTCTTTTTTTTTTTCTTAAATTTTTAATCTTTGAAATGATGTTTTGAATCTGCATGGTTTAAGTGTTTTCGGTAAAATCCCCCACCTCAGTAGCGGTTTGAAATGTGTTTTCTCCTCTGTGGCTGCAAAAACAAGCTGATTAACTTTTGTCCTTGGAAAATTAGTGGTATTGTGGGCACCTGCAAACACCACTGTGAGCCGGGGCTGAGCATTAAGTGCAGTCCCGCTAGCTGGGATTTTTCTTGTCTCCAATTTTTCACTTGTTACTGACAGAAAAAGGCTCTTGCCGGGAGTCCTGGGGCCACAAGGGCGATGTTGTGGGTCTTTGAGTCATGTGGCTGCATGCAGCTGTTTGTTTTCAGGGTCGCTGACCCAGAATTGGGGGAGTTTATTTAAAAACGACACAAAAAAAACAGTGCAGCCTACAGATAAGATGAAGGCAGTACCTTGGTACCTGCACTGTGTCCCATCACTTGCTGGGCTGTTCAGCAGAGCATTGTCTTGCTCATCCCTTTGCCTCTCTGCCACTCCAGTGCTGGAACTGAGCCTGCTCTTGTTTATATTTATTATTTTTTTTTTCTTTAGTGTGGTGGCCCTTCTCAGGCTGTAATCTTCTAGGAATCATGCCCCAGTGTTAAAACCATGTAATCACGTGTCTGGAAAGTCTTTGTTGCCACCAGCTGCCCTGCAGAGGAGTGAGAGTGCTTTGGCTGATGTGGCTGGTGAATCCTGCCCCAGCTCCAGGGGCTTTGGAGTTTTCACTGCCTTCTGCCACTCTCTCAGGTGGATTTTACCTTTCTGCATCTGCTCCTACAGAAACTGGATGGGAGGGCTCTGGTTTGAGCCGTGCTTACGGAGATGCAGAGCTTGGGGCTTTTCCAGGCACGTTTGTGGTGCTCTAGTCTGACTGATATACTGTTGATGGGGCATCGGGAGAAAGTGCAGGACCCACTCTTGCCCGGGAAGGACAGTTTGTACCCCCGAGGTGCAACTGGAACTCCTGGGATTCTGCTCTATATCCCTGTCCAGGCAGTTTGTGTGGCTGCGGTACCTGAGGCTGGGTTAGGGGAGGGTGACGGTTAAGGTGCTGAGTATCCAGCAGGGATGCAAAGTCCTGTCGAGGTGGTTTGTTGGGATTTTCTGCCATGTTTCTGTCCAGAGCATCCTCTGCCTGGACCAGGGAGCTTTTTCTCTTGCTGTCTGGAGCAGAGATGTGGGGTACTGAGTTGTTCTCCTGCTCCTCCTCTCCCTTAGGGCTAGAAAGAGGTCATGAAGTTTGTCCTGATCCAGAAATTTTCCAGAGCCTGAAACCTTGGGATTTTTGACTCTAAACATGTACCAGATGGCCAACCTGTCCTCCCCCTCCACTCCATTGTGTTCTTTGAGTGAAAACCTCTCTGAGAGCCATGAGGACCTGGGGGGGCAAGCTTGGTTGACAGCCTGCATATTCCTGGTGGCTTTGGGGTGGAAGGTTCTTCCCTGGGTGAGAACTGCCTGGGTCAAGAGGGAAGAAAGAGCAGGGACAAGTTTAGTGGTCACAGTGCCAGACCCACAAGCTCAGAGATGGGAAAGGCTGTGGCACATGCAGGGTGTCCTGGTGTGCGTGCTGGCGAGGCCATGAGAGGAGAAGCAGGAGTCTCTGAGGGGGAGAGAAGAAGAGGCAAGCTGGTTACTTGACTTTCACTTGTAAAATAAAAGCACCATGAAGGCTGGGAAGATGAAAGGCTGTATCAGGGTCTGTGCCAGGCTGCTCCTCTGATCAGAGACAAGAAATGAGGCTATTTCTTGAGAGTTGTGGAGTGATTGAAGAGCGGGGATGGAGAAAGTAGGGAGGATGCTACCGCTTGGCATTAAGAGCTCTGAATAGAGAAATAACAGTGTAACTGAAAGGGCCTGTGATATCTATTGTAGTACTGAAAACTGCCTTGTCCCCCGCGCCTGCCTGCCTGCAGAGCGCTGCTGCCTGGAGAGCAGCACGCGGCAACGGGGCGCTGCAAAAACCTGCTGGAAGGGATAAAACCTGGGGATACATCCTCAAACTGCCTGAGTATTTTTCCTCCTGGTTTGGAGGGCGAAGGGCAGGTCTACAAATTCCCTCGCTGGGAAGGAGAGATTTGGGCGGCACCAGGAGGAGTGCTCCCATCCCTCTTGGCCGCTCTGCGGCACAGTCCCTGGGATTTGGGGTTTGGGAATGGCTTTGGCAAAGAAACATGTCTTGATCTGGTCACAGAAACCAGCCCTGCCTTCTGTCTGCAATAAAACAGAGAGGACTCTTGCAGCAGCCGCCTCACATGGCTCCGCTCGCTCCCCAGTAGGGAGAGGTGGGTGACCAAAGCTGGTCCTGGGGAGGTGCTGAGTGCCCCCAACTCCTGTTGTAAGTTGAAGATGCCCAGACGCCACCAGGAATGGGTCTGGAGCTCCCATGGCGTCACGCCAAGGTGTAGCTGCTATCTGCACCAGGCTGTCTCATGGGATGGCTGGAGCTGCTGTGCCAGAGCTTAGTGCTTCATGGAAGGCAGCACTGGCCCCACCGAGGGCACAGTCAGCCCCTGCTGAGCTCACCCTGTGCCCTGGTCTGTGTTGGAACCACTCTGTGCTGGTCTGGCTGGATCCAGCTCTTCAGGAGGGGCATGTCCGTGTGTCTGACTGCACCAGAGCCAGGACCCTCCTGCCTGCTGGGGGTGAGACCCGAGGCTGCTGAGCTGTGTTGTGGTTTGGGCCCCCCAGCAGTGCCCCCCAGCAGTGCCCCCCAGTACCTTCTCTCATGGAAATGCTTGTAGTGGGGGCAAGTGGAACCCCTGTCACCTTGTGAGAGATTGGGGTCCTCACCCCCTCCTCAGCCACGTCAGCTCATGGGGAGAGCCAGGCACTGCTTGTGCTGCTCTTTGAGGAGTTCAATGTGGTGCAGGGTTAAAAATATAAATTTTTTTTGTTATCAAAGGGGTGCATTTTTTTGGGGCGAGTGCACGTTGTGTCCTTTACACTTCTATACGTTTGTTCCAGCCTCACTTCTGCGTTTAACAAAGCAAAACGCTTTGATTTGACAGGTCAGACCTGAAATGGATCTTGTTTTCATTTAAAATCCCCACAAAGGAGCCAGAATCCATTTGCTTCACCTGTGTCTGATCCATCCCAGGGCACCTGAGTCTGTTTCTCTCCCATGACCCAGTTCACTGGCGGGTGCCTCCCGCCCCTCCCTGGACAGATGGAATTTCTCCCACTGTGGCTGAGCCTCTGCTGTCCCTGTGCCCCTTCCGTGGCTCCTGGGGAGAAATGAAACCTGACTTGTCTGGCTGATGCCCAGCTGAGGGGGATCCCACAGCCCCTTGGCCCTCCTGTCTGGGACAGAGCATCCTGCTGCTCCGAGGGAAGGTGCTGGCACATCCCTGGGCTCACTCCAGCTCCTGCGTGATGATCCCGTGGAGAAATAGGACTCATCACCTTTTAGCAAGGGCAGCACAGGGGTGCTGTGGTTATTTCCCTCCTCCCAGGAGACAAATAACTGCAAATCCTCTTCCCTGCTGTTTACAAACCCTTCGGGAGCTCAGCGGGAGCAGCAGGCGGTGTTCACTTCCCGGAGCTGGGCGCAGTGGCCAGCATTCCTCTCATCCCTGCCTCCCTGGAAGAGCCAGGAGCAGCTCGATCCTAATGTAGGTGACACCTCATCTCACCAGGGATCTCTGGACCCGTCCATGGCCCAGCCTTGCCGGCAGCCAGGCGCTTCCTTTGCTCCCTGCGTGTGTATGTGTTTTTTAAGGAGATTCTTCTGCGAATTCCCTCTTCCAGGCTGTTGTGTCACATCTGGAAGTTTGTGTAGGAGTTTATCCAAGCGCTGGAGTACAGCGCAGCTTTTTCTCATTTAAAAATCATAGGCTGGCATTTTGAAGCGGGCTGGGGGGGGGGAGGTAGGGAAGGGGAGAGGGAAGCTGTCTGCCAAAAAGCAAACTGGAGCAGAGGAATCGTAATGACTTCCAGAAGTTTTCTTTCTTTCTTTATTTTTTTGCTTTCCCCTCCCTCTCTCCCGGCTCACAGACAAAAGGCTCGGCCTCATGCAGTTCGTGGTTATGTCATCCCGGCGCGGGAGGGGTGGCCCCGTCCTTCCTGGGGACCCCGCGCCGCTCGGGGACAGCTCTGCTTCGGCTCCTTGTAGGAAATCCGGAACACGGGCTCCCATGTGGGGTGGGGGGGCGTCTCTGGAGACTTGCTTGGTATCAGTTCACAGAATATTCTGAGCTGGAAGGGACACACAGGGATCATCGAGTCCAGCTCTTAACTGAATGGTCCCTATGGGGTTGCTTTTCATCTGGGGCCACGAGCTGGGGCAGGGTGGCTGGGAGGGGATCCCAGTTTTTGCCCGGCCCCTCACGCCCAGGACAGGAGGGGCAGACGGGCGGGTGGTGATCCGGGATGGGGTTGGACCACCCCCGCCGCCACTCATCCATGGGGCTGATGTGTCTCCCATCAGCCTCCCTGCTCTTGACTTGATCGGCTTTTGTGTTCTCTGCCCTGTTCAGCAGTGCGGGGTGTTGGAGCCAGTCTGGAAATGCCCGGGATTTTATGATGCACAGAAAATTTCTGCTTTCTTCTCCCCCCACACCCCCTGCAGAAGCTTTGGCATCGTGCTGAAAAATGCTTCTTTCTCATTTTTATTTTAAGCTCTCCTTCACTTTGTTTTTTTCCCCATTCTGAAAAGACCAAGTTTTGGATTACCCCAAGTTCCCTGCCCAGGTTTCTCTCAACTCTCCTTTTTTTTCTACTGTTTTGCTGGAAGGGAGCAAAATCCTTGGCCAAAATGAACCTCCCTGATGGCTTTTTCACTTGGACCATGAAATGATTTTCCCTTGGCAGAGGACCCATGGGGAGCCTTTGCCCCTGGCAGCTTTGCTGGTTGGGCGGAGGGTCTGAGGAAACAGGGCTGTCCTTGGGGAACTGGGGAAGGAGCATCCGGAGTCAGGTTGGGAGGGCTTTGAAGCTTCGCTGTGGTTTGGAGGGGGTTGAATTTCCTAGTTAATTAGGAGGCCTAAGTGTTTCTGGGTTTGTTACGAGGCCAGATCGTGGCTTTCCCTTCCCCGGAGCCTTGGCTCTTTGCTGAGCAACCTAGATGTGAAATGTTCCCTTTGGATGGTGATGCATGCAGAGGTTTCCCCCAACCTGGGTTCATTTGGCTTTGGCTTTCTCCAGCCTTGGCCTCTCACCCAGGAATCTGGCCTGCTGCTAACAAATAAAACAAAAAAAAAAAAAGGGAGGAAATTCTCATGGTTTTATATAACGGAGTGAGTAACGACTGGTCGTGCTTTGGGATGCTCTCACATCTGCTTCCTACCAAAGCCCCAGCAAAGAAGCTTTGAACAGATGGAAAAACCACATTTTTCAGCCTGAATATTTGCTGAGAGAAGCTTTGAGGCTTGCTCTCCGTGCTGGCTGCCGTGGTGCTGGTTACTGCCTTACGGGAAAGGGGCTGTTGGGATGCCAGGAGCAGCATCCCGTGCCTGAGGAGTGGCACGGCCGGGCAGGTCCTGGCGGGAGCTGTGGCCGTGCACGCGTGCGTGGGACCGGGACGTGCCCGTGACTCAGCCCCCAGAAGTTCACTGGTTTAGTCACAAGTAGATGGAAATTGTCTGTTGGTTTGGCTCCCGTGCCTGAAATGTTGTTTTGGTTGGGATTTTTAGCGTGTTCCCTAGGCACAAGGGACTGGCGGCTGTTTGGTGTTGGGGTTTTTTTTTGCCACCCGTGTCATCCTAGTTTTCTCTCTCTCTCTCTACCAGGATGCAAAATCCAAGGGCGAGGGCAGGAGAGGACTGAAAATGGGAACAAAATGCTAAAGCAGGTGATGACTGAGAGCTGGGAGCTTGGCACAGACGAGCTTATAAAGAAAAGGGGATTTATTTACTGTAATCCAGGCGCTAGCCCCACACTTACAGGGTTCCTGGTGCAAAGCATCCTTATATTTATCTCTAATTTGGTTCTCTTCCAAGAGGTTTTCCCCAGTGAAAACCGAATCAGCTTCAAGCTGCTCCCTAAGCCTGGGGGCTGAAGGCAAACCCACAGCCAGCAGCAGTGGAGCAGGGCAAGGGGATTCACAGGGATTCACCCACCTTGGCAGCCCAACCACCCCCGGGGGGTTTTATGCCTCCAGGATTTCCTGTGATTCATAACTTAATCAGGTCAGGTTTCTCACTCCCTCCTCCTGCGTTATTGACCGCCTCTGCGCTCCCTCCCGAGCTGGGAGGCCAGAGCAGCCCAAGGCAGAGCCTCCCCTGCCCAGATGGTGAACAGGGCTTGTTAATGATTTGTTAATTCAATTAGAAAGTGCTCATTAACCCATGGCGAGGCTGAAGCTGCCTTCTGGAGGGCAGGGCTCACCCCCATGCCTTCGACTCCTGCTGCCAAAACATTTATTTGGTGTTAAGCTGCCAGCCACGCTATGCAAATAGAGATGTTAATCATGAATAAGGTTCATTTTTAACTCCCGGTTGAGACTAGACTTGGGAAGAACCCTGCTCCGGGGAGGGGAGAAGGTGGTGGGAGCTCTGCTATGGGTGGGCGTGCAACTCCCATAGGGCCAGGTTGGCTGGATCCTGTGGAAGGGAACAAATGTCACTGCTCCTGCTTGGCCCCAGGGTTCGTAGGAATAAAACGTTCCTTCTGCTGCGCGTGAATGAGGCCTCTAAGTGCATGTGTTGGGCTGCTTTTTAACCAGCCTCCTCCGCATCAAACATGAATCCCAGGTCTGGGCTGGTGGTCCCTGTGCCTATGTTGGATGCAAAACGTCTTTAATTTGGGAACCATCATGTCTAGATAGCCTGGCTGTAGCAATTCTATGTTAATGGGAGAAAACAAACTCTAGTAAGAATGATAAATAATGGAGCCCTCTGGTGCTCCACTGAATTAATGCTTATCTGGGCAGATAGGGAGGAAAGAAATTAAATTAATATCTGACTTGTAACTGCTACTGTATGTGGTTATTGACTTATCTTGCTTTGGAGGGCCATAAATATGTCTCGGGATATACCCCTGAGACCATAATCTGTTCAGGGTCACGGTGCAGGTCTGTCTCTGATGTTCCTTCAGAGATTCGTCCTGACTTCTAGGGTCAAAAATCCAAATTCCTCTGACAAAGGACCCAGCCATGTGCAGAGGGGAATGTGTTTGCACTATATGGCAAGCATACAGCATAAATCTCGAAGGTCTCTGCCTTGTATAAATTGCTTTATTGTTTGTGATCCATGGCTGGCTCAGCATTGGAGGGTGTGGAGCCTGATTTGACTCAGAGGAGAGGTGCAGGTGAAGCTTCTTGGCTCTGGAATTGGGATGGATCACAACTGGAGCCTCATACTCTTATCCACCGCCTTTCTCCCTGTGCCTGGCATTTTGTGCCCCTTAGGCAGTTGTTTGGGGCTTAAGGATGGCTTGGGGAGATAAGATGGGCCTCTCAGCCTGCCCCTCAGTAGCCCTGGCCCAGGGCTTTAGGTATCCATGAGCCTGGGGAGAGGAGTGAGATCTTCCCTTTCAGCCCTCAGTGCTGTGTGGATGCTCCTGTTGATGACCCAGCGGATGTGAGCTGACCCTGGGCACCCCAAACCGTGCTGGCCATGGGGGTGGCACAGGGCATTTCCCAGCTCAGTGTGCTTGGTGTCCTGGGGCTTTGTACCCACACATGTGTGGTGCACACAGGGTCAGCAGCTCGGGAAACTGATGGATGGTGACAGCAAGGGCCGAGCTGACCTGTCATGGTCCTCTCGTGAGGGTGAGCTGGAGCATCCCTGTGTGGCTGAGCTGTGGCAGGATGTCCTTCCTCTAGCTGAGGTGGATGTTCCCACCTCTTGGGCTCTGTTTTATATAGGGGATAACTCACCACCTGTGTGACTCCCCTTTCAGCAGTGTGTGTTCACCCCATTCTCTTGCACAGCCAGTGTTAGTGCAGGAGTCTCCAGGCCATGAATGGTGCTCTGAGCCCCCAGCCTCCTCTTCCTCTCACCCATTGTTTCAGGCCCTGATGCCTGGATGAGGCATTGCTGTGGTGAGGGTATTTTTTAGGATGCTTCTGTTTTATCCTTCCATCCTGTCCCTTAGGATGGTGCACATCCCGCCCCACAGCAGCCCCCTCCAGACACCAACACACTGTTCCCATGGGAGCAATTTCCCCTGCTGTGGGCAAATCACAGCCCCTTCTTCAGAAACTGCTGCTCATGGCCGCAGCACAGGGGAATCCTGTCTTTTTCCAGGAAAAGAAGAGCAGAGGAGCCCAAGGCCAGCACGGGGTACCCGCAGCGAGGGTGGAGACACTTCTGCCTTCATCTCAGTAAATGGGCTCTGGCTCCTCCAGCAGCGGATGTTCACATCTCAGCTGGGTTCTGGGCTTGGCTTTGTGCTGGGTTTTGTTTTCTCTTTTCTCGTAGCCCCATGAAGCCGGGCTGTCTCAGCTCTGGGAGCTCAGAGGGTTGAGCAAGTGGGGGTCGAGCTGCAAATCTCTTGGTGAACTGGGGGATAAAAGGAAAGTGCTTTGCTGTGCCTCCTCCTCCCCCCCCAGTCTCCCCCGTTCATCTTGATTTTTTTCACCCCTGGTTTGGTTTTTTTTTCACTATTGCCTGGATTTTGCATGGGGGGCTGGCTGGAGGTCGGGGGTGTGTGTGCACTGAATCTATTCAAGGAGTGATCTCTGCATTTCATTTTGCAGTTCAGCTGGAAAGATCTCGTTTCCAAATACACCCACACACAGGCACAGCAAGAGAGGAGAGCGCAGGGGAGGGAGGGAGCTACTCAAGGGGGATGGGGCAGCATGGGGAGGGTTGGGGGGCACAGCACAGGCACTGAGAGCCTTGGCAAATCTGACTGGGAGTGATCCATAGCCTTTATCTGAGGGCAGGAGATGCCTCTGCCCTTTATCTCAAGGCCATGCAGGTGCTTGGCTGCCCTGTGAGTGCCTGGATTCTTTAGTCCAGAGCAAAGGTCCCTGAGCAGAGCCCTTGCCCTGAGCCTGGCAGTGGCCCTAAGAGCATCTGGGGGGACTCCAGGGCAGTTTCAGAATTGCACACACTGTGTGTGTGTGCATACACAGGTCTCCACTGTCGGCTGAGCAGAGCCCAGGATATGGCTGCACCGTGGTGAGACCTGCTTTTGCAATGGAAGCAGAGAAAAGGCACAGGAAGAAGTCACAAAACTCCTCTCCCAGTGACCTTCAAGCCAAAATCATCTTGTTTCCAAAGATGAGCCAGTGCTGGAGTGATTCCTTTAGTCTGTAACTCCCCATCCACACCATCTTCCTTCAGGGCCTTCCTTGCCAGCCACGTCCTGACTGCAGCTCTTGGGTTCTGGAGGAGCTGGTGGTAGGGTGGATGCATCCTGCGTCTCCCAGTGCTGTCAGGGATGGGGTTAGTGGAAAGCAAATGAACCTTCATCCTGGTGGGCATCTAAATGTGCAGCAGAGGGTAAAAGTAAGGAGCTGAGCAGATGGGGACTTGGTGGTGGTAGAAGGTTTTGGAGAGACACTCAGTCTGCCTAAGCTGGGAGCTGACAGTAACCTTGCCTCTATGTCAGCGTGTCGGGGCAATGTGGGGGCATTTACCTGAGCCCCCAAATCTGGGTCCTTCCCTGGCTTCAGGGCTTTGGAGCAGCTTGGGGTGCTGGGGTGTTGCCACAGGTACCTGCGCTCCCACCCAGCTTCCCCCCGGGCCCCTTGGGTGGATGCTGGTGGCATATCTCGAGCTCAGCCCCCGCACATCGAGTCCTTCCGCCACCCCTTCGGGTCAGTGTGTGATTTTTTCCATTGCTCTGAAGTGGCTGAGCTCATACAACAATATTCCCTGGGCCAACACCGCTCCTTTTTGAAGTTCCTTGTTTTGGTATTCCTCAAGCTCTATCCTCAGGCATGAAACACAACACCCCTTGGTGCTGGAGGCATTTCCCTGACGCTGTGGCTTTGGTTATCCCCAGCATCCTGCTGCCAGGTGAAACCACTGCCCTGTCCCTGAGCTGCTGGTGGATGCCATCACCTCCTGAACTCACCACAAGGCTTAAAAGGTGGTAAAATAGGAACCTTGGGCCACCTCGGCATGCCGCAGCATGCTGCCAGTGGAAAGGCAGCCACTGGAGCGTGCTCAGGGCCGTGTTTGTCTTAGCCAGTGGCCACAACTGGAGCCAGGGCTCTGCCAAGCAGTGAAAATGCCAGAGCAGTGAGTTTATCCCATGGTGTTTGATTTGTGGTCACGGTGGAAGCTGGGTTGGGAGTGACAGTGGAGGATGCAGCAGAAAAGAGCAGCTTTGAGACAGTCGAGCAAACGTCTTGTGGTGCTAAAAGCTGGGGTTTTCTCCTTTGTTTTTCCTCCCCCGCTGCTGGCCGTGCTGGCGGCGAGGTGAAGTTTATGGGAGAAATAGCGTGGTTCTGGGAAATATTTTGCCTTGCTTATATTGTTGAATTTTATTTTCTTTTTCTGGCAGCGGATGAAGGAAGCGGGAACACAAACAGCTTGGCCAGTGGGGTATTGGTCCAGAATCAGCCTGGGCAGCGAGAGGCTGCTTTGCTGGGGACAGAAAATACTCGAAAGCGGATGGGGTTTTCACTGTTTTCATTCCTCTCCCTTTCTGTCCCCGCTCTCAGCTGGCTCTTAGGATGCTGTTAAACGAGGGGTGAACACATCCTGCTGTTAAGGCAAGGATGTGCATTGATGCTCCTGGCCTCCTGTGTGTTCTCACTGATTAAAATCTTAAATTCTTCCATTTTTTACAAGATTTTGAGTTTCTGTGCTGAGCTGGAGAGTCTCTATGGCAACAGCTACAGGCAACTTTTATCTGTAACCCTTTTTGGGTTTTTTTGGCAGAGGGGGGGAAGAGGACAAGTGCATGTTGCTGGAGCATCAATAACTATTTGAATACCCCAAATATTTGGGGTGGTGAGTGCTGGGAGAGAAATGGAATTGAAATACAGAATTGCTTCTTGCCCATGAAGCCAAGGACCTGGGCCCTGACTGGACCCCTCTCCCCTCTGCTAATTATGGTATTTTTTGACTGTGGAGAGTGCAGAGTCCCATCCATCCCCACATCCATCCCACCCCAAGGGCAGGGGTTTCCCATTTGGGTCTGTCATTTCTGGAGGAGTTTAGAGCCATTCTTGGAGTGTGATTGCAGCAGCATTTCAAGACACAATTAAAACCCGAGCCTTTTAGGAAAAGTTGCAGCATGTAATAGAAAGGAAACCAGCTGGGCTAGATTGAAGCATAATAGGTTTTGGGAGTAATTTTTAGAATCCTATACTGTAGGTCTTTCTTGAAAGATACTATATGATTTAATAACATGTTATATTCCTATATGTTCTATTTAAATCATCCTATAGTATTGTATATAGGAGGAATCTAATTTTCCACTACAGGGTAATATACCTTTCTATAGGTTTTTTATTTTGGTCCACTGGAGTTAAATGAAAAATTATATCCTTCCTAGAAAATCTAACAGAATGATGAGAAAATAATACCCTTAATTTATTTCATAGAGTATGTGAGTATAGGGGTTTATGTAGCTGCATAAAAACCCATTTAAGGCCTGTTGGGGAGGTGATTTGAGATAGGATGGAGATGGGTTCAGATGCTGTCCTGGCCAAACAGTGTGGGGGCTCTGAAATGAGGCCTGGGACTGTCTAAAAGGGGAAAAATTAAAAATAAATAAAAGCCAGGACCTTCTTGCATCTCTGTTTCTGCTCCTGGGATGCAGTTAGAGAGATGATGGGAGTGGTGGTTGCAGGGCTGTGGCATGAACGGCTGGAGCGGGGTGAGACTGGGGGCTGGATCTTGTGCCAGGGGCTGGAGAAAGGAGCAAGGAGCTCTCCATGCTTGGAGAAATGGGCTTTGGAAGTAGCTGGCAGGGGCTGTGCCACGCTGCGTGGCTGTTTGCAGCAGGCTGAGGGAGGCAGGAGGGGGGTCCACGGCAGGGTGGACGATGCCCTTGCCTGTATTTTGCAGCACTGCCTTGTCTGTAAGGGCTGAGTTCTGTGGTGGTTTTGCCTGGTCACACATGGATTTGGCCATACCAAATCCACCATACAAAGTGAGGCAAAGATTCTCTGTGCCATGCTGATGGGGAGGTGTGACAGGGTTCAGTGGGCAGATGGCAACTGGGCCTTTCTGTGTGCTCACCCTGCTTTGTGGCGTCTGTGTCAGCTGTAACCCCACCAGTAAAAGCCCGTGCCTGGGATGCTCTGCTCACTTATGGAGAAGGCACCCCATGGGCTGGGGCACATGTGGTTCTCCATGGAAAAATGCAGGACTGGGCTCCCTCTTCAGCTTAGCTCGGGGCTGCCTATCCCTGTGGTGCTGGGTCCCCCCCAGGATCCCAGGGAGCTGGTGCCATCCCAGAGAGAGAGAGGGGGAAAGTGGTGGCCTTGGTCCTTCCAGGTCCCCAGAGGACAAGCGCCTTTTAATAGCCATGGCAACTAATAAGCCCTGCGTGGTGACAGCCCTGCTGTCTCCATGGAAACAGACCGAGTATCACATAGCAACATGTGCCTCACGTACCCATGGAAACGGCCCGGTAGCTTTTTAGCATCCTCTGTTAGATCTCTGCTCTGGGAGGTGGTGGTGGTGTTTATCCCGAGGTGAACCCACTGCTGTGGGGAGGGGGGTCTCAAGGGCTGCAAGAAACCAGGGGCTTTATGGGAATCGGGCATGTGGGGTGTTCCCAGGCTGATGAAGATGTGGAAGGTGCTTGCTGTCCAGTTTTTGTCTTCCTCATGACAGCAGCAAGACTTGGGGGGGGGGCAAAATAATTTGAATTTGAATCTGATGGGCTTTGGGTTACTGAGGAGAAGAAACATAAAAGATGCTCAGGGCTGGAGGGCTGGAAACCACCTCACCACAGGCAGAATGGTGTCACAGTAGGATACTCACAGGTGGGTTTTCTTTGTGGTTTCTGGAGTCACCTCATCCTCAATCTGGGGTTTTCCAAGCCACTAAAATGAGGTGTAGAGGCTGGGAGTGCCCCTCCTCAGTGGGCAGCACTCAGCAAGGGGGAAGCAGCAGGACACACGCTGTCTCTCCACGCAGCCTCTGCCATTTCTTGTTCAGCAGCTCATTAACCAGCCTGGGCTGTTACAGGCTAATTAGGATTTGTAGCTGGCGAGTGTGAGGGGTCTGTTGGGGTCACACCATGCTGAGGTTCGTGTGAAACAGTGTGGATGTCAAGTTGCCTACGTGTGCTGGGTGCAGCAGTCACTCAGAACTGCTGTAGCAAATGCAGCCTTCCCCGACTTTATCCACTAAGAGGCTGAAAATTTTAGGAATTCATTTATTTGGAGCTGTTGAAGCGTTTCTTGCAAATGCATTTCTTCCCCTCTTGTCGCAATGTGTTTTTAATGGGAAGCCTGCATGGACACTTAGGAGTATCCCTGGTTTCTGTAAACGTCCACATGAATAAATGTGATGGCTCTGGGAAGGTTTACAGGTTTGGTGTTTTAAAGGCTGTGAGCTGAGCTGGTTAATTTTTTTTTTGTGAACTTTCAGACCAACCTTTTGTCTTATTTGTTTTTATTTTCACAGCTTTTGCTTGGTCTATGGTGGGCTGGGAGACACCTTTAGGTGACACCTTCAGCAGTGTCCAAATTCCACTGCTTTTTCGGGGATGGGAGCTCTGACTTTGCTCAAGTGCTTTTTGAGTGGGGCTGGGGAACTTGAAAACTTTTGGAGTTTTCGCTGTCGTTTATGTGTTATGGGAAGATAAATGTAAGTCAAGAGCAGGTGCTGTGGGGGAGGTGTTTTCTGTGGGAAATTTTGGGGTTGTGGGTCTGTCCTGGTCAGACATAAAACTGGTGCCACAATGGATGAACATTAAAACTGGAAAATCTGTGATGAAGCTCTTCTGGCTCTTGGGGCTGGCAGCAAAGAGACACCTCTGAGGTTGTGCTGTGCCCTGATTGATCTCAGGCCTCCATTCAACCAGCAGAAAGCTGGTTAAATAAACAAATAAATAGTGAATGGCGATAAAATTTCCAACTATCAAGCTTCTTACCCCAACAAGTGTTTGCTTCTGGGATGGGAGTTAGCCCTGGGGTCAGCAGGTACCCCCATGCCAGCACTGGGCAGGACTTGCCCCCTGTGGCTCCCTGGTGCTAGAACAGGCTCACCCCGCTGCGTGCAGGAGGCTCAGTGATAACGGCATCAGTGCCGGCCTCAGAGGAAGGTTGCAGCCTGCTCAACGAGGTTTAATTAAATGTGAAATCCCGGCTGTTTTCTCCTGGGCTTTGGCTTGGGATGCCACGGGTAGGGAATCAATGGAAGGAAATAAAGAGAATTAGAGCAACTTCAAGGGCTGTTGCACTCCCAGCGAGCAGGGGGCTGGAGGCTGGGTGGGCTGCAGTGAGACAGAGCCGTGGTGCTCCTTTGGGATGTGCACGGCATGGATGAGATCACTGCCGGGGAAGGATTGAGCTACCACTCCAGCTGAGTGCTGTCCAAATCAGGGATTTGTTCAAATCCAGAACTCAGAGTTGGCAGTGTCATCTCTGAATCCCCCTAAATGACTGGGCAGCTCCGAGCCGGCAGCAAACATCCCCTGCAGTGGGTGTCTTTTCCCCCCATTTTTTAGGGAGCTGCTTATTAAGGCTGTGGAGAGCCTGGCTATAAATGAGATACTAATGTACAGTTAACACCACATCTCCCTAAGGCCAGTGTACGTATTCTGCTATTTAAACTAGCAGAGCCAAGGGGAAGGAGCCAGCAAAGGGGAAAAAAAGAGGAAAAAAGGAAAAGTGGCTCTAATTGAGGTAAGTATTTGAACAGTGAAGACCAATTAATGCTCCTGAATCAATAGGTCTGCATGACTGAACTAACACATCCCCACCAAGGGCTGGTACAGGCTGAGAGCTGGCCTGGGGTGAGCTGCTGCTGTGGTGGAGGTTTCAGTGTTGGCAGAGACTTCACTGTTGACAGAGGTTTTGGTGTTGGCAGAGGTGTCATTGTTGGCAGCCCTGAAGGATGCTGTGGGCTGAAGCTGGTGGTTGGCTGGCGAGGGCAGTGGTGGGCAGCTCCTTCTGCCTCCAGCCTTGCAGGAACCTGTGAAAACCCACTTATACCCCCAAATCATGGTCCCTTACTCGCTACACTTCCATGACCAGTTCTTCAGGCTAAAGTAGATTAAACTGGGGGTGGGGGGGGATGGAGATTCCCAGCCAGGAAAGGTGGGGTGCAGCCAAGGTGCTAAGTAGTGCTTCCTCCCCCAGGTCCCCATCAGGATGGACGGGAGCTGTGGACATCTCTCCCCTCACTTTTTGGCCAGCTGAGTCTTTCCGGGGCGGTGGCTTAGCAAACGTCCAGCATTCCCAGACTCACATTTTTATTCTCCTTTATTGCTGTTCCAAGAAAACCCGTGTGTGCGTGGGGAGAGGAGATTATCACGTTAGTGTTAAATACCCTGAGGGAAGGTGGGGAGGGCGGGTTGTTTTTCCTGGTCTATCTCCCAAGGACAGCCGGGCTGAGCAGCAGCACGTGCTTGTGGAATGTGGCACCCATGGGTGCAGCCGTGCTGGGCAACACAGTGTGCAGGCAGCCGATGCCTTCCCGGGGAGTCTGCACTCCCAGCACGCAGGAGAGCACAGCAGGGAGGAGGAAAAAAATCCTTGCTGTTATTATTCCACGAATTTATACACTGAACTGATGCATATGGCAGATGAGATGATTTGCCTCCAGGCATACAGGAAAAGCGACGTGAGGCAGGATCTTTTTGGCAATCCTGCATCTTAAACGTGAGATGAAATCTTCTGGGATGGGAAGGGGGTGGAGGAGCTGTGGTTTGGGTCCTCTTGGGTCACACTGTCCCTGTACCAGGGAGGCAGGTGAGGCTGCCCTAACGGTGCTGCTTTCTTTCCCATCCTTTCAGAGAAGGGGAGAAAGTCGCTGCTGTTTCCACCGTCTCACTCCGTTTCCAGGTTAGGAATCCAGGACGCTCTCAGGTTTGCCGGAGGAAGGTGAGAGAAAGGCTGTAAAACCTGGCTGTGCTCAGGAGATTATTTATGGCCGGGTTCGGTGCTTTTCGCTGCCTCGTTCCCACCTCCCACGGCCCCTCGCTGCAGCTGGGCTGGAGGAGGGGGAAGGGGAAAATGCCGTTGGCAGCTCCCACGGGGTCTGATTCTCCCCTGCTGGGGCAGTGGGGGAGATGAGCACGTCAGGTCTCTGCAGGGTGCTGAAACAGCGGGTCTCACCTGGCATCTCACCTGGCCTGGCTGGAGGAGCATAAGGGACAGGAGGTTGGTGTCAGTGTCCCTGTGCCAGCTCCCTGCAAAGTGACACAGATCCTGGGGACGCCCCCAGCCCCTCCCGCTGTCGCTGCCGAGGACGCGTGGGCAGACGGGATGAATGAGCGGTGCCTTCGGAGACGCTCGCAGCAGGTGCTAACGAGCGTGGCTTGAAATACTTCATCACCGTTAAATAGCTGGGGTTTACTTTGTGTATGAAAAGGTAGAAAAGAGCCTGTTTGCTGGCCGAGAGTGTCAGTGGGAGCTTCCTCCCCCTCCTCCTCCTCCCATCTCGCCACCTGCAGTGCCCTGTGACCAGCGTGAGGCAGAGCATGCTGCAGGTCGCGAGGCTATCGGATACCAGGGCAGGTGCAGGATGCTTCCTGTACCGCTCCGGGTGCAGCAGCACGGGCAGGCTGCGGTGCTGGAGGGGTGTCAGGGCTCGAGTGCTGGTGTAACTGTGCTCCAGCTGTGTCCCTGGGAGTCAGGCACAGCTCCTGGAAGTGCCCGTGTCTCTGCTTCAGCCCCTGTCCTTGGCTGTTATTTCCCTTCGTGCTGGTAGGGAGTCAGTGAAACCAGCACCGACACAACGAGTTTAAAGCGGGCACAAACGGCGGCTTCCTTTGCCTCCAGCCCCATCCTGAGTTGCAGATGAGAAGTGTGATTTATGTTTTCATGCTTTTCTAGCGATTTCTGGTGTGTTCCCACGACTCCAGCTGTCGGGACAGCCGGGGAAGCAGCTGGCTGGGCGAGCTGGCATCGCCGGGCACTCCTCGCTCCTCGTGGCTGGCCCACGCCTGCTCAAATAAAAGCTGGGGAGAACACGGAGCTTGCAGGCTGCTGCTGAAGGTGCGGAGGGTGCTTTAGCAACCTGGCATGTTCTAAAATTACCGAGGCTGGCTCCCTGCTGGGGAAACTGCTCGCAGGGTGCTCTGTGCCCCATTTCCTCAGCAGCTCCTCGCTGCTGGCGAGGCTGATGGCACAGCATCTTCCATGGGCACTGGCGTTGGGTCCGGGCAGCTGGCGCTGGGTGGGCTGTGGAGACCCCCCGCACGCATGTTTTTGGAGAGTGGAGAATAAACACTCTCATTTTGCATTATGTCCCCGCTCGCTATCCCACAGGCTCTGCCGACGCTGCCTTGCACCCACCCTGCCGGCAACCTGAGCCCAGGCGGCCGCGGCTAAGAGCAGGCGCCGGCCAAACCCGAGCGGCTTCGCCAGCCGCACTCTGTGGAGCAGCTCCATTGATTAAGAAATTGTTGCGTAACCTCTAACGAGGCTCCTCTCCGGTTTGCAGCCACTTGCCTCTCTCCCCTGTAATTACGCTGGCGCGCGATTCCCGCTGGGTTTGCTTTCCAAGGAGGGCTGCTGAGTGGATAACGGGGCTGGGGCTGCTGCTCACCACCTCGTCTGCCCCGGTTTTGAGTGGTTTTTTAACGCTGGGTCAGTGGTGGGGTTGGGGACGGGGACACCTGGGAATGCGCCCAAGGCATCGTGAGCATCGCTGCTGCCCTGGGTGCGGGATGAGGCGGCTGCTGCTCACCCACTGAAAATACGCAGAGGCGCTGCTGCCTGGAAGGAGGAAAATACTGAAATATTTTTCTTGGAGAGAGGAGGGAGCTGGGACGGGAGGACAGGGAGGCACTGCAGCGTGCCGGCAGCAGCCGGAGGGGATGGCTTCTCTCTGCCGTGACCCCCAGGGCCGGGCACAGTCCTGTTGTCTCGAGCTCGCTCTTGCTGACACGCACCATTGGCAGCAGCCGCCTGAGCTGGGGATGCTGCGGGGAAACCCGAGAGGCTTTGGCTTTGCTGGAAATGAAATGAGGAGAGGGCAGGGGGCCCCGTTGGCAGAGGGGATCTGGCTTTCCTGCTTGCGGCTGAGGGAACAAAAGAGGAACCCGCAGTGACATTTCGAGTGTTGCACAACTTGGCACAATTGACAGCGGGTTGGTTTTCTCATGCTGTTCCCTCTGTTCATGGCCTTCTTCTTCCCTAGCCCCAGCTCTCCCCTTCCTCCCTAGGGGGAGAAGCTGGTACTGGAAGCTCCTCCTGGATGATGGCTTCAGGGAGGACATGCCCCATGAGCCCCTTTGCCACCCAGGGAGGGGAAGACGTGTGATGGAAACCCCTGACAAGGAGGCCGACTGTCCTGTTTTGCCTCCTGGGGGTTACAGAGGGGCAGTGCTGAGCCCCACGGGGTGCTTGCTCCTGCCTGGAGGTGATAGCGGGGAGGGGGGGACATCCCTGGGATGGTCCCTTTGGGATTGAGCCAGCCCTGTGATCCCACTCCCATGGGGTGGATGTTGGGTGGCTCTGTGTCCCCCGTTCTGCTGTCATGGTCCCCCCAAAGGTCTCTGCAGCTCAGCTCAGGGAGCCCCATGAAAGCAGCCCTGCAGTGGGTGGCTGGCTCTGCTGGCTTGTCCCTCTTGCAGTCCTGCTGGAATGCCTCCCTGCGTGCAAGCAGCACTAGGGGTTGGGATCTCATGGGATCCAGCTCTGCACTGGCACGTCCTGGGGACTTGGGATCACAGGGGGCTCAGGAAGTCCCAAAGTCTGTCTTGTTCCCATCAGCAATGCAGGCATTGCAGGAGAGTGTAATTCCAAACCAGTGAAGTAGAATGAGTATTTGGGAACTGGCAGCTCTCTGGCTTTTCTCCCACCACTCACGACCTTCCTCTTGCTCAACCAGACAATTTTTGTATTTTACTTCTTAAAATACATATACTCGTATATAAATACTGTATCTTGGCAGCCGCTATTCCTCAGCACCTGCTGTTTCCCCAGGAAAATGGGGATTTGGTAATGGAACAGCCTCCCTGGTCCCTGGGGCCTCGTAAACGTGGCTGTTGTTTATGGCACCGTGTGGCAGTGTTCTCGCTGCTGCTCTGCTCTCCTCCTCTGAGCATCTCCCTGGCTGGACCCAGCCACAGAGGGATGGGCTCCTCAGGGGTCACCTTCCCCTGCTCCCCACCTGGAGTTTGCTGGGGGCTCTTTGTGGCAGTTGAGTTGTTTGAAGGTGCAGGGCAGAGCTGGTCCTGGCTCAGTCCTGGAGCATCCCCTTCTTGAATTTACTCTAGTGTGTTCCTAAGCATGCAGACGCTGCTTTGGGTTTGGATTTTAATGACTTGCTGGTTTCTAATAAAAATAACCTGGGTGGACTCCTGGTCTGTCCGTTGACTGGCCAAGGGCACCACCCTGGGTTTCAGTAATGGCGGGGCAAAGGCATTCCATGGCCTTTGCACTGTCACAGGGGCTTTGGAGTTTGTCCCCACACCATCCACGCTCTGCCCTTTGCTGTGGCTTTGGGACCCTCATCCTCCTGCTAGCACCCATGGAGCTGGGGCAGCCTCTGCCACGGTGACTTGTCCCTTTGCTGCTGTGGTGGAGGCACAGGACATCACCATCTCCCTCTTCTTCTTCTCCATCTCCCCTGGAGTGAAAGGCTTGGGATGCTGGGCCCTGATGGGGGAAGCTCCTGCCCTTTGCTCCCTGCTGCTGGATTCCCAGCATAGCCCCATGGGGGGAAAACGCAGCCTGGGGGCGGCTGTGGGGTTTTATAACCCTGACAATGAATCCCAGCGCCGTCCCTGCCTCTTGGGGGAGCAGAGTCACGTCACTGCTCAGGAAACCGCTCCCTGGGAGCGACAGCTTGTTAAAGAGGGAAAGAAACCCAAGGGGGCTGGGTTGGCACGGGACTGGGAGTGGGGGCGCGGGAAGGCTGGTGCTGGACGTGCTTCCTGCTTGCTCCCACTGCTCTCAACACGTGCTCTAGGTTTTTCCCCAATTCAAGTGTGGGACCACGGTGTTTTGGGGGGATTTCATTGCACGTGGAGCACCGACATCCTGCTCTGCACCTGCAGAGTCTTGGGCTTTGTTGTTCACTCCTGCGTGAGGTGGCTCTGGTTTGAGGGAGCCTGAAAAATGATGAGCTGTGGGGTTGACCCAAGAGAGGACAAACTGGGGGGTGATGGGGGATTTGAGACCCAGATTCCACTTACTGCCCACAGACACCCAAGGCTGGGGGTTAAGGTCTGCAGGATGCCTTGGGGGATACGCAGTGAATGCGATTCTGGGTGTCACCAGTGGGCGTGACCCCACTTTTGGGGGAGCAGAGGCAGTCAGTGGGACAGCAGGTATGGCCTCGGGGGCTGAGTGCAGAGGCAGAGTGCTCTGCCCACCCTGGCCATCCCATCTCTGACACTACACTGCCAGTGACCCAAACTAGCCGTGCCCTCAGCTGTCACCCGTCATGCGAACACGTGTGTGGTCCCCAGCACTTGCCACATCTCCTGCCGTGACATCCCAGCCTCTGTTGTTCCCCACCCGCTCCATCACCAGGGTGAAAACTGCCCAAATATGGGCCCTGCCTGGAAGCATTGGCAACAAATGCTTCACCTGGGTCCCTGTGCCCTGCTGGGGTCCCTGGCTCTTGCCTGGTCCCTGCTGCACGCTCAGCACCTCCTCAGGGGAAGGAAAACCAGGCGAATAAATCACCCTGAATTATTCAGCTCGCTAATTTATTAACTGGACAGACGTCACTGCATTCCTTCCCTGGGCTGCCCACCAGCAGATCCCAGCCTTCTGAAAGCGGAGAGCATTCCTTCCCCTGCCGTTTCCGCTGGCTCGCTCTGTTTATTTGCAAATCGCCCATTTGCGTGTGTTACTTGGATCCCTCTGATTGCGCCTGCCTTTGATTTGGGCACGTAGCTCGCTCCGGGGGTGGCTGACCCCCGGCAGGGTGGGACGCTGCTCTGAGAACCGGGGCTTTGCCATGAGCAGCTGCAGTCTTTTTTAATTCATGATTTGTTTTCTGCAGCCGATCCCTGATTTTTCTCACCGCTGCTGCTCCCGCAGCCGGGAGGATCCCGTGGGAAGCAAGGGGAGAGCGGGCAGAGGGGACAGAGTGGAGTGCAGGCTTCTGTCTGGCTCTCCCCGCCTGGTTTTGGTAGTGGCTGCTGCTCTCCGTTCTCAGCGCTGTGGGACGGGGCAGGCAATGCTGGAGCTGCTCTTCTCCAGACCGAGTGCACTATAAACCTCCCTCTCGGTCCAGCTGTGCCGTGCTGGGGTGCAAACCACCTCAGGCACCCCACTCTTAATTCCTTTTCCAGGACTTGGGTTCAGGTCCATCCTTTCCAGTGCCTGTGGGATTTTCTCAAGTGGCTTCCCAGAGAAAGACCAAGGCCAGCTGCGGTCCTGTTGCACTTGGCCCCACCTGGGTACAGTATCTGGGAAGCGCACAGGTTCTGGACCTGTCCTCTGAGTTATTTTGGGCTGCGTTGCAGGGCAGAGTCCCTGATGCAAATCTGGTGTGCAGGCAGGGGCTGCAGGCTGAGCAGGGGGTCCAGCAGAAGCAATAACCCAGGAGGATGCTGCATCCCAGCCCTCAGGCTGGAGGCCATCCTTAAAAATCCCTGCTGAGAGCACAGGTGTCTGCAGAGAGGAGCAGCCCCTTCCACCCTGTGGGAAGCGCAAGCTGTCCTGTCACCTCCAAAGGCATCCCTGGGAACAGAGTGTGGAAAGGAAAGGTGCCAGAGGCGGGGAAAACCCCCTGAAAGCTGGAAGTGAAGCAGCCAAGCAGCTTCCTCAGCCCTGGCATGGGGCACTCTCACCTTGTGGCAGGGGAGGAAGGGCTGGAGGAGGATGGGATCACTGGCGGGGTTGTTATCCTACAGCACCTCATCTCACCCCCATCTTACCACTGCAAGAAAGCATCTGGAAGGAATGGGAGGTTGTTCCCTCTGCCAGGATGGCTCTGGGATATGCATCTGGGATTGGCAGTGGGAGTCTGTCCTCCACAAGCATTTCCCTGGCAGCTCTTGGCCTTGGCCATCACCCTGGTGCAAAGAGGAGGTGCAGGGCAGAGCCCTTTGTCTCTGGGGGGTTTTAGGGCAGGTGTCCCTGGGCAGAGGGTCCTGGTGTGGCTGTGCTGGGCTCTGGCAAGTGAATGGCAGTGGCTCTAATTGTGCCTGAATTCCTCTGAACCACAAGTGAAATCTGCAAAAATACAGAAAGTAAACAGCTCGGGGCTGAAATTCCCAGTGCTTTGGGGAACCTTCCACTAGGAAAACTTTCTGAGCTGCTAACAAAAGGTCTGCCTCTCCTCCAGCCTGCCTGTGTGGGGACCCCCTGGACTGGGAGGGATGCAGCCACAGTGCCATGGGGACTGTGCTGAGAGCCGGACTGACTTTTTGCCTTGGAGCAGCTTGAATATTTTCTTCTTGTTGTTGGATTTTTTGTTGTTGTTGTTTTGGTTTGGTTTTTTTTTCTTTTTTATTATTCCTTTGCTGCTCATGTCTGCCAAACAGGGAGGTTTTAATCTCCTCCTTGCAGACTGTGAGAACAATTGCCCAGGATGCTGGAGTGACCTTTGCTGCACAAATAGGGAACGGGAAGATGGCAATGGGAACCGGCCCCTCACTGCAGCCTTCCTGGCCTGCCCTGCCCTGGGGAGCTCTGCTCATCCCCAGCTGCAGGTGCTGGAGAGGGAAGAGGCTGTGGCAAAGGGCTGAGCAGCCCTTTCCCATCTCTCCCTGCCTGCAGGCAGGGTCTCGGAAAGATGCTGTCCCCTTAGTGTGACCCCTGGAGTGGGTGGGACTGTCCCCAAGGGTGAGCATCTCTCATGCTCCGCCCATCCTCCCTTCTCACTGTTCTGGTGCCCAGCCCCTGGGTCCTACTGACCCTGAGGAGCTCTGCTCGGGGCTGTGACAGTGACATGGAGACCCACCAATGTCTGGGGCCCACCCAAGCTGTTCTGTGTCAGCTCCATCCCCAGGAAGCTGGGTGGCTGACGGGGTGCCGGACCTGAAAAGGTGGTAAATTTGGGTGAGGAAAACCAAGTTGTGCTTGTGAGTGCATCAAGATGTTTTTGGGATGCTGTCCATGGGAGAAGCCTGACTTTCCTGGGAAACATCCCCTCACTGGATCACTCTCCCACCCACAGACAGATAATTCCCAGTGATCCGTTCCCCTCTTGCTAGGGATGGTCTCAGCATCTCCTGACCCTGCAGCTCCACAGGGCAGCTCTAGTTCCCTTGGCCTCTCCTTGCAGGTCAGGCCTTTCTCTGGCTCTCCTCCCAGTGTTTGGATCAGCTCTTGGAAAGTAAAGCCATAAAGTTTGCCCCAGCTGGAGTAGGAACCCGCAGAGGCTGGCTTGGGAGGCAAGCACTGGACCTGATGGTTATTTATAATGCAGCAGTGAGGTTAAAAATAACAGAAATTTAAGCTCAGGAAGTTGTTTTGGAGGATAAGAAACTTTTACATTGGTATTCAGATGCCAGGGCTAGTGCTGGCCATCCTCTGTCCCTAATGTCCCCATGCTGTGTCCCTTGGGGGTACACAGTGCCTTCCTTCCTCCCAATGTGCTGGGTCCTGTTTTGTGTCCGCAGGAATCGTGTCTGTTCCCAGAGAGAGGGGGTGCACCGTGGGAAGCCCCAAAAACTGTGTGGTGCCAAGTGGTGGTGCTGGGGTGAGCCGAGTGGGGCTCTGCTCAGGGCTTCTGGTGGCTGTGGGGAGGGGACATTGTGTGGTCACAGCTCCTGTACATCCTCCCATGTCATGGCTGTTGTCACTACAGCTGTTTGTTCCCCTGCCAGGGGTCAGAGGCGTTCCCATCCCCTGCTCCCGACATCTCTGCTGCCAGCCAGGCACGTCTTGAGCCACTCGCTGCCCCATTCCTGGCAGTTGGAGCCCTTTCAAAGCCTTCCTGGGGGTCTTCTCTGGCATTCCCAGCTCCTCTCACTGCCAGTCACAGGTAGGATGTAGGGTGGGAGTCAGATGCTCCCCTTCATGTTCCTGGCACAGCATCCTTGCCCAGGGAGAGCCAAAGGGTTTTGCCATCTAAAGCCTGGAGCTGGTTGGTGACACAGTGTCCCCTGGGACCCCCCTTCCAGCCACTGCTGTCCGAGATGCCGAACCTTCCCAAAGCCCTGTGCAGGCACGTTTCTTGGCATCGATGTTTTATTTTGCTTCAGTTCAAACCTTTTCCCTGTTGACACAGTGTCGGTTTTGCTCCAGCTTTCTGGGCTGGGCAGGGGTGACCTTTCCTGTGTTTGCTGTCTGGGCTTAGGATCCATCTGTGCTCTGCAGCCCCTGTGCAGCCAGCAGGCCATGGGGAGCACCTGGCAGGAATAGCTCCCTGGCAGGTCCAGTGCCACTTCCCGCTTTTCATTTCTGTCCTCCTGGCTTTGGGCCTATCTCCTTGGACCCAACTGTGTCTTGTTTTCCTGATGCAGAGCTGTGTGGGGAGCCAGGCTCCCCCTGCACCTGTGCTTCTGTCTTGGGGTGACTGTATGCTGTTGTATCTGCTATCACTGCTCTATGCCCAGACATGATTCCTGAGCCTTTCTATGCCTTTAAAACTGGATGCAAGAGACAGAGAATTTTTTCCCGAACCCGGTTGGGGGAAGGGGTGGTTGTAACCTGCCTTCCTTTGAGGAGACGTTCCTCCCAGCCTCAGAGCTGGGGAGCGTGTCCCCAGCCAGGCTCCCTATAGGGGATGAATTTCCCAGTGAAGGACTAGATGGAAAGGGCTGATCTATCCCATCTCTGCACCGCTACCAGCAATGCAACCCTCTATTAGCAGGGGAAAAAATCCCCTCTTCAGGAGGGAACTTCGAAGGTTAATCTCAGGGGCACACCCTCTGCAGGGAGGTGCCTGTCCCCAGCCCTGGACCCTGGGTAGGTGGGGACGCCCAGTCCTGCCCACCTGAGTGAGGACAGTATCCTCCCTCTGGCCTGGGTCCCACCACAGGTTATTCCATCAGGGTGCACATTTTGGGGAGTGGAGCCAGCGGCCACACAGCCGCTTTGGCAGCATTTCTAGCTGAGCAGAACAAGGCAGGGATGGAAACGAGATGAGCTGGAGGCTCCATTTGTGACAGCAGCTCCTGTGGGATTCATGTGGACTCGCCTGTCTGGTTCTGGGTAGCAAAAGCAATGTGTTAAACCCTTTGGGGGCTGTCCCAGAGCATCCCCAGCCCCTTTCTTCCCACTAAACCCAAACAGCACATGAGGCCAAACTTTGCCATTCGTGATCTGTGAGGAAGAGAACTTGCTAATGTTACTTTTTGGAAAAGTCTTGCTGAGAACTCCTTGAGGGTGAAATGAAACGGGGTCACAGAAGGGTTTAATTCGGTGCGTGTCCTTCAAGGGAAGGAAAAGTCAGACGAGAAGTTTTAAACATTTTATAAAAATATCCACATGTGCTCAGCACAAAACTCACCGTCTTTACCTAATTTAGAAAATGACTTTATATGGAGAAAGATTTAACACTGCTCCATGGAGGGGAAGAATAATGAATAGGTCTGCACCAAATCGCGCTGTCATCTGAAGATCTCCAAGTGCTTTCGAAAGGGTTGGAGAGAAATAATTGTTCTTCTCTTCCCTGGTTTTAGAAACTGAGGCATGGGATGAGAAAGCCTGAAAAGTGCAACTTTCCTGACTAATTTTAGCTGTTTGAAGTCCAGATCTAAGTACCTAAATAAATGACCTGATTTTAATAGACTGCTGGTCAAGTCTCCAGGGTGAAACCTGGAACAAGTCAGGCTCCATAGGTCTGTAAAGGTGGCCTGGGTCTGGAGAGGGAGCCTCCTTCCCTTAATTTGGCACCATCACCATGAGCCTTGCTCAGATTTAGGATAAGATGAAACTAATGAGAAGGAATTTATCTGAATTTCTTTAAACTTAAGAGAAAAATAGAGAGTTTCTGTTTGGGGCAGCCTTGTTGTAGCCATGTGAGTTCAGCTCCTTTGGTGGCTCTTGGGGACAGGGGTGGGATCCCTCTGGGTCTGGGAAACAAAAGCAATCCAGGCTTTTCAGCCCTGTTCTCACACCCCAACCTCTGAAATTTATTTAGTAATAAATAGTGCAGATGGTGAAGGAAAAGAAGGAAACGAGTGAAGGACCTGCATTATCCTGAGCAGCTGAGCTGCTCTAGGGGTGGGGAATTGCACAGGGATGCTCTTGGCAGTGCGTGGACCATCTCCCACCTCTGCAGTGGTGGTGAGGCTGAGGCTGCTGCTTTCAGCTCCCATCCTGCTCCTGCTGCCCAAATATAACCTAAAATCCCTTGAAAGGAAAACGTGATCTCTCTTTCCCAGCTGAGCAGTCTGCCAGGTCTCCGGGGTCAATCTCACCAGGAATGAGCGGGGAAATGCTTGCAGAAGTGGAGCTTTGAATTAGGTGAGCTTAGCTGGGATCCTAAAGCTGAACAAGTTGAACCTGAGGACAAATGGAGGCTGGTGGGTTGTTCCTGTTCCCAAAATGCCTGCCTAGCCTAGGAAGATGCTTCCCAGAGCTTGTGGTGCAGGGGCAGTGGGGATCCTTGGGGAGATGCTGGCTGGGTGGTGATGTGAGGAGAGGGCAAAATACCTTAGTGTTTTGCATCCTTGGACGGCCCTTGTGCACCTCTCTGTGTGCAAGAACAAATTATAATTTCATTATATGTGTACAACACCAACTCCTTCTTTGTGATCAAGGTCTGTGTGATGAGTGAGAATAGCAATAAATATTTCCTGTGACGAAGGGCTGCCCCAGCACCTGCATCTTCTCCTCTGCATGCCACAGCTTGCTTTATTTTGGTTTTTCCTCCTGCAAAATCACCTCCCTCTGAAGAGGGCTAGCTGGGCTGGGCATGTCCAGAACTGTCAGGTGCTCCTGAGACTCCCCCATCCCAGATCTGCATTGCTTCAGGATGGAGCTCACAGTGTGACAGGCAGGGCTGAAGCATGAATCCGGCTCCTCTGGTCACTGCTGGTGCTGGCAGATTCCTGCCTGATTGCCCCTGCCAGAGCCCTGGGGACCCACGATGCAGGGCAATATTTGCCCTCAGCAGGAGCATGGTGCCGGGCATCCAGCAGCACTGGCAGGGAAAAGGCAGCCAGGCTTTGGCGTTTTGCTTTCTACTTGCTGCCTGATGGCCCCATGCCTGATTTTTCGCTCCCTGCCCGTTTTGTTCAGTCTGGACATGATCCTTTGTGCTGCAGGACCGTGGGCATTGCCAGCAGGGCTGCCCGGCCCTCTTGGTGCTCAGTGGGAAGCAACTCCTCTTGCAGGTGGCTACTCTTGTGGGAAACCCACCTGCCTTTGCTTTCTTGTCATTTAGAGATATCTCCTGCTCAGAGTGCCTGAAATGCACCTCCTGGCCTGCTGGCACTGAGGGCAGGAGGAACTGTGGCCATGGCACGGATGGGATGGGAAAGACCAGATCAGGGAAAAATGAATTAGGACATACAGAGGTCCCCTTGATCGGGACAGTAACCTCTAATCCGGCTCAGTTCTCCTTATTTACAGTTGCCGAGAGGGAAGGCAGGAGAAAAGCAGCCTGGCAAGATGCATAGAGCTGATCTCCTTCCCCCCAGCTGCTTTGCTCTCACTAATGTATTTGCTGGCAGCGCTCGCTGTCCCCGGAGCATTTTGAGCTCGGTCAGAGCAGCAGTTCACAGCCAAAGACAGGAGTGCCGGAGCAGGCACAGGACTGGGAATGGCTGGGGGGTGATGGGAGCCCCCAGTCCCTCAGTACGAGGTGCTTGTGGGGAAATGAAGTGCTGAGCCCTTCTGTGTCCCCTCCTCAGCTGGCAGAGATGGAGATGCAGCAGGGAAAGATTGCATCTCCTGGCTGCAGCAGGGTCCCTCAGCACCTACAGGGTGTTTCTGCTGAGGGAAGGGGCTGGGCGCTGGGGCGGTTCCCTCAGGCCATCCTGCTTGAAAATACTCCCCGAGAAGCCCCAGGGCTGCTTTTCTCTAGCTCAGCACTCAGTAAGAAGAGAAGGGACATCCGAGAGCGCTGCCCTGTACCGGGACATGAGGAAGGACAGGAGGACACGAGGGAATCGATTTGGTTGCACTTTGCAGTGTTGCAGAGGAGATCAAAATCTCCCCCAAAATCTCCTACGCTCTAAAATGAGGCATTTGATACCCCAGGTTGCAAGCACGTGCTTCTCTCCTGAGCATCCCCGGACCTGAGCTGTGCCAGGACAGCGGCATTCCGGCGCGCACTGCAGAATATTCCGGCACTTTTAGTATGGGCTGGTGCGGTCACTGCGCTTGTTCCAGGCAAAAGCAATGAGAATTTTATGAGGTGTAAATGGATTGTGCCTGAAAGCATCCATGTCCCACTCGGCTCCATACATGCACATGCTTCTTCTGCACCTCCTCTCCTCAGCCAAAATATCTTGTCTCCTTGCAGGCTTAGAGAAAAGATAAATATTAGCACTGTGAGATGCTCTAATCTGAGTTTCTGTCTGTGTTGCTGTTGTTGTGGTTAAAAAACACTTTTTCTGGCTGTAAAATTCATTAGGGTCCAGTCTCCGGGGTTCAGAGGGAAACCAGAGCAGCTGTTAATGAGAGAGCTCATTTCAAAACAATAATGGAATTAGAAAGGAGACAAACATACATTGGTCCTGTACTTGATGGCTTTATTTTCAGCTTCTTTGTTGCTTTTCACTTTATTAGTTAGAATATCATTTTGCATTTGAGGGCAGATGATGAAATCACACGGGATCGGAGAGAGGTACCAGCGATGGGCTGAGATGGGGAAGTTTGAGCTTTCTTGGCCATTTCAGAGAGCTTTCACCACAGAGAGCAGGAGTGAGAAGTGCACAGGGAGCAGGAGTGGACAATGAGGCTGTGATGGAGAGGGAGACAGGACAGCAAAGGGCAGGAGCTGGAGACTGCAGCCTCTTTAGCGAGGCTTGTAATATCTTATTAATGGAAGAGAAACTGCAATTTTTATTTTGTGGAAATTCTTTTGTTCCACATTAAATTTTAAAGCGCTTTGCTCCCATTACAGCTTCCTGCCAGAGCGCGCTGCTGGCTGGGAGGAGCTGCCCTTTGAAGGGTTTTGGGAGAGCCCATGTTTGTGTCCGGGCTGGGGGAGCAGGGCATGGGTGCAGGGTCCTTCCCTGGGGCTGTCACCCCAACCCCAACGCTCCTGTCACACCTGCTGAGCATCACCTGGAGTCTGGGGCGGGGGTGTGGAAGGTGCCAGGGGTGGGCTGTGGTGGGCTGCATGCCCTTGGTGAGTTCTGGGGCTTGAGGAAGGCTTGCCTACACCCAGAGCTCTTTCTTAATTAACTCCATGTGCAGGGACACGCGGATCCTGGAACGGGAACAAGGCATCCTTATTCCCCAATAAGCTTCTCTGCACATGGAGTAAATCAATAGCAGCTCATCAGGAGCTGTGTGCTGGCTGGAGATGCCGCCTAAGGATGAGTCACATGCAGAGAGGGGGGCAAAAATATAAAAAAAAAAAGAAAAAAAATCTGAAGTTTGACTCCGAACCTGGACTTAGGAATGCTCATTGTGTTTCTGGTGTACCAAACCGAAGGGCTGGCTTTGTGCTGTGTCCTCTCTCCTGCCTGCTAATCCTTGTGGGTGGTTGGAGCAGAATTTTTCACCTTGATCCCATAATTATATGCTGGGCTGTGAGTGCCTGAATATCAGGACTCTTTGTGGCTTTTAGCTGGTTGTGGGTTGGTTCCCACTGAGCTCCAAAGCAAGTGGTGCTGGCCTTGGGCTCCCAGTGAGGACGCGATTGAATAGGCTGGGGCTGAACAGCTCCAAGGGTGTTTTGGAATACCAAAGGTCGTCCTTGTTGCTTTTCCCAAGCCAAAGTGAGGGAGGCTCGGATGATGTGCAGGAGATTGGGAACCTGGGGAGCTGGGTACATTTTTCATGAAGCTTTTTGGGAGATCAAAAGCATTAGAAATCATTTGGTTTAAGGTTCCTGAAGTGACCAAATGCCTTGAGTGAGGCTTATCCGGAACAGCCTGGGGCTGTTCCAGGACACAGCAGTGTGCAGGGCCAGATCCAGCTGAAGGAGCAGGGTCTAGTAAAGGTTTTGGAGAGGAAAGGATGAATTGCTTCTTACTGGGGGCTGAGTGCCAAGAATGTTTCTCACATCTGTCCCAGCCCAGCAGTTGCTGATTGTGAGGGTCAGGACATCTGCACCAAAGGTGCCCAGTCCCCCTTGGCAGGGCTCATGGCAGGATAAAGACACCCAGAGTCACAATTTCCACCCAAATGTGCTCAAACCAACCTTTCTGCCAGCTATCTCGGTAAAGATGAGCTGTGGAAGGGATGTGGAAATGGAGCCTCTGCAGCTGCCAGGGTCTCTCTGCCTGATTTCTCTCCAAGCAGCTCCCAGGGCAGTGGGCACCCAGCAGGCTCCGTGGCTTATTCTGCAGGAATGAATGAATGGAATAAATCTGTTTTAAATGCCAGGTTTTGACACAGGTGACAGGCTCTAGGAGGTGGCAGTGGCTCAGTCCCTGCTCTCCCTTTGTAGAGGTTTGACTCCGTGACACCACACTGTCAGTGCTGCCAGCACAGGAGGAGCCGCAGGGGTTGGAGCCGGTTCCTGGCTGCTGCCAGAGCCCCTTCAAGGCATTACAGATGATGTGCCATCCTCTCACTGAACTTCCTGGCTATTGTCAGCTGCTGTTGAAGCCTGACGCTAATTAAATAGGGTGTTTTGTGTTTAATAAATTCCCACTTGAGTCATGCCAGCGGGAGGGCACTGGCCAGATCTCTGGCAGTGCCACTGCTGGGTGGCAGCACTGGAATGGTTCTCCCTGAGAGTCTCCTGCATTCCTCAGCCCTGTGGGTGCTACCCCACATGGGTGCATATGCCTGCATCCTGGCGAGCTTGTCTATCTGATCCTTGGGAAGAAAAGCCCCCTCCCTGTGGTAGCAGAACCTTGGGATACCCAGAGGGATCTTCAAATGATGGGAGCAGGATGAACACCCCTGATGCCATGTCCCGTCTTGTCCCCTTTCCTGCCAGCCCAGGCAGCCAGCCCTGTGCTCACCTCACTCCCTGTCTGTTCCCACTTCCCATCTTTGCAAGGAGACGTCAACGCGCTGTCACGAAGCTGAAAGCATCAAACTGGTGCGATGCCCCAAACTCCCGGGAAGCTCTGGAGCACTGCCTGTGTCTTGCCTGCTGGGAAGGTGGGAAGCTGCCCCCGCTGCCAGTCAGGCCTCCTCCTCCTCCTTGGCTTTTCTTGCCTGGAGGGGAGGCCGGACTGGTCTGTTTTTCCTGGGAATGCCAGGATCACATGGAGCACAAACTGGGCTACCACTAGCAGAAAGCAGGTTGCCAGGAGGGATATATAGGAGTAGAGGACACGGTTGACTCTGTGCCCCTCTCCAGACACTGTCCTTGCCTGGGGAGAAGAAACCAGGGGCAGTGCCATCCCTGACAGCAGATTCCATAGGATGCACCTTAACTTTTACAAAATAGCTGCTTTTGTCGTCTTTTCTAAAACTTGAGATATTTCATCTAACATCCATCACACAAACCCTGCAGTGCAGCCCCTGCTGCTACCTGGGGCTACACCTTCCCTCCATGTCTACCTTTGTTTTTTTGGGCAGTGGGGTGTGGCATGTATAGGACATCACATCTGAGTGCAGTCCAGGGTTTGGGCTGGAGCATGTGGGGTGAGTCCTGCTTTTAAGCTGGTCTTGCCCTGTTTGTCCTGGCTGCAGCTGTGTGGGTATGTGAGACTGGGAGGTGTTTTGGGGTGGCATCCCCTACTGTTTCCATGCAAGTGCCACAGCAGAGCTTGGCTCCCGTACTGAGCACCATCCCAACCCTAATCTTGCTTCTTCCTTCCTCTACCACCTCCCTTCTTCTTCTCTGCCAGCGAGATGCTAATCCATGAGTTCCTGCCATGGATTTGCCTTGCAGGGTTCAATTAGACCAAACACCCAGCCCTGCTGAGCCCCCCAGCCTGCTCCAGCTCCCACTGCCCACGGTGGCTCAGCCCTGGGGAGAGCAGCTTCCTGCTCCCGGTCATTCCACATAAGCCAGAGATGGATTTTAGTCACTGCGGGATTTTGATGTGGTGTCAGGATGTTTCCATTCCCGCAGATGAGTGTTCCTTGTAGACACCTCAAAAACTGAGTCAGGAGCACCAGCATCTCCCAGTGCAGTCACGGACTGGCTGCAGCCTCTTCCATGCAGGGAAAAAGGCAGGGATTGTGGACTGGGGTAGCCTTGGCCTCCATTTCCCTATCTGAAGAATGACTTCCTTGCTACTCATCCCCATTGTGAAAGCTGTGTGTTGCTTTCACTGAAAACCGCTATTTTTCTTATTTTTATTGATCATAGACTTCAAAACTTACAAAGTGTGTAAGATGGTTCCAGTCTAATTAGTACTTAACCTGCAACAAAATATTGCATTTTGCATTGATTTTTTTTTTTTTTAGAAAGGAAACATTGGCTCAATTTCTAAATGAAACACTTTAGCAGGCCATTTGGAAAATCATCATCATGTTCAGACTTTGTAAACATAATTTCTTTAATATTCTTTTTCCCTCAACTTGCAGTCGGGTAAGAAAACATACACAAAAATTGGTGGGTGGTTTGAGTCGCCCCAAAACTGTATTTCTCCAGCAACACTCTCAATGGAAAGTTGAAAGTACCCAGCATTAGCTAATGCCAACCAGTAAGTGGGAAGGGCTTGGTTCTCCTGTGGTCAGGCACAGCTCCCAGGGAAGGGTTTCCTCAAAGGAAGCTCTCCCTAGCTACCCTTCCAGTCACAGCAAGTCAGGCATTGCCCTCAGAAACTCCTGGGGACCACCCTGGCCAGCGTCCCTGGTCAGGGCAGCAGTGAAGGGGAAAGGAGAAGGTGTGGGGATATGGGGTCTGTGTCCCCCAGCTCTGCTTTAAGCCATTTGGACCCTTCAGAAGTGATGATAAGGGGCCCTTCTGCCCTGGCTTGTTCCATAGGGTTAAAATGATTCCTGGGTTTATCCTTGGATTTGTCCTCTGAGCTTTTTGTGAGCCTTGGCCAGGTTTCCTCAGGGACTTTGAGCTCGTACCCTTTTGCAATCAAAATACTGTGCTGGGGACACGAAGGGCACAGCTGCAGCAGATGTGGCCAAGAGCCAGATGCTTTTGGCTATTCTTGGAGCCACTGCAGCCAGGATTCGGCCTCTCCTCCTGTCTCCCTTTTTCCTCCCCCAACCCCTACACTGCCCATTTGGGGAGTGCAAAAGGAAAAACTTCAGAGTCTGAGCTTCTCTAGGGGCGCTGGAAGGTGTTTGCCTCGGTGCAGTGGACATGTTTCCCTGCTTGGTGAAAGAGAGCGGATGGAAGGTGCTGTGGAATGTCCCCATGCCTATTTGCCTTTTGGGACATCGTGGTGATGACTCTGTGGGTCTGGCAGTGTGGGGTCTGCTGGTGAGGGCTGTGCTGTGTTTCAGGGTGTACACTCTGCCACTCTGGAGGGTTCCCTCCAGGGCTCCTGCCCCGTGCTGTCATTTCCCTGTCTCTCACATTCTGCCCATAAGCATCCCTTGCCCAGTGTCTGTGGATGAATGGGAATGGGCTGAATGGAAGGCCCAGGCAGGGTAGAAACAGGTCATGTATCTGGGATGGAAATGGGGTTGTTTGTTTAGCTTGCTTACCAACAGCTCTTCCTCCGAGCTTTCCCCTGGCCCTCAGTCAGCAGAGGGAATTCCCTCTCCCTCTGCCCAAGATCCAGCTGGGATTACTGCAGGGAACATGCAGACCAGCTGTAATTGCTGTCTCTCCCCGTGTTCACCAGATTTTGTGGTCCTCACTTGGTGCCATCCTGCCATCCACTTCTTTGGGTGATTAGGGATGTGCTGGATTAATCAGCAGGGGTGGTGATGATCCAGCAGAGCTATCCCATCTCCTGCACTGCCCCTGATGACATTCCCTGCCCTGGATGAATCTTTCATGCACTTGCCTTGTGTGTATTTAATAGGCTGGGATTGGGTTTGAGCTCATATGGGAGTTTGGGGGGCTGCATCCTCCAATGCGATGTGGCTGGTAGGGGAGAGAGTGGTCCCCAGGGTAGAGGTCTGTGGAGGGAGGCAGGGAACCTGTTTCACCTATGACAGGCAGGGTGCTGATGTTCACAGGGAATATTTTGGCTCCACAAGGAATATTTTGGCTTTGCAGGGATGGGCACAGAGCTTTCCTGGCCAAGGAGGGTTAACCCAGTGTTGGTGGGAGCAGAGAGTGAGCTCGTTAAGGATCGTAAGGGAAGCAGAGGAGCTGCCAGGACAATTAGCACAGGCTTGTTCTCCCCAGCATGTCCCTGGGATGCAGTGGGACTGTAATCAGCCTGTCACTTCCCTGGCTTTATTAATACATTGATTTTTGGAGGTTTTGGCTCCGTGCAGTGTGGTGCCTGCCAGCCAAGCCTCTGCGGGAAGCGGGGGTTCAAGGTGGCACGTCTCCGGGCATGGCAATGCCTCGTTTTGGAAGCTGCTTGGGCTTCTTCCTTGGGGACTGATGGTGGAGGAGGAGGAGGAGGAGAGACATCCCCTCCATCTGTGCGCTGCCCTAGGAAGGGATTTAAATCACAGGTTTGCAAAAAAGAGGAAATGTGCCTGATTTTCTCAGGCTTTGAAGCCTGCAGGAGCCTCCTGACGATGCTCCCCTTCCCGCTTCAGGCAGGTCTGGCTCAGAGGGGATCTCCTTCCCTGGCCATGGAGCCAGGCACTGTCAGCTACTGCCTCCATCCTGGGGCTGGGGAAGCAGCAAGGACCAGGCTGTGCTCCTGCAGCTCCTGGTGAGTGCAGGCAGGAGAGTTTCTGTTCCCAGGGTCTGTACCCTGGATCTCATCAAACCCTCTGCTCCAGCAGCAGAGGGTGAGAGATGCTCTTCAAGGAAATATATCAATATTAAAATATAAATAAATAAACATAGATTAAAAATTTATGTAGGTATATATGCTTAGGACTAGTTTTGTCCTCGTCCATCTTTCCATGAGTTTGGGAACTCCTCTTCCCTGTCCTGTCATTCTTTCCCACTCCAGTCTGAACTTGTGTGACCAGCACAACCTCCTTGGCACGGCAGCCCTGATGCCACACGTGTGGCCATGCAGAGCCATCCCTTCAATTCCTTCATTTTACCAACAGTTACATAAATCTGCTTTTATACTGAACTTGTGGACGTCACTGGAGCTCTGTCCATACCCATAACATCACTGTTTCCATGGGAACCAGCGTACTTCCAAGGGGGAAAAAGTAGAAGGAGACTAAAAAAAGGACAAAGAAGGAACAAAATAAGACAAATATGTGACATATCCCAACTATGTGTCAGTGTAGGATGTTACAAAGATTTCACTGCAACTTGTTTAGGCAGCCTTGCATAACAGTTTTTGAGTGTAGCAGCAAGCAGAATCAGGGATGGCAGAAACTTAATAGTATCCCAAATATCCGGAGTCCCTTAGTGAGGAAGAGGTGCCTCTGGCAGCTCTGCACGAGGTGCCGCTCTGTGTGAGCAGCAGGGGAAGATGCATCTTCCCGTGGTGCAACATTTTCCTGGGTTTCTGTGGGTTTTCCTCCATCCTGGAGCGTGGCTGGGGCTGCGCATTGTGAGGCGGTGGCACTGCTGGGTGTCGTGGATGTGTCCTGGAGAGCAACTGGCACTGCTGAGCTTTAGGGGCAGGTGCTATTAAGGGACAATTTACAGTGAGTTTAAATATATATATTTGGGTGTTTAGTGTCCATCCACTGTGCACTTTATAAGGCATGGTGGGAACAAAGGTCTTAAATAAGTTATTGAGCCTCAGCAACGGCTTTGGCGTAGTGAGAGTATTTTAACTGGTAGCCCCGGTCTCCTTGTGGAAGACCTGGCCATTAGGAAGGATTTTACTGTTCATGACAACATCTTTTTAAATGCCACGTGTGAGCTGCTGGGAGGGAGCCCATCCCCTGGCTCTGTCACGGGAGGTGATGGCTGGTGCGGAGGCTGAGCCGGGAGCTGGGAGGGACAGGTCTGGGAAGAGGATGGGGACATGCTCCCACCTCTGCAGCCCCGCTCTGGTGGGGTGAAAGGGAGGAGAGCCTGTCCCTGAGCCACCCAAATGTCAGCTGAAGGTGCCAAACCATTGGGAGAAGGAGTCTGGGGGAAGTTGAAGCTTCTGCAGAGCTTGGTTTGGGCGAGTGAGGCTTCACCTTCTTCTCTTCTGCTCTTCCATCCAGGAGATGCAGAGCAGTGGGAGTTGGGGTCCCAGCACACGGCACTGGCTGGTGAAAGAGCTGGTGAGCTCCATGGGGCTCGCACCTGACCCATCTTGCTGGACCAGGGCTGGGGCCATGCACTGACCCTTTGCACCAGTTCATTTCTTTTGGTCACTACTCTTGGTGCTGAAACAGGCACGAGGAGGAGGGAAGGACTGGGATGAGAAGCCAAAATAAATTCAGCCTAAAGTGCTCTTGCTTAACATTTTATTACTTTATATTATTTTATATTATTTTATTAAAGGACCCATCCTTGCAGGTGCTGGTCCCAGGGCCGGGCTGCCAGCAGCTGAGCCCTCCCAGCTCAGGAGTTAATTGCAAGCGATATGTAGGGCTTTTCTTAAAAGCCCCAGCTCCTGAAGTTTGGAGATTATGCAAGTCACTCAGCCTGCAGGATTTTTTTATCTTCTTTTTTTTTTTTCCTCTCTTTAAGCAATAAGATTTTAAACCCTTTTGGTTGCTGGGAAAAAACCCTTCAAGTAGAAATCTAAAATGTTACAAGGAAACAATTCTGAAACAGTAAGACAAAGAAGAACCGAAAAACCTCAACAGGGTTTTTTTTTTTTTTTTTTTTTTTGACCAAGCAACGTTTTTGGTCACTCTTCATCCCCTCTGAATATGGCATCGTTCTTTGCCTCATCACCTGCGTGGCTGAACAGGGCTCCATACTGCTGAGCAAATCCTACTTCTCCCTTCAGAGGTGGCTGCATCTCAGAGGCAGAGGAGAGCATCTCTGCCTGCAGGTGACAGTGCTGATTCTGTGTCCTTGGGAGAAGAATGATAAGATGATTGCTCCCTGAAATCCCCCTTTTCCTCACTTTTGGGCTTTACAATCCTTGTTATGTGTTGCTGGGCCGTTGGGGACTCTGTGGTCCTGCTGGGATAGGAGCAGAGTGCTGCCTTTCCTGGCAGAGGGAAGCAGCCAGCAGTGCATCCCTTTGAACATCTGCAAGCCAAAATGAATTAGAGATTACATTTCCAAAAACACTGCCATGAATAATCTCCCTGTTTTGGTTTCCCAGGTTTAATTGTGAAACTGCATGAATTAAAAGAACCTCCTGGGTCTGTCTGCGCTGGGAGGGAAGCGGTTTCGAAGAGCTGCAGAGCAGTGACGAGGCAGGGATGCTCCAGCCTGGGTTTTTCCCGGCTCAGAGCCTGCGGATGGGGATATGCCAGGTTCAGTGGGGTCATGCCAGCTCCTGGCAGTGTGTCCTCAGCCTGCCAGCTTTGGTGACCCAGGATAGGGCAGATGTTGGCCACGCGGTGGAAATGGAAACACTCTCTGAGCAGTGCTTGCATTTTTAAACCCCTTTGTGCAACCCCACTGGAGGAGGCTCTCAGCTTTGCTTTCCAGGAATGCCCTGGCGATGGGACTCGCCTGGCACAAATCCCTGTGGACTGCAGGGCAGGAGGCAAGCGCTCCATCACACGTGTGCCATAAGCGTGCCGGGGCTGCCATGCCTGCAGCGGCTTTTCCATCCTGCCAGGGAAAAGCAGGTCTGCTGCTGCTGTGGTGCTGTGACGCTGCAGGAAGGGCTGTAAACCTGCAGCATCTTCCCTGCTTCACCCTGTGCTTGTGTCCCTCAGAGGGGCAGGAGGGACCAGGCCTCGAAAAGATCTGGGAGGGCAAAGCTGTGGAGTAGAGACCATGTTACAATGACACTGAGGGCAGATCCCTGCCAGTGCTCGGCTGCAGGTCAGGGAAGTGGATTCACTGGGTACAGATACTTTGAGAGCACCTCTAGCCTTGCTGCATCCACGGAGGTGGAAATGCTTCCTGCATGCTAAAAGCAAAATATGGAGGCCGGTCTTGCTTTCAAAAGAATGTGGCAGGGAAAAAAATAAATCTATTTAAATGTCCAGGACTGTGATGGGAATCCTATAACCTTTAACTGGGCATGACATGAAGAGCCTTTTCCTGTTGGCGTGGTACAGTCAGAGGCAAAGCTGGGAAGGGGTTATTTCCATCTGTGAGGCAGATTAATTCTGAGGACTTTTAACTTCCCTTGCAAACAGCCTAAATTAATGTTTTAGGATTTTAGTCCCTGCCTCCTCCCACCCCCCCCAAAGGCCAGGCCCTGGAAGTGCCATTATGCTCCTGTCAAAGGGGCTATTTCTGGAACTGATGATATGAATGAAGCCTAAAACTCCACTCTCATTAACGTCTGCAGCTTATCCCGGTGTCACTCCTAAGCTGGTGGGACTTGGTGACACTGCAGGGGAAGGCTGTCATTTCAACCCAATTTTCACATCACATTTGCACAAAAATTTCCAGGCCTTGCCAGCGCTTTCCACACATTTGTCAAATCCCAGCCGCTGTCCTAGTGAGTGAAGGCTTCTCCTGGCACAGAAATGATGGCTGTGGGTGCTGATGGGGGACTTGGTCCTGGATGTGATCCCTGGGTCCGAATGACTACTCCTTGCCCTAAAAAACAGGCAGCAGAGAGAGCCCAGCATCACCTGGCCGGATCCAGGGGGTTCGATGCATTCCTATAGTTGAGTTCCATTGCGTGGTACAAACCTGCAGCCCCTGGTACTGCAGGGCTGCCTCCCCTCACCCACGGAGCCCTGCTCCCATCACGCTGGCTGTGCTTGCCGGGTGGGTGTGGTGTGCTGTCCCACCGTGTCCCACCCCACCTCCCAGCAATGGCAGCACGTTTCCTTGGAGCTGCTGCTTCGCCAGAGAATGGGAGGAGGGGTCAGAGAAGGACAGAGAGTGATGCAGGGAAGGAGGAGAGGGGGAATGGTGGGAGCTACCTGGGAGTAGCAAAGCATCAAGGGAAGAAGTAAATGTTAATCCCATAGAAGAGTGCGTGTCCCTGCAGAGCATCACCAAACGCTCCCCTCTGTACTCGGCTCAGTCAGTGGCACTTCCCCCAGGGAAACGGGCCCCCATCTCTGGGGTGCAGAAGTGCCTGCTCTCCCCACCCCCAAGCCAAAGAGCTCACCAGGAGCAGTGTAAGTGCTCCAGCTCCTCAGAGAGAGCCTGGGATGCAGCTGGACAGAGCATCTCACCTGGTTACTGCTGGCCTTGGGCAACAGCTCCCTATTTAATTCACTCGCTGGTGAATTTGATCCAAACTCCTGCAACCAAATCATAGTAAGCGTAATGCAATATCTTTCTCTTTTAATTATATTAGGCTGGGTAGTGCTGGCTAATTGAATCTGGGGCTCTCACCTCTTAATTACGAAAGGTCAGGTGCTATGGAGCGCGGGCAGGTGGCTGGTGGTGGGAAGTGGCTGAGGGCTCTTGTTCTGTGAAAGGGCTCCTTTTGGAACAAGTGAGTGACTTCTGGACGTTTTCCTTCTTTTTTTCTTTCGTTCTCTTTATCTTATGAATTTTAAGAGTCAGGTTACAACAGAAGTGTTACTGCAATTTTCTGTGTGGCAGAAACAGATTTTCTTTTTAGTTGAAAAGAATCTGTGAAGATTTTGGCTGCCTTCCTTGAGCACATTGATGGTAAAAATGTGGATTTTTAAGAATGCGCTGGGATGAGCAGGTGACCCTGAAAAGTGGTGACTTTCTGACACCCATGGGGTGTGGTGGATGGGGTGATCACCTGTTGTGTGGGCATGAGCCCCATTATTAATCCTTTTTCTTTTAAATATCAGCCCTGCTTGGTGTGAGGAGGCGGCAGGACCCTGACGGCCAGCTCTGCTTCCAGCAAATATTTATCTCATGCAGTGAGGGCTGTGGGCTCAGCTCGACACTGGGGTGCTGGCAGTGCCACCTCTGCCCCTCCCTTCAAGTATCATCCTCCTCACCTGAACTGCTGGCCAGGGACCAACACTGTCTCTGGTGCTTCCCCAAAGCCCCTTTGCCCCTTCCCTGCCTGCACTGCAGCAGTGAGAGGCATTCAAAAAGGCACCTTCTGCTTTTGCTAATTGAAGAGTTTCCCTTTGTTAGCCTCTCGGCTCAAAGGAGGGTCGGTACAAAGCCATAGCCAGCAGCACTTTGTGTGTCTCTGAAAATCCCATTAGCAGAAGAAAGAGCTTGAAGTTTCATTCAGCTGGAAAAAAAAAAGAGAGAAAAAAAACCCCCCACCCCCCCAGCCTTCTGATCTATCAGCTGCACATTAACATACTGCCCTCAGCACCGCTGGGGTGCCTGTCCCGGGAATATTTAATCAGGGTGAAGTGTTATATTGGACTGAAATGTATGTGCTCCAGGGAGCGATGTGCTGATAAGTGGGTCTGCAGTTAAAGTTGGGAAAAAAACCTCTGCCGTCAGCAAATAAACACCCCTCCCACTCCCTGGGTCCCCCTTCCTCTCCAGGCTGTTTTCCTGGCTGCCGATGTTTGTTCCTGCAAGAGGAGGTGGGATGTGGGGAGGGCAGCCCTGAGAGAGGGGGACAGGATAGGATGGGAGGACCTTCACCATTGCCACGGTGGGCAGCATGGGGGAGGCTATGGCTGTGCCAAGATGGGGAGTATTGGCCCGGGGCAGCGTGTCTTTGGGCAGGTGGGGGCTGCTGGTTGCACCACGGGGACCCTCTGAGGGGTACAGATGTGGTGCTGGTCCCCAAATCCCCCTGCTGGCGACAGCTGGTGCCCTATGTGTGGCAGGTTGTGGCATCTCGGTTGGCTGCACTCTCCTGGCTTTCCTCCACTTGCAATTAGTCACTGGTGCCAGTACCAGCACTCTAATGAGTATTGAGGGGCACCTGAGGCTTTGCAGACTGTGGCGTGCCAGGGAAGGACAGGGAGGGTGTCTTTGGTGCCATCCTGTGCTCTTCCATTTCAGCCCTTGCTCGTCCCTCTGTACCGGACGTGGGGCTGTGGTGGGCTTGGCTCTGCTCAGCTGCCCCGGGTGAGCATAAGGGCTGTGCTGGGTCTTGGACAGGGAGGAGATGAGATCAGAGTGGCTCCAAGCTGATGCCCACCATGGTTGTGTGCCCATCTTTGCAGTCCCCAGCCAGCACCAGCAGGTGCCCACTGGGGCAAAAGCATTCCCAGCTGGGATGGAGTGTGTGGAGGAGATCCACGTCCAGTGAAGGGTCTTGTCCACTGCCACAGAAGAATTTGAAGGGATCTTTGCCTGTCCGGGGAGATGTCCATCTGTCTCTGCAGGTTTTGACCCAACCAACCCGGCTGCCCTGGGACCTCCTCACTTCCCTGCTGCATATCTTGCATAGCCCATGTAGGTGACATTCCTTCTGTCACCCCTTTGGGATCTTACAGGGTGATTTTTTAATTCTTTATGTTCCCAAGGGCTTTGCAGTTCCTCGCTAGCAGAGCCCTGGACACAGCTGGTTCTGCTGGGGGATCTTCCCAGCCCCCCAAGCTGGGGATTCCCTTCAGTAGCTGCCCGCTTCTCTGGCCGCCCTCCACGGCTGCCCCTGAAGGACTATACTTAGGCTAAATATTCCAGCCCATAGCCCCAGCCTGACAGTTGGAATGTCTATCCCGATATCCTGTAAACATTTCTCCCGATTAAAAGATCCAGACTGCCGACGACCAAACTGTGACTCAGCCCCATGTGGTTTTCCAGGAATTTGCCCAGGATGGGTGGTGGGAACTGCCAGCCCCAGCCCCGCGTGCCCGGTAAGGAGGCACCTGCTGATTCATCCTCACCTTCCCCTTCCCCAGGCAGATAACACTACAGCACGGGCTCCCCAACACCACCCGCTGCTGTGTTGCAGTGAAAACTCTCGTCTGACAAGGGCCACGATTATTTTCCTGGAGCATGGAAGCTGCTGCTGGCACCCAGGCAGGAGCATGGCCCTGCTGCCTGTGGGTTCTGGCAATTGAAAGGGTGTTTTTCATGCTAGGCTGGAGGATAACCCCAGCACCACATTGAACCAGCGCCTGGATTTCCCATCTCTGTGCTCCAGGCAGCCTGGAAATGCCCCCAGAAGGATGCAGGAATTTGATAACAGGTTTGAACCATCCCTATGGGGATGTGCTGCAGTAGCACACTTTATTCTGCCCCAGAAGTGCATCTGTCCCAGCAGCTCAGCTCTTTAAAAATTGTTCTGAGAGGCAGGAGGCAGGGTAGGGAATGGGCTCTGCTGGCCCTCACTTAAAGGCTTTTAGGCAGTTCATTAAGGGTTTTGGCGGTCTTAATTTGGAGTGGGAATGAAAGTTCAAGCAGTGGCTTCAGGGAAACGCCCCTGGGATAAGCCGTGACATGGTTAATAGAAATTGTAATGTCGTTAAAGTGCTTTTCCGTAAAACGCCAGGAAAGGAAATTAATGGTGTGGGGTTTTTTAGTTTTTTTCTAAAAGTTGATATCGCTCATTTAATTTAATGTTTTAATCCATCACATAAGCACTCAGCACTCTTGCCATACAACTTCCATTTTAGAGTGGTTTTCACATCAGCTGTAGCCACTGATGGCAGCGTGGGGAGAACACGTGCAGGTATCTAAACATGCAAACCCAGATAGCGCCTAACGTAGAGAAGCTGGTCTGCTCCTGGCCTTAAAGGCCATGAAAACCTTTCCAATTCAGCGGTGGCTTCTTGTGGGTGCACCTCTGGGTCCATTGCCTCCTTGACAGGTGCGTGCAGGTGGTTTGAGAGGGTCAGCATGCTGGTGATCCTGCTCAACTGCGTGACGCTGGGCATGTTCCACCCCTGCGAGGACATCGCCTGCGACTCACCACGCTGCAGGATCCTCCAGGTAGGGCCCCGGTGCTGCTGGAAGCTCAACAACAGCCTCAGGTTGATCTGGAGAGGGAAGGACTGAGCAGGATCCAGTCATGGTGGCCTTGTGTCCCAGGAAGGCAGGTCCTGCCTGCACTGCCTGTCCTGTCAGCACTTGGAAAATGCTGGTTTTGGTGCTCGGATGAGAACACGCAGTGCTGTCAGGCAAAACCCCTGCCAGGCTGTGCCAGCCCCAGCCTAGCCAAGCCTTTCTTGGAGTGCTTGGGGAGGCCAACCATCTGGGGAGGCCAACCGGTGGACAGTGAAAGCAGAGGCCAAAATATACTTGTCCCATTATCCTGGCACTGCGGGTGCTGTTGGGCCATCTGGGCTGGGGAAGACACAGGGCTGCTCTCAGCACAACTTCTTCCCAGGGATTTGGCTTTTAGTGGTACAAGAGGAGAACTCGCTGGACTCAGGTCTTCTAATTCCCTCCCTTGTGCAAGTGTGCAGGAGCATCTCTCTTCCCTTCCTTTCTTTTGCAGAGCTTTGACGACTTCATCTTTGCCTTCTTCGCTGTGGAAATGATTGTCAAAATGATCGCGCTGGGGATTTTTGGGAAGAAATGCTACCTGGGAGACACGTGGAACCGCCTGGACTTCTTCATCGTCATTGCAGGGTAAGTCTGGGGAGGCAGGTCCCCTTCTTCCCGAGTCTCTGTTGTTATGTATGGCTCTGCTTGGTAAGCACTGGATTTGGGGGAGCAGCTGGTTTGCAGCAGCGAAGGCTGGGGGCTGGCTGGGTCTCAGTGCTGTTGGTGTTGTCCATCTCAGCTTCCCAGCAGGGATCACTCCTGAGCTGCAGCCACCCCTCTGGTGCTCTCAGTAGCTTGAGGGAGAGCTGATGCTCGGCTCAGGGAGAGAACAGGGCAGGGTGACAAAAGTTGTTTGTGGTGGATTTTGACCAGCCCATGCCCCGGGGCTCCTCGCTGGGTGCTGGGCTTGGCTCTCCTCCCTCCAGCCCAGCAGAGGTTTCAGTTTCCATGTCTGGAGTGGGCAGTTGGGAGCACGGAGGGCTGTGCCAGGAAGGATCGTTCACTGAAACGTGCACGATTGCCCTCATTATATATATACCTTTTTTTTTCTCGAGGGAAAGCGACCAAGTTTGCCTTTCTGAGTGTTTTCCTTTCAGAGGCACCTGGTTTGAATTAAAGGCTCTTCCAGCACCCGAGAGTCTCCTGGCAGAGGCTGGAAATCCACATGAAAAGTCCTTGGCCACTGGCCAGCGAGCTGAGTTTCTTTGACACACAAATCTCTTTCTGGCCCTTGCCTCCCCTCCCTTCCTCAGGAGCCCCAAGACCTTTGGGAGAACAGTGGGTTTTTTCCTCTTCTGATAGAGCTAGGGATTGAATTTACTAGATTTTCTTGGAAAGAAGCAGAGGCCCTCCCAGACCTGGCATGGGCTTGGTGTGGCCCAAGAAGGGGCAACACCTTGGTGAGTTTTGCTTATGGTCCATTGCTGGCCTCACAGGGACATGGCTCATGCCTCTGCCAGTCAGCTGGAAGAAGTAAAATTGAGGTGCCAGGTCTCCCAGTACATCCTTAGCTTGAAAAATTCATTGCTGCAGAGGTGAAAAGATGCAGTGAGCTTCAGACCCAGGAACTGCAATTGTCCCCATAAACCTGACTTCCGCAGGAGGCTACAACCTCCTACTTTCCAGCCCCACCAGCCTCTGGCTCCTCAGTTTAGGAGAAGGCTTAAGGTTTCCTCCTGAAATGTCTGAACAATGTTAGGGACACCAGTGATGGGATGTTGGACAAGAGGGGACCACAGGTCCAGTCAGGTCTGGGAGGGTTGTAGACACCAGAAGCACATCCAAGGGCTGGAGCTTGCTAAGCCACCTTTATTTCTTCTGGTTTATTATGTCTTATACTGGAATTAATTGTGATGAAGAGCCCAACCCAAGCAAGGCCAGACATCCCATCTGGGGAAGTATGGTCACAGATGCTGGGCTGTTCCCAGCTCCACTGTCCTGGGGTGCTGCCACCTTCCCCTCCCAGCCTGGTCCTGCCTTTGCCTGTTGATCTTGCAAAGCCTTTGGAGCCAGAGTTATCCCTGATGTGCTTCTGTGAGGACCCCACCACGATGGGACCTCTCTCTAGAGGGGCACCAGCAGGGATCATCCTTATTCCTATGCCAAAATATGACTTCTCTTTGATTAAGCAAAGAAATCTCTGCACACCTACTGCACCTGGCCAGGTGTTTGGGTGTGTGAGGGTTATCTCCTTCCTGGGCAGAGCCACACCGTAGCACAGATTCCCCCCCTGCAGCAGCTGCTCCCTCATCCCCGACATGCAGAGACATTTTTTTGCTGCAGAGTTTTTTGCAGCGTGGCAGCCTGGCCCTCTCGTGCCTTCTGCCAGGTCAGCTTTGCCTCTCACTAAGTGATGGCTCTTTCCTTCATGTGCATGAACTGTTCCCATCTGGGTCCCGTCAAAACCAATTCAGCTGGCAAAGGATCGAACTGGATTTAAATACAAAACAGGCTCTCCTCCCCAGCACTGGCTTTCTCTGCTCCCTTTTGTGCCCTTGTGCTCTCCTCCAGTTCTAGCCCATCCATCCTGGAGTGCTGCATCCTACTCAGGGCATTGCTGCAATCCTGGAGGGCCTGCTGAGTGCCAGGGAAAGCCAAAGGGGCTGCAGGAATGGGCCACTGCTGTAGCAGAGAAAAAAATAAGGGACTCAAGCCCTTAGTAGACCTAAGATACAGGTAAAAAACACTAAGGGATAAGGGATAAAAGTGCTGCAGGGTCAAATCCCAACCAGACAGAGGGAAGTTCCTCAGGTAACCCTTAGTGCAGCTCTTTGGTTCCCAGACAGGGCAGATTACCCCAAGGAGCACCCAGCCCGTGGTGCAGAGCTCAGGAGCAAGGGATGAGCTGAACTCTGCGTGGAGGAATCCTGCATCTGAGCAGGTGTCAGAACAGAGGCCAGAGCCAAACTGGGGCCCTGGAGAGTGTGTGCCCGGGCAATCCTGAAAACCCAGCTGGGTTTGCTTAGATACCAGATAAAGCGAGTCACGTTTTTATGGAGTTCTCACGTAAGGGCCTCCCCAGTGAAATGCCAGGGGAGGAGACTGAGGTTTCCATGTGGTCCTGGTGACCACAATGGAGCAACTCAGGTTTTGCCTTCACATTTTTTCTCTGCCTTTTGTGTGTAAGACATGGGAGGAAGAAAGCAGCAGAGTGTGAGCTCCCCAGTACCCAGGAGGACCCTGAGCTCCTGCTCTCCTGCTTTCCCTGCCACTTCCCTTCCCAGATGGCAGAAAGTGATGTCAGGGGAGAGGAGAAGCAGCAAACTATGTCTGTGGGGCATCAGGTGGGGAAAGCATGTCGTACTGGGGCTGTACACTCCCACGGGCACAGCATCCATAGAAAGCCTTCCCAGCCACCACCAGTTTAGAACACGCTTCAACCCACACCACCCCCCTCCCCGCCGAAAAACCCCAAACTTGTAGCGTTTCATCTTGCCCATTCTTTGAGAACTTTCTAGACCTGACAGAGGTTATCATTGTGGAGAAGCCTTTTTGTGCATTTTTGCCCCAAATCTTCCTCTTGGAGGGCTGGGAGAGCCTCTTGGATGCTGTCCTTGCTCCTGCCGGCCACTTCCGTGGGATGCGATTAAGTGCTTCTCAGCTCTGTTAAACTGTCCAGACCAATCTCATGAACTCATGGAGAGTAAATAACTTCTTTGTGACAATGTAATGCAATTAGTGCTAATTGTAGAGTGTGTAATGTCTGCAACACATCTCTGTAATTACAGTAAAACTTGCTGGAGATGAGAATAGTGCTGTATTATCAAAAGTCTGCTTAGGCAAACACGACTTTGGCTGTAGGTTATGGAGCTGCGTGGGGAAAAAGGGGATGGAAAAAAACGTGATGAATGGCATAATTATGTTGCATTATTTGTAGAGGAGGGGATTTGGGGAGTTTGCTTGTGAGAGAACACTTTCAAGGTTAACAGGCATTGCAAGCAGCTCCTGCCCTCTAAATACGATTCGATATAATTTTGACCTCTCCCAGCATAAGGCACAGATGTATTGAGGATGGATGCTTGTTTACATCCCAAAATATGCAGAAGTGGTTTTGGCTGAGGCTTGGGCTGGTGAGCCAGAGCTGTGGGATGGAGATGTGCCCTGACTTGGTGTCTCCCTGACCACTGGAGGACCCAGCATTCACGGTCTTCTTGGCAGGGCACAGGGACATCTTCTCTGCTCAGTCCGTGGGAAGAGGGTAGCCACAGACTGAGATCTCCCTTCTGCTCAGCTGAAGCCAGCCCATGCCCCACACATTGCTGGAGTCCCAGCAGCTTGCAGGACAACAGCTTGTTCTGGCTTTGTTCAGATAAGGACTTCCATGAACCTCTGCATCCGTGTAGATTGAAATGGGCTTTAAGCCATCCTCATCAAAAAACCCCATGGTGTGATTTTGGAGTTAGCCTGTGCAGGGCCAGGAGCTAGGCTTTGACCTTTGTGGTTCCCTTTCAGATCAGGAGATTTTATGGTTCTATTCTATGATTCTAACCCCAAAACAACAAAAATCCCTAATGGTTTATTGTTTTCCCATGTGAGAGCTTTACACCGGGGGATAATTTGGAGCTGTAAGAGCTCATGGGGTTCCTCTCTGCCTTCCTGTGCTCATGTTCTGCTCCCCACCGAGCAGGGCTGTGCATCATCCCCTGTTTGAGCTGTGTGGGTCTGTGGTTACTCCGGGCTCAGTCAGTTGTTTGGCCAAGACTGAGGAGTCCTGTTTGTGCTTTGCTCATTGTAATGGTAACGAGCCTCTTCAAAGACTTTGTAGGAAAGTTAAACACTTCTGGAATATTTTGCTTACGATTGAAGAGGAGCTGGGGCTGGAGGTGGTTGGCAGGCTGCTTTATTCAGGAACAGACACCTCTTCTCTCTCTCTTTGCTTCCTGAACATTTCTAATGTTTGTTATGATTTTTTCTCCCTCTGTTGAAGGCTGTATTAAACAGTGAGCTCTACTGAAGCCTTCATAAACAACTTTTAAGGATGTCTTTCTGCCTCCTGGTTTTGAGCACTGAATTTCAGGGATGAAATAGGCTGCATGAAGCCCTGTTGTGTTCATAGGCAACAGGAGAGAAAGGCATGCTGCAGCCCCCACTCCATCCCTGCTCCCTCTGAATCTGGATGGGGTCTGAAAAGCTCTTTAGCTCAGAAATGGGAATGAGGGCTGTGGTGCCAGATGGGTCTCTGTGGGGAGCTGTGATCCCATGGCTGCAGCAGCCAGAGTAAGATTCCTGCTGGGTGCTCCGGGTGAAGCTTCCAGCATGTGGCCTTCACCCCACAGCGCCAGATCACTTCACAGACAGGCAGGGCTCCTCTGAAGGGCATTTTATCTGTACAAAGCTGATCAAGGGGCTGTTTCAGCTCCCTGGTTCAGACACAGGGAAGAAAGAACTGGTGTGGGACTGCCTACAGGAGCCCCTGCTGCAGCGTCCCATTGCAAAGGCTGTACTTCCCCCATATATTAGTCTCTTCATCCCTTAAAAATAAAACTAACAGGGAGGCAGGACGAATGTTGCTTTTTCATTGCCTCTGCCTCTGTTGAGCCCTCTGACCCGAGGAGCAGCACGTGGGGACGTGGCAGCAGTGCCCTCTGTGCTGCCTGGGCACCCTGAACGAGCACCGGGGGCGGGTAATTGCCCATGTAAGAGGCTGATTTGCACACGCAGTTACCCAATGTGCAGCCACTGCCACAGCCACAGCCACAGCCACAGCCACAGCCACAGCCCCTCTGGGCTGCAGGGAAAGCCGCACCAAACCCGCTCCCAGGAGCCTGGCCCTTTCCTGGGCTTTCCAGGATGGATGTGAGTGTCCTGGAAACTGGGAGCCTTCTCCATGGCCCCACCATGTCCTGACTAATCCCAAATTAGGTGCTTTGTGCTCGGAGCAGAAGTGCCAGAACAACATCAAGCCAATACTCGTCATCACGAACCTCCAGGAATTCGGTATCTGGGGGCTGAGCTGTGCAATTTAATGTTTTAAGTTACTTTTGGGCGGATAAAGGGTAGCCAAGACCTGGGCACTGATGAAATCCATGGCTGTGGATGCTCTGTGCTCTGTGCTGCCTTCCCACAGCCTTTGGAGCAGAGCATCCCGAACAAGCTGCATCCCTGACTCACAGAAACCTGCTGGGTAAAAGAAAGCCCTCAGCAGTCTCCCTCACAGCTGAGCTGACTCAAATCCACCTGTGAAAAGCCTGAGGTTTTTTTAAAGTTTTAGGACTTTTAAAAAGGTAATTCTTTAGTTTCTTTCAGTTCTTCAGCTGAACTTGCTGCTGCTTCAAAAGCCTCATTAGTCAAGTGTCCTGGCTGGGACACATGGTGCAGCTGGATCCAGCAGGCTGCAGGGTTCATGCTCTCTGTGTGCTATTCTTTTTCTTCTGTTCAACTTGATTGAAATGAGTATTTTTAAAATTAAGCAACACCCACGAATGCGGTGAGACTCGCAAGGCTCCAAACGCAGCCCCTGAGTGAAAGCAGAGCACAGCCAAGCTGACGAGAGCCAGGGGAAATTTCATTCCAGCTTTCTGAAGATATAACGCTGCCTAAATAATTTCCCCTTGTCTTTTCCAGCACCAGTGGCTTAATATCACCCACTGATGGCTGTGCTTTGTAGATAAAGGGTGTCTATATGCCCAGTTTTGGAAGCTTTTTAACGCTGAATAAATCTCAGCCTATCTCTCCCTGGCAGTGCAGGGCTCTGAGTGTGCAGCGGGTGGGCAGCTCTTGGGGGTGCAGCCACTGCTGCTTTGCTACTGGTTCCTCGTGTGACCTTGGTCACATCCCCTGGCTGTGCAGCATCCTCGGCACCCAGCTGTGAAAGGGGAGAGTTCAAGCTTTCCTTGGAAAGCACCCTCAGCAGAAACTCTCAGTGTTACTCTGCTGGATTTTCACAACATCTTCTACTTCCTGAGCAGGAGCGATTCCGGGGATGGGAGCAGAGTCAGGGCTGAGAGCAGGGTGCTTGAGAAGCGATGCTGGCTAGGTGTGGAAAGGACTTTGCTGGAATTTCTCTGCTCTGTTAGAGGCTCTCTAGGTAAGCAGAGCCCCTTGAACCCTTCCTGTGATGCCCTGAGCATCGCTTTTGAAAGCCCTTTGCCTCAGGGTTGCTGCCTGGCATTGCACTCAGGAAATCCTTCCCAGTGCTTTGGGTTTTATGTGAGAGAAACCCCAGCATGCTCCAACTCACTGTCTCCAGGCAGAATAGGAATGAATTTCACCTGCCTGGTCCATCCTGAGCCATCCCTTTTGCCTGTCAGCTGAGCCCTGGGAGTTTTCCTGCTTGGAGAAGCATTTGCCAAAGGTTTGCATCAGCTCCCTCTCTGCATCCCACCACCAGCCCGTTGTACGTCTGGCTTTGCAGATGCTCCACTTTTATTCTTAGAAAGTCCTAAATATTTCCGCTTTCCTTCTGAATAACTCCAGCGATCGGGGGTTGCTGATCACTCTGACGAGCTGTGAATCCATCCTATTTAATGCTGAGTTTCTCTCTGAGCCTTTAACTTGGCTGGGCACCAGGTCGGTGGCGGCAGTGCTGACAGGCATTGCGCCTTCCCCTCTGAGCAGAGATGACATTTGAATTGAAGCTTCATCAGGAGCCTTTTACACTGCAGATTTCCAATGCATAAATGCTATATATGCTGGTAAATGTACCTGTCACCTCACCAGCTGGTGACATCCTGACGTTTGCTCTCCCTGGGTATCTTCCCTCACCAGGGATGTGGATTGATTCTTCCCGTGCTTCCCCTTGCCTTGGGAAGCGACCTTAGAGCTGGGGACTGGTAGTGTTCTCACTGGACTTACTCTTTAGTGACTGAGCTTTACTGACATTTTTTTCTCCAGTCCTGGGTTCTCTTGAGGCACTGAGCTGTTGGTTACCGGCAAGGTGTGGACCCTGTAGTTTGTGTCTGGGGCTGAACTTGGCAGTGCTGTAACACCAGTTCTGGTAGCAGTGTCCAGCAACAGAGGCAGGAGACCACCTTCTTGCTCTTGGTCGTGGTGTTCAAGTGTTTGCTCAAGCCTCTGGGTTGTTGTTCGGCTTGTTCCTTTAAATTTGGCATTATAATTGTTCTTTAATGAATTAAATCAAAATGCATTTTACAGCACGTCCTTTGCAGCTTACAAGCACTCACATCTCTGGAAGTGCGTCTGGAGCTGTCATTAATCAGAAAATGATTTGTCTTGGTGCAAGTAACCGTGTGCTGCTCTGAATTTTGCTGGCAGCCTCTGTTTTAATAATGGATGAAAGAAAAGCTGTATGTTTGATATGGGCTTTTTACCTCAATATTGCCAACCATACAGAAATCTTTTTGAACAGCGAGTGAAACTTGACAGCCATGAAAGCCAGGGAAACCACTGCCCCTCTCCTCACCTCAGCCAAAGCTTGCCCATAGCAGGGAGTCCCGTGCACTGAGGAAGGGGCTGGTTTTCTACCCTCAGGTCAGGTGGGACTTTGTGAACACACTGCCTTCTTTCTGGGCAGAGGCTGAGAACAAATTCGTAGTATCCATATATGCCTGTCCAATCTCCATCTCCTGGGACTGTCTCATTGCTGTGGGGGTCAGCTAAACAGAGAGGAATATGTTGAGGTTATTTTGATCTTAGATACGGTTTGATCATCATCATCATTCTCATTAGAGCCTATCAGGTAAAGCCTCACTGCATTGAACATGGAGTTGTTTATTTGGGGGCTGGAAGGGGAGTCTTCTCCACCCTGGGTGCCCCATACCTGCTGGAGGCCAGGAGGGAGAAGAGTGGGTTTGGCTGATCACAGCAAGAGCAGAGGCCTCCAGTGTGCTGCAGCCATGGCAAACCCAACACAGCACTGATGGATCCTGCCGGATTTCCAGCAGGGAGGGAAGGGACAGCACTGATTCCTTTGTGCAAGGAGCGACCAAAACTTCTTCCAGAAACTTGATGCCTAATCGGGTGAGAGTAACTCAGACCAGGGCAAGTGTGGAGGAAGGTTGTGACTGGGAAGCAGAGAGCCTGTCTGTGAGATGTGGCTGGAAGAACTTGATTTGTTTGACTTTGCAAAATCAAGGCTGAGAGGAGATGTGATTTGTCCTCTGTAAATACATGGGTGGGTAAACATCAGGGACAAATAACAGCTAGAGAAGCTACTTAAAAGACAGTGCTGCCATAAGAACAAATGTATATGAGCTTGTCCTGAATAAATTCAGGCTGGAAGTTAGGCTTCTAGCCATCCGAGTTGGAGGGAGGGAACCACTCAGCTTGTTTGGAGATGGAACTTGATAATTTTCGGAAGAGATTAATATCCTGTGGCTGCCTGTGGCAGTGGGAGCCTGACTGTGTGGGGAGCCTCAGGGTTGTGTCACTTGCCTTTGCCTGGCTTTGCCTCTTCAGGAATATTCTGGGCAGAGCTCTTGGATCTTCCCATGGCCAGAGAGCAAAGTCCTGGAGGTGTGGTGACTGATGACTCTTTTGTGCTTGAGCAAAGGTGCCATGAGAAGAGTGAGGGGTTCCCCAGCACCCCAAGGACTTGCAGCTATCCAGATGCATCCTAAGACTAAGTCCTGTGAATGTTGCTCCTCCGTGTCCTGAGCTGGGAAATAACCCTGTCAGACAGTGGGAGCACTGGGAGGTTCCTTGGTCCATGTTTGCCCCAGTTTTTATCTGCAAGTGTCACCAGTTTTGCTCCCACCTGCCAAGGGTCTCTGCTGGGCAGAGGTAGCAGAGCTCAGTGTCTTGTGCTGCTCATCTTCTGTGGCCCACAGAGGGGTCTGCACCAGGAGATATTCTTCCTTTCAGGACTGTGGTAGTGCTCAGCACAACAAACTCAGATGCATTACAGTATCCATAAAATTGTTAAAAACAGGGCTGTGCCTGGAAATTTCCGCTGTGCAAAGACAGACCCAAAGCAGATGAGAGAGAGATCTGTGGCTGTGTGAGCTGGTGTATCACATTCCCCCTCATTGACTTTATCCTGATACGCAAACAACCCTTAATTAATTCCTCTGGCAAACTTTCCTGATGGGAGAGATGCAGTAACAAGTCCCTCTGTGAGCGGCTGGCATTTAATGTTTGCTTTATAATGTTTGATAATCTAACATTTCTCCACCGGATCCGTGACACTCCTCTGTGGTTTTGTGTCTTTCTCAGGATGCTGGAGTATTCCCTGGACCTGCAGAACGTCAGCTTCTCAGCCGTCCGCACTGTCCGAGTCCTGCGGCCACTCAGGGCCATTAACAGGGTCCCCAGTAAGTCGGATCCCAATTCCTCCCTGTTGGGGCCAGCTCTCTGGATCCATGTCCCAAAGATGGAAGGGCAAACCCAGATGCTCTGATCTTACATCATAGCTCAAACGTTTGCCCGAGCCTGGCAGTGCTGGGTCCTACCACCACTATCTGGGTTCCTTTTGACACCTGTGGCATCAGAGACGAGTCAATAAGGTATCCAGGACTGTCTTCAGACACCTTCCTGTCTCATCTGAAGAGGGTCTGAGGAGGCTGCTAAAGGACTGCAGGTGATAGGGATTGACTGAGCCAACAGCCTTTGCCAGGCAGTACCTGCAGAGGGGTCTGAGCCATGCTGCTCCCACCCTCCCTGAGATACTCCATCCTTCCCTGGAGAAACTGGGGTGAGAAAGTCTTGTGTATGGAGATAGTCCCCTGGGAGGTGCTGAGGACCCCAGAGCTTGTCCATACAGCCCAAACCCCCAACATCTCCAAAGCAGACCTGGGTGGGATCGGCAGTGGCTCTTCATTCCTGGTTTTTCAGGTCATGGACAAGGGTCTCAGCCCTGCCTTAAGCAGCAGTGGGTGGCATTGCTTGCTGCTGCATGGCAGCCCAGCCCCAGATGGCACTGGCCATCACAAACCCTCCTACTGCCCCGTGCTGGGCAAATCCCAGTGCTCCGTGAGAGACACCAAGCACCGTCCCTCTCGGATGCTGTACGGATCAGGTATGTTAAGTATAAGTACAACTGCACCAGAAGCGTCCTTTTCCTGGTCCTACAATCCTGGTCATCAAATCCAGTACTGTTTTAGCCAAATTAAATCCGAGTCTGCACTCCCCTATCTGAACTGGCCCAATGCCTTGATGAGAACTAATCAGCTTTAGTTCTCTCTGCTGATGCTGGAAGTGCCTGGGATCTATTTATTTTCCTGCTCCTGACTCTTGAACTTAATCTGGCTTTGCTGCTGATGTTTCAATCACTACAGAAGCTTCAGAATCCTGTTTGCAACGTTTTTTTTTTTATCCCCACTGCTGAACTGGTGGATAGCTGAATTTATCCACGACTGTCTAACTGGGGATGTAATTCACTTAATGTGTTTTGAAATCCTGGCTAATTTATCTTGTCTTCTCTGCAACGTAGTTACAGCAGGATAGAAATGCAAGGTGGGAAACATAAAAAATGAGCTTTGTATGGTGATCAATGCAATAACCACAGAAAGTAATTTTAGTTAATTAGGAGTTGATGCAAGGTGGTTGTTCCCCAGTAACGGAGTAGAAGAAAAACCCTGAGAGAGGAGGTGACAGCATCGGGATAAGAGAAAAAAGTCTTCCTGAATATCAAAGTAAAGGGTGCAACAGTAAAGCTTTCTTTAGATAAAAGTCAATACAAGCAAGTGAGAGAATGTAGAACATGGGGAAAGAAGGAGAGTGAGAGATGAGCAGAATATTACACAGATGTCAGATTAAATCAATTTTTTGTGTGTAAATGTCAAGTTGAAGTCACCATCAATTTGTCTTTGTTACAGAACTGACTGTTCCTGAACTTGTGAGAATTAACTGCCAGAGAGAGTCCTGTATTTTAAGGAAGAGAGGGCATTTAGGGTAGATGAGGGGAAATAGGGAGGGAAGGGAATTTTGAAATATACTGAATGGAGAAAGAAATATGATTGAGCAAAGGAGACTGTCAGAATTTAATGTGAGAGAAGAAAGGAAACGTAATTGCTAGAAAACTGTGGAGAAGAGGACTTGAACAGGGAAGGTAGGTCTGGTGTCCAGTAGCAAGGTACGAATGAAGGAAGGTGTTCCAGGGGCTTTGGGGGGAAGCCAAAGGGGATGGGAAGCTGTGAGTGTTCACAAACCACATGTGGGTGATGAGGATAGAAGGAAAAGAATAGGAGAAAGTATAGTAGGAAAAGTATCAGTGGAAAGGAAAAGGTCAGGAGGACAGAGCTGGCACAAGAAGATTGAACGTGAGCTTTTCCTCTTTGCCTCAGGTATGCGCATCCTGGTGACGCTGCTTTTGGACACGCTGCCCATGCTGGGGAACGTCCTCCTCCTCTGCTTCTTTGTCTTCTTCATCTTTGGCATTGTGGGAGTCCAGCTGTGGGCAGGTTTGCTCAGGAACCGCTGCTTCCTCCCTGAGAACTTCAGCATGTGAGTCTGTGTGGGCAGCACCGGTGTCTCCCCAGCTTGAGGGAGGCTGTCCCTCCCGGATCTCCTCTGTAAAAAAGCCCTTCTCTTCTGTAAATGCTCCCTGCTCCTAAATGCCACCATCAGTCCTGCTTGGGCAGACACAGCAGGAACAGAGCAAGCTGTGACAATTTGCCATTTGCATTTCCAGGCTGTCCTTAACCCTCAACTGGCACTTGGGAACCTCTCTGATTGATAAAAGCCTCTAAAAAAACCCTCTGAGAATGGGAGTTCAGGCTTTTTAAATTCAGCATATGATTAATGTGTGACCTTTTCCATGTGGAGACACTCAGGTTTGAATCCCCTTCAGCGGCTGGTGGTGTTTGAATCCCCTTCAGCGGCTGGTGGTGTTTATTGCCATGACTTTTGTAGTCCCACCTAAACCCCAGGAAAAGCTGATGGAACTACTGTGCATTTTTGATGCTAGATACTTTTCAGCCTCAGAGCAGGAGATAGTCCCTATCCCAAAGTGTTAATTTTCACAGATCCCTGAATTTTAAGGCCAAAAATACTGTTGTGATCAGTTTTCTGGCCTGATGTAGCACTGTTTGGACAGTGGTTGAAATACCTGATAGCTGACAGCCTCTTTCAGGGTTTCCATGCCTGTTCTACCAACCTGCTTTTTTCGACCGCCTCCATCTCTTCAAATGCTTGGAGAAAGGCAGGTGACTGCAAACCCTTGATGGCTCTGCCAAGTTCTGCCACCCCCGTCACCTTTCAGTGTATTGCTGACTCCCCAGGGGGGATCTGGCTGGATTCACACCTGGATGGAGGAATCCTACAAGCCCAAAGCCTCTTTCCTGCACACAGCAGGACCATGTTTCTGCTGCTGCTGTGACCAGGCTGGCACGAGGCACCTTCCAACCTCTCCACCCACCTCCTAATCAACTTCCACCCCTCTTGTAGGTCATGCCCTTGAAGGGTGGCTGGAAGTGTCATTACCAGGACACGTCCCTGTTAAGTAAATGTCGTCAGAGCAGGGGGACAGCTTCACCACTGAGTAAATCCAATAGAGCCACAGGTTTGGGTGCTGTTTAATTGAGCCAGAATTCCAGGGGTTTAGATAGGCTTTGAAGGGTATTACAGGCAATTCTGCAGGAATTAACTGGGCTGAACTAGGCTTAAAAATATCTTTGCAAGCTTTAGTGGGAGTCCTGGCAGCATTAAGGAGATAGTGTGTGCAGAGCAAGGAGCCAGTTTCTGGCTGGCCATGGGTTGTTTCATCTCCCTGAAGAGTATTTTTGCCTGGTTTGCTGTGGTAAGGCCACCCTCAGAGGGAATTTAGAGCTTATCTGTGGGCTGAACTGACACGGTGAAATGCATATGAAGGCCCTGTCTCTGATTTTTAGTAATCTTGGGAGGTCCTTGTACATAGAGTCTCCCTAAACAATTCTGAGCATCTCCAGAAGGACAGGAGATACAGGAGCTTAAACTGACTGATTTCCATCTTACTGCAGCAAAGACATTTCAGAGAAGTCCTGTCATGCTTAATCCTTCTCTTTAGTCTCCCACAGTCAAAGCCAGAGTGCTTCCAGGTGGAGTAACTTGTAATAATGCCATCAGAGGGATTGCCAAGGGGCCAAGTGCACTGCCTCAGTTTCTCAAAACCCAATTAGGGACATCAGCTCACCCTGTGGGGCTGCAGTAAGTCCAGGGGGATTCCTTCTTTAAAAAATAGCTTTAAGATCCAGAAAAGTAGATATCAGACTGTGCTGTTACAGCTGTCTCCTTGTCAGATTGCCCGCAATCGGTGTGCAAACCCCAGCCCTGTCTGGACTCTTTCAGCCCCTACACAGTGGATTTGGAGCGGTACTACCAGACAGAGAATGAAGATGAAAATCCCTTCATCTGCTCCCAGCCCCGGGAGAACGGGATGCGCTACTGCCGGAGTATCCCAACGCGGAGGGAAGAGGGTCTGGAGTGCACCCTGGATTATTATTCCTACAATGACACCACCAACACATCTTGTGTGAACTGGAACCAGTACTACACCAACTGCTCCGCTGGGGAGCACAACCCCTTCAAGGGAGCCATCAACTTCGATAACATTGGCTATGCCTGGATTGCGATATTTCAGGTGAGCCCTGTCTGTCAGCTGTGGGCAAACAGCAGGTCCTGCCCCCAACATGTTCCCAGGGGCTGTGTAATTGCACTCCTGGGGGCTGTTTTGCACTAGGGAGCACTTATATAGTAGTGCACAGGTGCTCAAAGTGTTAGGGATACAATATGATGCCTGTTTTGAGAACGTCTCCACCTCACATGCATGGACAAAACCCTGTGGGTGTGCAGTCAGATGATGCTGGTGTGGGGCAGAGCCTAGAGACTGCTCTTATCTCTGCAAACTGCATTAGTGGCCCTTAAGTCCTGCTGGAAAGGGGCTGGATTCAGCCTGGGCAGCTGGTAATGTGGCTGTTGGCACTGGGAGGAGCACGATTTGGCTCCTCAGCATCTTGTACTGCACCAAGACCAGCTATGGGGTGTCAGACATGACCCAGCCAGAAGAAACATTGCCTGTGCACTTTGTTGTAACTGAGCCTTGAGGAGTTTGTTTTCCCTTCCTGTCTCCACCAGGTCATCACACTGGAAGGCTGGGTGGACATCATGTACTTTGTCATGGATGCACACTCCTTCTACAACTTCATCTACTTTATCCTCCTGATCATTGTGAGTGGCCTTAGGGGAGCAGGGGGGTCCTCCTGGCCTTTGGAGAGAGCAGAGTGGAGTCACCCAGAGGAACAGGGCAGAGGATGCAGTGAATATAAAAGCTGAAGTAGCAACCAGCCTGCTGGGAGAAACACAGCTTCCCTACGGAATTGTGCTGCAGCTGCATTTTGCTGCAAACATGAGGAAGGAAAGAAAAATGTGCTCAAGTGGTGGTAGATACACTTCTGTTGTTGCTGCTGCTTCTACTACTTCTCTCCTTGTGCTCCAAGCTTCTCTCTCTTGCTTGCCACCTTGATTTTAAGTTTTAAAGTAGGCAAATTTCACCTGGTCAGTTTTTGAGTGCCAGAAAGGGAAGAGCCTGCCCAAAAATTTCCCCACGTTGAAGAACCCATCTGCTGGGTCCTTGGTGCAGTGGGGCTGTTCCGGGAAAACAGTCCCAAGCTTCAGAGAGCACATTAAGAAAGGAGGGAAGAGATTACTGCCCACAGCCCACCCACACTTCACAGCATCATCCGAGACCACCCACAAAGGAGCCAACAAAGAGTTTCTGTGGGGTGGGCTTCATGATGGGCTTCATCTATGCAAGCAGAATTGTCTACAGTGACTGGCTGAGCTCGTTGTCTAGACTCCCTTTATCGTCAAGGGAGAAAAATAGGTGCTTTAACGGGGTGATTCATCTCCTCTGAAGGTAGACATCCAAAATAAATTAGATGCGTTGCAGACTTGATGTGCCTATTTCTTTCTTGACTCTAAAGGATCATTAGGTGCCTCACTCAGATGTAGCTAAGTGAGATGAGTCCTTTTCTTGCTACATAAGTGGTCTAAGTCCAGAAAAATAGCTGCACGTTTTCAGTTAGGTCATTGTGGGGATTTCTGCTCCTCGTCAAACCAGGACTCAAACCCTGATGAGAAAGTAGATGGTTGTTTAGTCCATGATGCTGTTTTCTTCTATTAGCTTCCCCAAGAGAGAAACAAACCCTTGCTCTCAGCCTCCCTGAGATGATGAAGAGGAAGAGCAAGCAGTACTTTTCCAGATGCCGTGCGAGTAATGTTAGCAGTGTGTGATAGTCCATTAGCACGTCAGTTAATTCCCTGTGATCCAGGCTGGGCTCTCCAGAAGGCAGAACCTCGTGAAACCCTGGTTGGAAAGAAAATCTCCAAGCTGTGGGTACAGGCTGCTGATGCCCTTGCGTAACAGTCACCCGCAAATTCCGTTAGCAGGGGAAAGGGATCTGCTCGCAAGCTGCCCACACACTGGCAGAAAAAAGCGCTCCTATCAGGAAGGCTCAGTGCATTCATCATAATGCCACTAATTGTGATAATTACAACTGCTCTCTGTGGAGAGAGAAAAACGCCATCCTAAAAGAGCAAGAGTTTTTGTCAAAATAATCTTCTCTCGGCTTTGATCTCTGACGTCCTCCACGGAGGGCTGGCGTGGGAGTCCCTGGGGTGGGAGCTTGGGGGGTGAGTCAGCCTGGCCAGTGGTCCCCACTGGGTGACACAGGGGGTGGGGTTGGCTGGGGTTTGCCCCCCACTCTTTGTGCCCTATAGATCTGTGGGGTGCCATGGCCACACTGAGGTGGCTGATGTCCCCTGTCCCCTTAGGTGGGCTCCTTCTTCATGATCAACCTGTGCCTGGTGGTGATAGCGACGCAGTTCTCCGAGACGAAGCAGCGTGAGAGTCAGCTGATGAAGGAGCAGCGTGTGCGCTACCTGTCCAATGCCAGCACCCTCGCCAGCTTCTCAGAGCCAGGCAGCTGCTACGATGAGCTCCTCAAGTATCTGGTTTACATTGCCCGGAAAGGCAGCAAGCAGCTGGTGAAGGCCTACAGGGCGGCAGGCGTGAGGATGGGCTTCCTCAGCAGCCCCACGAGCAAGGCGGGGGCTGAGCGGCACGCCAGGAAGCGCCGGAGCAGGAAGAGATCCTCTGTGCACCACCTCATCCACCACCATCACCACCACCACCACCACTACCACCTGGGCAACGGGAACCTGCGGGCGCCCCGTGCCAGCCCGGAGATCAGCGATGTGGAGACCAGCTCACTGCACAACGGGACCAACCGGCTGATGCTCCCTCCCTCGGCACCCAACTCCCTGGGGGCCCCCAGTGCCTCTCCCAGCAACACTGAGTCTGTGCACAGCATCTACCATGCCGACTGTCACTTTGAGCCGGTGCGCTGCCGGTCATCCCTGACACAGCCAAGCCTCGGCTTGCCGAGCCCAGAGGGGATCCCCAAGAACATCGTGGGCAGCAAGGTGTACCCCACAGTGCACTCCAGCACCTCCCATGAGATGCTGAAAGAGAAGAACCTGGGGGAGGCGGCGGTGGGTGCTGGGAGCAGCACCTTGACGAGCCTCAACATCCCACCCGGGCCGTACAGCACCATGCACAAGCTGCTGGAGACACAGAGCACGGGTGAGCTGGGGCTGGATCTACGTCTGCAGCTGCTTTGCAGAAATACAATTTTTGTCTTAATTTTTTTCTCTCTCTGAATTTTTGCAGGGTTCTTTTCAGTTCATGTTACAGAGAAAGGCGATGGCTTTCCAGGTGAGATGAACAGGAATCTTCCGACCTACCTAATGCCTCTTATAGCTAAATTTAGGAGAGAGGTTTCAACCTCCCAGACTTCGTGCCTGCAATAATCCAAGGGATACGAGGGTTTTCAGTGAATCCATTTTCTTTGTAATCCCCATCTTGTAGATTAGACAAGTACAAGAGAGCTGGAGAGGGACTTTGACAAGGACATATAGTGATAGGAAGGGGGGAATGGCTTTAAACTTTGCAGAGGGTGGGTTTAGATTAAATGTTAGGACAAAATTCTGTGATTTCCCCCCACTGCCAAGCCCTTTACAGGGAACACTTCCCAAATCCTGTACTCTCAAAATCAGCTAGAGCTTGCAGATGGACACCTTCCAGATCCGAGTCCTATCACACCCCTGAGCACTGTGTAGCTCTGCTCCCATGGGACACAAGGCTCAGGGAGATTGAGAGTCTGCTTTGTGTGAGTGCTCAAGGGCAATCACAGATGCCAAGTATTAAAAATCTGTGATTTGCTCAGGAAGCCTGTAAGAGTCAGACACTGAATGCATCTTTCTTGGATCAGCGGTTTCATACCTTCACTGCAAGATGCTCTTTCCCCCTCCACATCCTGAGATTTGGGAGTTCAGGCCAGTCTAGTCCAAACACTCTCAGCCTCTAAGAAGTGTTTCAGCCAAGCTTTCCCAGGCAGTCAGTGCCTTTTCCACCCCACTGCAGTGGCCTTTCCAGCCAGGAGCTGTGCAGGGAGGAGACCAAATCCTGCCCTCATCCCAGTGCTGCCCAGAGACTAAACACACGGAACTGGGCTCTGAGTTGGTTTAGCACAGGGTTTGCATTCTCACTGCTGGGTGCTGCCATGCAGGAGTCAGGCGCACACATTGCCTCTCTCCTCACAGCCAGCTGGTGGGAATTTTGGGGAATATCCTGCTGGTATTTCACCCAGGAGACACCTGGCAGCTGCCATTGAGGGCAACGCATGGAGAGGGAAGCTGGTGGTTTTGGAGCATCAGCAGAGGGAGCAGGAAAGAAGGCTGCTAACAGTGCTCCCAATAATTACAGCCGGGAGCCTGCCAGGACCGGGGGAACCGATTGCTTCCTCCTTCCTGTAATGGCTGGAGATGTAATGAAGTGTGCTCAGGGTGCATGGCTGGGGTGGTGTCTGTCTGGGGGCAGCAAAGAGAGCTTCATAAACAGAGAGAAGAGCCCAGGTTTTAACCCAGCAGGAGCCCTTTTCCCGTAAGGAAACGCCTGTCATGTCAGGGGCAAAGGCTTGGTGCTAACAGGGACTGGGGGTTGCTCCCTGCAGCCCCCTGTCCCAGCTGACGAGCTGCCCTTTCCCTGTCCTGCTGGCATTTCAGGTCCCTGCCAAAGCTCTTGCAAGATCTCCAGCCCCTGCACCAAGCTGGATGGTGGCTCCTGCACCCCCGAGAGATGCCCTTACTGCCTCACAGCACTGGCGGGCGAGGCCGAGCTGTCGGACAACGAGACGGCCGACTCAGACAGTGAAGGGGTCTATGAGTTCACACAGGATGCCCACTACAGTGACCAGCGGGACCCACAGCAGGGCAGAGCCCGGGCCAGGAGAGCCAGCCGGGTGCTGGCCTTCTGGCACGTGGTGTGTGAGACCTTCCGGAAGATCGTGGACAGCAAATATTTTGGCCGTGGGATCATGGTGGCCATTCTCATTAACACACTCAGCATGGGAATCGAGTACCACGAGCAGGTGAGTGCTGTCCTGGCAGCTCCTGGTGGAGAGGGGTTGCAGGTGGGGTTACGGGTCCAAATCCAGCTGCTGGCGGGATGGTTTGTGGTGAGAGGCATTGGAATGCTCTGGGAAGGGTCCCAGGGTGGAACAAGGCAGGCTTTTTCCTCTGAGCCTGCTTCCAGGTTGCAGCAATCACCTTGACTGGTACCTGACTATGTGAGCTCCTGCATCCCAGCCCTGCCAGGGATGGTCAGCACCATGCTGAGACCCCTGTCCCCTGGGCAGCACCAGGTGGTGCTGGGGTCTGTGGTGAGGGGACCAAGGAGAGGAAGCAGCCCTTTGCCACTAGGTCAGTGTGAGCCTGACAGTGCTTGAGGTGCTGCCGGCAGCTGTGGGCTCTGTGAGCTCTGGGGTCCATGCAGCTGCAGGCAGGGAACTCTACTGAATTTGCACTCCCTGGAGAGGAGGTAACAAATGGCTTTGCCTCCTCGGTGAACGCTCCAGCAGCAGCACGATGAGTCCAAAATAGACTCATCACTGGCTATTCCTCCGCTCGATTATCTGAGTCCTTGCAGGCAAGAGGCTGCCTCTCCTCCAGCCTCTCACCACTTGTCACCTAGCAGAGCTCTCCCTATATATAGTCATTAAGAAAAGGAGTTGACACGTTCCTCTTGAAACATCTCCATGAGGATGACAAAAACTCTGCTTTCAAAGGGACTTTGCATGCTCTGGCTTCACGTGGGTTTTGTGGCTGCTGCTGGGGCCCGCCTGGCCTGGTGCCCTTGATCCTGCCTCAAGCACCATGTGTCTTGGGGCTGCAGGTGCATGCTTCCTTTGGGGTGAAGAGTTTATTAGTGAGGATGCAGAGATGCTGCAAAACCTTGTTATAGACCTCTCCCATTCTTGAGGGCTCCCAGCGTGTTGCTTCTCCCAGGATGCCAGAGCTCTGTGCTCCCAGAAAGACACAGCCACCCCTGTGCCAGCACCAGCCTTGGCTGGGAGCTCGTTGCATCTCAAGTTGTGACTCCACTTTTCTCCCTTCCTGGCATGTTTCATGTTTGCTGAGTTGCTCATGGTTGCACGTAGAGGTGTTTCTCCCCCAGCTCCCAAAGGAAGCAGTGGTGGCTGTGGACCGACTCCCAATTCCCCTGTCATCCTGTGGCATTAATGCCTCAGTGACCGAGTGCCAGGGAGACGTGTCTGTGCTCAATGTGTCCCTTCCAGCCAGCACCTTCCCCCGATGCCCTGATGCAGTCTGGCTGGCTAAGCGTTGTTTTCAGTACACATTAAACAGTAGCATGCTCCAAAGTCCTGCCGGTTTCACCTTCATTTGCTGCCCTTGGTGGGAGCTCTGTGGGGATGCTTGAGCGATTCCACCTTTATTTAATAATCTCAGGAAGATCAACTCTGAAGAAGCTGGGGGGAGGTGGTTCACAGAAACCAATAAACGCTTTTATTCCTCCCTTGGCTGAAGGGTGAAAACAGATCCACGGTGTCTTTGCTGTGACTGCCCAAGGGCTGGATTGTCAAAGCTTGTTGCCCTTTACCAGGAGCATCTTTGGGAGATGCTGGTGTGGGCTCCCACCCGGGGGAACCACCCCTCTGGGGATGGGTGGCTGAGCAAGCTCCCATCATCAAACACCCTAAGTGCAACACAACTCCTTAATTCTTTGCCTTGGGAGAAGTAGGGCAGGGGGTTTCTGGTTTCTGCCCTGGCCAGTGGTGAGTCCCAGCAAACATCTGGATGACAAGAGGCAGATTTTTGTGAGGTTTTCGGGTAACAAGGGTGAAGGGAGCTGATAAGCGTGGGGGGGCTCCAGACACGGTGGGTGGTTGCTTTCTTTAACAGTATTTTGAAGCTACTACTGTTCCAGATTCCTTTCTCCCAGGCATTTGGAGGGAATAGCAGAGCTTGTTTTTATTAGTTCGTCTGCTCGAAGTGGCAGCAGAGAACAGAGAGGTGTTTCTTTGTGACCTCGGAAGGCTTAGAGTTGGCAATTTCATAATCTGACAGTTATGAGAACAGAAATTAGAGGGGCAAAGTGCTGGACCAGGCCTTCCTGCAGAGATTTTAAACACTGAAACGTGATGTTTTTTCTTTTAGAACAGCCTTACCTAAAAGTGTGAGTGATCAACCATGTCAAATTTATCTTTACTGACTGATGTTTGCAAAGACATGAGGGTGCTTGAAGAGTACTTGACTCCATGACTTTCTATATTAAGCTCTTTGCTTGTTTAGACGATATTTACCTCTTGGGCTTTCCACATGCCACCCTGGGCACAGTGGGCTATATTAGGGTGAATATTTTAAGGGCCTGTTTTAAGGTATCATGTCAAAACCTTGTGTAGTTTAGCAGCCCCTTGGCAGAGGGGCTGCTCCTCTCTGAGAGGAAGGACAGGCTGGATGTTACTCGAGAAGGAAGAGGCTTCTGCCCACCCATCTGTCCCCAGCGATGCTGGGTGGGATTCAGCAGCTCTGGTATCAGAACGTCCTGGTCTTCAAGACAGGAGCTGGTGAGCTGAGATCCTCATAATAGCCAGGGAGAAAAGTTTGCTCCTCTGGAGGTTTGACATCTCACCTTGGGACAGGCATTCTAGAGGGACCCGAAACAGTCTTTCAGTCCCTTGATTAACAGACTCAGCAACCAGAGCAGGCCAGGTTGGGATAGTTAAGATGATGGTGGTTCTCTGAAGGCACATAAAAATGAGTGGCAATTGGGAGTGTGTTGAAAACACTGGCCCCCACCTCCTGCTGTTTATTTGTATTCACTCATCAGTCAACCTGGCCAGACTGAGCACCCATGGCCAGGGCTGCTGGATGAAGCTCCTCTTCCAGCCAAAGTTTTTTTCCACAGGCCACCTTCCACAGTAAATTGTCAACACACATTTTACCATCACATGGCTGGGGTTTCAAGAGCTGGGTTTCCTCTTAGCTCCTTCTGACATGAGCTGGCTGACTTTCTCACTCAACACCAGGTTGTTTCCATGTGGTTCCTGCATATGCCTGAGCTGTAGGTACACCTGACCGGGTGTAATTCTGTGTTTCCTCCCCACCCCACCCATCCAGATCCAACTCCTGCTCTTCTCCTGACTCTAGGTGCAGTGGGAGGGAGGCAGAGCAGTGTGAGGTGCTCGCAGCACTCACCACGTCACAGCTGCTGGGCAGCAGTGTGAAATTTTCCATCAGGGAAATGACAACCAGATTGCCACGGATTATTAATGTGGCTGCTAAATAGCTTTTTTTTCTACAGAGATGAAGCAAAATGCAGGTAGAAACTATTAGCTTTGGATAGAGGAATATAAAGGTGATTTGAAGGTAGACTCGGGGGGATTTTAAATACACTGTTGAACCAATTGACTGATTCGCCTTAGGGAAGCTGAGCCTCTGCAGCACTGCGGGTTCAAACAGTTGGGGCTTTGCAAAAGATTGTTCTGCCATAGAGCAGGAGTAAAATGTGCTGCTAAACCAGAGGGTTTCTGTGCTGCTTCCCCCCCAGCCCTGGCTGTAAGCCAGGCTCTGTTCTGTAATGTGCTGCTTTTATTTTCCTTTTTTTCCTCCAAGTCCTTTCTTGGAGTGAAAAGCAAAGGCTTTAGTACAAGGCGTGATGTTGGACTCCTCAGCAGGGGAAAGAATTCGGCAAGGGCTTCCTTGAGGAAGGGCTTTGGGGTTTTGTTTTTGTTTTTAAAATCTGGTTCATATTGAGCTTCCTGGCTGTTCTGAGTTTCCTTGTCTGAACTCGCATTGTATGAACTATACCCTACATATTCATTTGTTTAAATAGCACTTGAATTTCAGCCGCCGTCTCTGTGGTGTTTTGCCATTGTTAACATAACAAGAAAGAGACTGGAGAGTCCTTCACTGGCCTCCCCAAAGCTGCAGTGGGTTCAAATCCCTGCCTGGATCTTGTGTAGACTTGGATCTAGATTGATCCAAAACCCTGGTGTCTCTGAAAGAAGGAAGAAAAAATCGGTTCAGACCTGTGGGGAACCTTTAGTTAATTTTTAAGAGCAAACTGGAGAGGTAACAAGGGTGAATGACTCTCTGGGACAGCACCCAAGGAAAAAAGCTCATTATCCATGGGAGGCAGTTCTTTAAGGAAGTGGGATGAGGCGATGCCTGACATCCCCCCAGCACGAGTACAGCCAGTGGAGGACCCCCAGCTACAGCAGGGTGTTGTAGGGATCCACAAAGCCACAGTGCCCAAAGCCAAGGTGGGCAGACTCCTTCTGCAGGAGACAGGAGCAGCCTAAGCCCATGACAGTATCTCAAGCTGAATTCCTGGTGCATCCTGCTGCAGGGGAGAGAGCAGGGTACAGATGATGTAGAGTTGTCACTGGTAACATTACGTGCTGCAGCACGGAAATATCAACCATCTGTGCCAAGGAGTCAAAGGAAACCTTGCTGGCAAAATGCATTGAAGTGTCTATTTATGTAAACAGTCAAGGCTCGAGAACATGAGGGTTGTCTTAATCAGCATCAGAGAACATGAAATTTTTATGTATCCAGGATGATGGAGAGGGGAGGTGAAGGGTTAGAAAACCTGCCAGTGTGGAGCAACCATTAGGCTGCAGGTTCAAGCATTAATAATAGTCACCCAAATGGTATTTATGTACTTCTGCTTCTACCTGAATTCAGTGTGCAGGGAAGAAGGTAACTGGAAATTATTAGCTGTCATGACACCCACTGATTGATTTCTCCATGTGGGAGGAAAATTGGATTGTTCAGTGGAGAAATGGTGTAAGGGAACTGGGCAGTGGGGATGTGGCAGGTTGGTGCCCCAGGTCTCGGGGTGCTTGTATGTCCAAAGTTCTGGGCAGACTGGAAAGTAGCAGGTCTGGATCCCTGTACGAGCACTGCCTCAGAAGATAAGGGCATCTTTGGGATGAGAAGTACTTTGCTCCCAGGACTTGGTGGTCAAGAGCATATCAATCCCCACCAGTTTCAAGCCCAGTTGAACATTTTGCTGCTGGTGGATGGCAGCTGCAGATTTGTCAGGTGTGTGGAGGCTGCTCCTTTGATCATCCCTGTGTGCTAAAATAAGATCTTGCCCAGCGCTCATTCACCTCCTGAAGAGTCTGTGGGAGGCCTGGAGATTAGTTGCAGCTCACCCTTATCTGGCTGCATAGGGCAGCTGTGGACAACACCATGTCCTTTCCAGCCTCTGTGACTCCATGCCAGGTCAATCCAGGACACTCATATTTTGGCTTCTTTGATGTGCATGGATTTGTGTCAGGTCTCCAGGTCAGGAAGGAAGGGAATCCTTTTGTTTTGTAAAATATTTTTGGTATCTTTTGCACATCTTCTGAGTTATTTCCTGAGAGTGCAGGGACTCAAAGACCCGTCCCGTGTCCAGGCAGCAGCTGGTGCTGCACCAGGGGCTCTCTGCATCACACACTGATGCAAACTGCTGCTGTACCCCTTAACCCTGTACCCCAGCAGTCTCACTCCAACTGAATGATACAGCCCAGCTTTGTGGTGAAATTTCTGGTTTGATGCTTCCCTGTATGAGTCTGATTCATTAGGCTTTGTTTCAGAAGGGCACTTACACAGGTGTGTGCATCCCTGTATCAATGAGACAGCCTTTCCTTGGAAAACCTCCATCTGCCCTGGGCTCTTCCCAGGAGCTCACAAGGCCTCACGTTCATGCACTGTCTTCTCTTCCTAGCGGTATCTCCACTTCCACTCGGATGCACATCCCACATCTCTATTTAACTCCATTACACATCTTTCCAGCCCTGTGCCAGCTGCTCTTAGCCAAGCAATCAAAGCCTTGGCAGCTCAGTGAGGTTTTTCCCTCCCTCAGCGCCTTGGTGGCTTTGCCCAACGTAGACCTTGGAGCTACCATCGGCTTAATTCCTCGGCACTCCAGCTGCAAGAGGCACTCCCATGGCAGGAAAATGAGGTGCCCTATAGGTTTGCACACACTGTATTCAATTAGCTCCTGCTTATGCAGAAATTACTCTTATTAATAGCTTGTTGTTGGAGACTGGAGGAGTCAACGCTAATAGAAGTCATCAGAGCTATTAATCACTGGGATCACTGACTTCAAAACCAGCTCTCTATTTGTTATTGGGGGTAATTCTTTTTATGGACCTTGGGGGTCCTTGTGCTTCTCAGGGATTTGAAGGGTTTATGAGGTCTTGTAGGAACTCCCATGTTTTAAGTGACTCACTTGTGAAACTCTTCCAGGGGTAAAAAATACAAGGATGCCACGGTCCTCTTAGTCATTAAAAAATGGGCTCTGCCTACAAGGCAGACTTTATCCTGGTTCTGGAGACTGAATTATTTGAAAATTAAATGAGATTTCATGCAACTGGAAAGGGTATTTTTTTTTATCAGATATATCAGTTCTCTGCATGCTTTAAGGATGAGCCTATATAGATTCCTTGACACCTACTAAAGTTTTCTTCAGCTCCCTGGTTGGGGAACCGTAAGTGTCAATCCTTTCCTGTTAATTTACTTCAGAGGCTGGAAATACTCGGGCTGTCTTAGATCCTATCATTACAGCTGTTGTTTCAGTTGCCATCCATACCCTCGTGTTATCTCTGCTCAGGCAGTGTTGAGAAGAGACTCCAGCTTGGTGAAATAGGAAAATGATGTGCGCTTTCAAAACTCCGCTTTATCCCTGCGTGGACGAAAAATCGCTGCTCTCTGCAGATAGCCAGGCATTTCTCTCTGTTCCTT
>VXAZ01002118.1:37453-170628 GCA_013399875.1 Gymnorhina tibicen | reverse complement strand
TCCTTCTTTGATTATTGTGGTTGTTCCCCTTGGGTGGGAGCCAGGAAATTCAGCTAGAGCATCTGGAGCACCCTCAGCTTGCACCAGCAAATGCTTTCATCTGTAAGCACTTCTGGTTGCTGGTGTTTTCCCAGGGATCAGTCCATATTTTTCCCCAGTTCTCCTGGTAGAGGTTTGTCCCAATGCTGTTGGCACCCACGACTCTGCCCTGCTGCCACTCGTATCCTCACAGAATCCATTCCCACCCTGCTCAGCCCCCAGCGGGAGCGGGGGCAGGAGCCAAGTGCTTTTTCCCTCATCTCTGCTGGATTTCAGCTCTTTGTTATAATTGGGTTTTTGCTGATGTTAGGAAACGAGCGGCTTTTCCCCCATGGACGTCTGTCAGCATTAGAGATAGTGTTACCAGCATCAGAAACCCAGGTTCAGCAGAACTGTGCAGGAGCCCTACAGTGACAGCGTTTTTCTTTCACTCTTTTTATTTCCTCCCTCCCCCTGGTCCCTTCTCAAGTACTAATGGGGAGATAAGTTCCAAACTTGGTTTAGATTAACCATAAATAGAGGGCTTTAAATCTCAAGTACTTACAAGGTGTGACCAAGTGGAAATGCAGCTTTTGTTCAGCTTAAGCTCCTTCAAAACCTGGGCAGAGGGATGAGCCAGTTCATGTTTTTCTTGCATTTTCTGGGATAATATTCATCCAGAAATCTTAAGCAGAGAGAGATAAGGAGTTCAGGCAAGAATATCTGCTGTGCCTCCAGAGAGTGATAAAGAGAACCCAGCTGCAGGACGTGGTGAAGGAGGGTGTGATCTGTTTATGGGTCTGGGCAGCGATGGTTCATGGCAGGTCTCTTCAGGGTGGGTCGATGAAATTCTCCATCTAATTTGGTGCTCATCCCTTCATTTGCACCCCGCTCTCAAGGTAGACAGGAGGTGCCTGGGGACACAGCCCCGTATGGGCAATCGGGGCCAGGGAATTCAATTGTTTGCCATGGTTCCTCAGCAAAGATGTGCTGGAGAGGAAGGTCTTGCACCAGGAGGTTCCATGTCCACAGGACTCAGTTCCTTCCCTCTGCAGATGTGGAGTGGGAAGGGACATTTGTTGATTGGAATGGGGAAGGCTGGGTGGAAGACAAGGAGATTAGCAGAGGTGGTGGAAGGGGAATCCCTCCTGTGCAGACAGCTCTGATTTCTCCGAAATGAAAGCTGCTTTCCTCCCCTTCTTACAGCATTACTTGCCGTGGCATGAAATATTCAGCCCGTAAAAAAATCCTTCTTTCCCATGCAGTGAAGGGATGTAACTGGACTTGTTCACTTGTCTGTCAAAGTCATTTCCTTGTAATAAATGCCTATAAATCCTGAACATCCCAGCAGTCTGCCTCCAACCCACTGAGCAGCGAGCACGCTGCCCTTTTCCATGTCTCCAGCCCCAGGAGGAGCAGAGCAAAACCTGCTGCAATCCTGCTACTTTCTGAATTGTTTTCTTTAAGCAATTTGGCAAAGGACAAGTAGAGGAAGCCTATCAGACCCCAATTTAGCATGGCTCAGGTTTGCAGTGCTGGACCCAGGACTATAGTTAAAGTCTGAAACCTTTTAAGGAGCCCCAAAGACAATGAATGTCACTGCTGAAAATATGTGTGGATTGAGTTTCTATTTATGAAGCTGCAAGCAGCTCTGGAGCCAACAGGAGCTGTATTTACTGAAGGGAACCAAAGTAGTATTTTGGATGGTCATGGTTCAGTGGGTGCACTGATACAGGGGGATTAACGTGGATGTGAGGGAGGGCAGTGCATGGAGAAGGCTGGTGGGTTGAGTGAGGACACAGCCATGAGCTATCAGTGATGGGGAACTGAGTGTGGGGGAGGGCGAAGAAATGGCACCTCATTTTGTTAATTAAGAGCTGTTCTGTTTGTCAGAATTTCTTGCATTTTGCACCAGGACTTGATGTCTGGTTCCTGTTTTGAGGTGGACCCAGTGTGTTTCTGGAGGATCTTAACAGAGCAGTGTCAAGTTGAAAATCCCATCTTTGTGTGACCCATTTGATTTTTTTTTCTTATGTATAGATATTAGAAATCTGCAAGTGATGAGTCAGTAAAACGTTGTTGGTGTTTCCTGTGAAATAGCTGAGGTCGCTATTTTCTTTCTGTGTTATTTTTCCTAGTTGCCATGGTAATGATTTCAGAAAGGTTTTATTCTTGCAGCAGTTTGAATGGGTTAGAAGTTTTCACAGTCTTCTAGATCTGCTCACAGAAGCAGAGCGATATCCCAAAGATACTCCTTGGGATCAGGAGGGATCTGCCTCCTGGCTAGTCATCCCATCTCCCTCTGTGTTGTGGCGAGACAGAGTGGGTTTTTCTGTTTTATTGTTAGCAAGATAGAGAGGAAAGACCCTGGGGTGCTTCTGCTCTTTTGTGTTGGTATCCCAGGAGCAGGGGCTGGGCAAGACCAGGCTTGGCCGCAGCCTGGAGCTCGTTGTCTGGGCAAGGGGGGTGTGGGATCTGTGCCGGTCACGCCCATGGCCCTGGGTGCAGGTCTGATGATGATGATGAAGAGCCTGTGCTCTAAATGGGTCTCAGCTGGAGGAAGGCAGGAGTTGGAAGCCTTGTAAGTTCTGGGCACTGTCTGCCAGGGCACTTGGTTGCACTTCATCCAGCAGCAGGGCTTGTTTTTCAGAAATTGGGGAACACAGGCCCCAGGGCTTGCAGTTTTCATGGCCCCAGGTCCTGTCCTCACCTTCTTCCCTACTCAGTGCCCACAGCCTCGCTTGCTCAGCAGACACCTCAGAGCCCTGTGTGCAGGGAGAAGTGGCATTTGCCCACATAGAAATGGACCATGTCCCGTCTGCCATCACAAATCTTGCTCATGAGCTTCTACTCAGCTTTAAAAATAGGGGGGAAAAAAAATGAAATGCATTACAGCCTATTTCTGAATGCTGAAAAAGGGCAAGGTGCTGGTCCAGCTTTGAGATACCTCTTGAGGCACTCTGGGGACACCTTCCCTTGCCTCCTCCTGTCCCCCCTGGCAGTGCCCTGCTTGGTGCCAGACGGCTGTGCATGAACCCTCCAGGTAGGGTCCAGAGATCATGCCCTCCTGGCTGCCACACTTGTCCCCTGCCAGGCAGGGTCAGGTCTGGGTGGGTGCCCAGGGCTCGCATGCTTGCACCGCCCCGATGCCACGCGGTGTTTTCTGAGCGACACTGCCCTGTCTGCTCTGTTTTCATGTGCTGCCACATCTTGTCAATGTGCTGTTTGGTACATCAACAAATCGACACTACACAAACAGGAGGCTAACAGGGAATGATTTATCCAGGACAACATGTCTGTGTGTCCAGCAAGGCGAGATGTCCTGGAAACAAAATTCAGTATTTACTGAGGGCTCGTTGGCAGAGCTGGTGTTTTGTACCACAGCTGAATTATGCTTGGATCTCGCTCTTTCTGGGTGTTGCTCGTTTAATCATAGGATGCTTTCCTTTTAATTAGGCACTGCTGCTACTGATGAGAGAATTAGCAGACTCTTCTTTTAATGGAGAAGCTGAAGCTGTGGCAGCTGTGCTGTAATGGGGGTGGTGGGCAGAGGCTTTGTGCTGCATAGAAACCCCAGGCTCTGCACCTCAGGTTCTGCTTCCTGAAAAATGTCCTTTTTAAGGGTGGTCCTGGAGGGTTTTTTTTTCCCCCAATATATCATTTAGTCCAAGGAAGGATGATACTTCCCCCAGCTGCTGTGTTGTGGCCCTCACAGAGAAAATCTGAGTGATTTTACCAGCTCTTTTCCTCCCAGCTCGGTGAGGATCCATGGAGCTGGTTGTGTGCCAAGAGTCAGTGACTCTCTAGGTACATCATGTCTAGAGCTGGTCGATAGTGTTTTGATTAGACAGTTATTGTCAGAAAATGGCAGTTTATTGCATTTGTAGCTGTTCTTGGGAGAGGAGTAGTTTCAGTGAACTGGCCTCAAAAAACCCCCTGACTTAATTGGAATATGTTATCTGAGGTGTTTGAAATGTCCATTTGGACAGCTGGGGAACAAAAATTTCCATGTTCTTCTTCAAGCTGACTTTTATTTATGTTTTTTGATTTTGGTTGATTTACAGTACAGAGCAAAGGGATAAAGGAATGGGGACTGAAATAGAGGGCAGAACTTCGAAGATTTTGTGCAGTGTTTTAGTTTGCCAAGTCTGAAACTCTGAATTCCTGTTTGGGATGGGATGATAATTTCAATTCCCATGGGAGAGAAAATCATGTTCCTGCTATACTGTAATGATGTCTCAGGAAAGCGGTCTCAGACATATTTGTGATTTCTCTAGAGTAGAAGCATCTTATAAATAATCTTAACATCTATATACATCTGTGGCTGAATGAAAATCCCAAAGCTGGCATTCTCAGAAGGGTCTGAATCCCCACTGCCTGGCTGGGATTCCCCGGGGCAGGATCATGATAACAGCCCCCTCTCTTGGTACAAATAAATCCCAGCAGTGCTCATGGCAGGGGTGCCCCATGGACCAGCTGCAGTTCTGTGTCCCTTGAAAGGGATATTGAGCTGCTTCAGGGGACTCGTGAGCTGCCCTGGGGACCCCTGAGTGGGACTGAGGGTCTTGGGGGGCTGCTCTGCTCCACAGACGGCTGTGAAATCCCCCAAGTAATTTGCATTGCCCCATCTCAACTGTTTAGGGATGTGTAGTTTCCCAAAGGAAAATAACTCAGCCGATTTCAGCCAGGTCAGAGTGGGGTGGGCTTCCAGTAGATGCTCAGTTTGCCCACCCCAGCAGAGCTCCAGGCTGCTCTGGAGACTCTTCTCTTCTCCTGGATGGATGAAAGGGAAGTTCCCTTCCTCTTTCAACCCAGTTTGGCCATGAATCTTAGATTTTTGGATATTAATTCTCACCTCTGATTCAGGAGTTCCCACTCTTCGTTTTTATTATGTCTGCGCACTGTGTCAGATAATAAATCCTGTTTTGTGCAAGAGAAGTGGCAAAGAGTGTGTGGAGGAGGAGTGGGGGCAGGCAGCTTTTTTGGGGTGAAGCAGTGGGAGGCAGATGGATTTGTTACTGCTGTGTCCCATAGCATTCACAAGCCAGTGCCAGGTCTATTTGGGTGTTGGATATCTCCTGAGTTGGGTGGTCTGGGAGGGAAATTTCATGGGCCAGAGGGATCACAGCCTGTCCAGTGTGTGCTGGGGGTCCTGGGAGAGTTGCAGTGTAAGTGCTGCTCCCCATCTGCCTCCCCACATCACCCAGCTATGCCCTGCCAGCACCTCCCATCTGGATTTGCACATTCCAACAACATCTCTGACCAGAAAGTGCCCATGAAGTCCAAAGTTTCATTAATCCATGCTATTAACATGTCATCCCTTCCAGGGCTGCTGGGTTTTCCATGTCAGCCCCATGAGGAAGGGATGTTGTGGCTGCGGGAGATGTTGAGCGAGGGGTTTAACTGGGTTGTGCCTGCGGGGCCAGTTAGATTTGACAGCACCACTGCAGAGGGGGAACAGAGGGTGGAAATCAGCTTTCAGAGTCCAGGTTAGTGGCACTGATGGATGAGAAGGAAAGCTTCCAGGAACACGTCTCCTTTCCAGCCGTATCACTGTGGGTACTGATAACAGCACAGCCTGCCTCGGCGCTGGGGCACTCATGAATGAGTTGGCATTTTTTTGTGAGTAATGTAGAATTGCAGCTATTTCAAATTGTCCTGAGGTGCAACTTGACATATAAGTTCTTAGCCTATTTATTACCCTGTGTCTGAGTGTTCCCATAGGTATTACGGCATTAAACCACAGCCAAATTTAATATCAGGAGCTGCAGCATTTGTATTTTAGCTGTAGATCAGTGAGCAGGTGATTTGGGCTGTGTGCATGGTGTGTTTGGCAAGCTCTAGCCAAGGGATCTGTTTTTCAGCAAGGATATTTGAGGTGTAAGTTGTGTTCAACACCCTCTTTTTTTTTCTTTTTTTATTACATTTTCTTTTTAAATGCTGCTGTTTTCCCCTTTGCTATCCTGTGTCATCACAAGCTCCTGCCAATATCTGTGCAAGTCCTCAGGGATTCACTACTTTGCTGAGATAACATCACACCAATCTGGGTCCCCATCTACTCTCAAGCTGGGTTGGAGGAACTTGAGCTGCAAAGGCTGAGCCTGGGTAGTTTAACCCTTGGAAACAAAGATTCAAATGCCTGCATGGATTTATCTGGGTTTTTTGCCAGCATGTATCTACGAACCCTTTGGTCACCACAGTTTTTTGGGTCTCTGAAGCATGGTTGACCAAGAGCTGACCCTGCCCCTGAGCTCTCTGCTCTTGTGGTTGCCATGATGTTGGGGTTGGGTCACTTCAAGTCAAACCCTACAGCCTGTGCTGTGGTGTGGCAGCTCCTGGTCTGTCACAGGAAGTTTTTGGCCAGTCGTGAATGTGTTTCATGTAAGTGGAAGACGCAGTCAACTGCACGTGTTGCACATTGTCTTCTGCTCATAGCGTGGCTGCTGTGAACGTGCACATCTGGTCATAACCCACCATGGTTATGGTCCAGGCATCTAAAGCCACAAGTGGGGATTTAGAGCAGCCAGTGCCAAACTGGCCCAGGGGAGCCTCGCAGCCGCTGTGCGTGAGGTGTTCGGTGAGCTGTGCCGGCCCACTGCTCCGCGCCATCTCAGCGCTGCTGCTGTGACCCCACTGCCGCCTGCCAGCGGGATGTCGGCTCCTGATTTTAATGAAGCCTTTCAGCAGAAACGCGCAGCCGCGGCCGTGTGTTGGGGTTAAACGGGGAGAAGGGATCTGATATGTGGATTCTGTCTTTGCCACTGACTGATCCTACACAGACTACACCACCGGGTTTTGTCTTCTGCCATATGTTTTCCGATAATGCCCGCCCACCTGTCGGGAAAAGCGCAGCGCTGGGCATCTGCAGGCATTGTTGAGAACCCTCTGTGCAGTGTGCTAAAAAAACATAAAAGGTACTCATTTAGGTCTAAGACTACCAGTAGTCTGTCTGTTAAGTTTTTGGGGTTTTTTCATACCTCTGTTTTCAGATTGCCAGTCTGGAATGCCAGGATCGGGCCCTTTCTCTGTTGCAGATTTGGAGCCTCCTGATAATGAGATTTTTTTTTGAGTAATGAGATTTTTTTTGAGCCATTCTGGTTATATCACCTCAGATCTCTGCTTTTGAAAAATCTTAGCACAAATCTTTTGATGAGCTGCTAAATAAGAGGACAGGCCCTAAAGGGATATTTATGAGAAAATGGCCCGACTTTTCCTTCTGCATAAGGAGAATCAATGGGGGGGATGTCAAAGCATTAAGCCTCAGTACATGCCATTTCTGCCTAAACCCCCTGAGGCGGTACTAAAGCTCTGATTAACGTGAAGTCCATGTCCGGATTTACCTGCTGAATTTACAATGGACTTCTAAACCTTAAACACTCTGATAGTATTTTCCTTCCATCTCCTGGGCTTTGAGTGAGATATTGCCATTTTCTCACCACATCATTAGCATCAGTATTCTCACCCTTGCAGTACTGGGGCTTGTTGTGTTTCCACGTGTGATTTTTGGATATGGAGCTGTGCTGTTTGTTTTCTCAATTTCCTCCTCTTCTTTCCCCAGCCGGAGGAACTTACCAATGCCCTGGAGATCAGCAATATCGTCTTCACAAGTCTCTTTGCCCTGGAGATGCTGTTGAAAGTCCTTGTTTATGGTCCTTTTGGCTACATTAAGAATCCATACAACATCTTTGATGGGATCATTGTGGTGATTAGGTACAAACCTTGAGCTTTCTTTATGTGTGTTTCTCCTCATTTGGCTGTTTAATTAAACAGAAAGTAATGGAGAGTTGGCATAAATATCTTCCTGTGACACTTTACACTTCTCTCTGTAATTAATGCTCTTAGACATGATTGCTAATACATATCTTGGGATTATTTTATGGTCATTTTAGAGAGAGGCCCAAGCAGAAAGCTATCAGTCCCGATGTCCTGGGACAGTCTGGGATCCAAATGGCACAACCAGTGCCTGATTAAGTATCTCTGCTTTATTGGCACATGCAAAAGCTATAATGCCCCTGCAGCTGCAGTCAGTGATTTCCAGGCATATTTTTGACACTCAAGTGGGGCTCTGCTCTTTGCAAGCCTGGACAGAGTCCAGATCACCACAGGCATTTGGCAGCGCATCTCTGCCCACTTCCCATCTCTTTTCTCGCTGCATTTCACCTTCCCTTCACTTCCTCTCCTCCGGTCCTTTGCATTAGGCTTTGTCCTGTCACCTTGCATTGACCTTTTTTGTCCTCAGCGTGTGGGAGATCGTGGGCCAGCAGGGCGGGGGGCTCTCAGTCCTGCGCACCTTTCGTCTCATGCGGGTGTTGAAGCTGGTCCGCTTCATGCCAGCCCTGCAACGCCAGCTTGTCGTCCTCATGAAGACCATGGACAACGTGGCCACCTTCTGTATGTTGCTGATGCTCTTCATCTTCATCTTTAGGTGAGCGTTTCCAATTCCCTGTCCTGAGGTTGCTCTGAATTTTTAGGTGGGATCCCATGGTGGGATGAGGAGATGACAGAGTCCATACCAGGACACGACTGAGCTGAACTGTCCCAGGAACAGCATTGCTGGCTATGGTTTGCTGCCCTAAATTCTCTCAGTTGGCCAAATGAGACGTTTGTCTTTGCAAAATGGTTTACAAAGAAAATCTTTCAGGCTAGATGATTCCTTGACATCACCCCAAGACAGCAATCCTGTTACTTACCAACTATCAGAAAGCCTGGTGCTAAAAATATTGCCAAGGAGAGGATGATATTTCTAAAAAATGTTAGACGTGGTGGTGCTTGTACTTTTTCATGGCCTCGTCTTCAGACAAGTAGAAATGTTAGAAACAGGGTTGGCGTAGCCCTGTATTTTTAGATTTTGGTCTAGATTTTGAGAGGAGCCTTTCTCCTTCTACAGCCAACTGTGGTGTTTGAGCAATGCAGGCACTGGAAAGGCTGAAGAGAGCCAGTCTCTTCCAGGGGACAATGTCCCTTCTTCCAGTGAGACTCCAAAACTGCCATTTGCAGCTGTGGTGCTCAGTAGAGCTGTAAATAATTTGATTATTCAGGTTACTAGCAGAGAGCAGGGAAAAGCAGATTATTCCTTTAGTATCTATCCATAATGAAAGGTATTCTGTTCTCCTGTCAAAATTGAAAAAGCTGTTTCGAGTCCCCTGATATGTCTTATTCAGGCATTTCACAGAAACCCTTTTTGTCTTCCTAATTCAATTGAAGCATATTTTGCTGAAAATGTGTCATTGCAAAACAGAAAGTCAAAACATTTTGTTTAGAAAATGTTGAAAGACAGTGTTTTGACTTAGAAAAAATGAAGCAGAAGAAAAATAAGGAGCAGACGTACTTTTTGGTTGAAACTCCTTGACAGATTTGACCTAAATTCACAACTGGTTTGCGTGATCTCAAGGCATGTTTTTCAGTGAACAAAGGATCCGTCTTTTTTAAAAAAACGTAAAGAGGAACTACCCAGGTGAAATCAGGACACAGTCACCCTGCTGTGTGATTACTGATTTGTGTGGTGGTCCCATTGTTGAGCCCCTGCTTCCTGTCATTTGCAGCATCCTGGGGATGCACCTCTTTGGCTGTAAGTTTGCTTCGGAGCGGGATGGTGACACTCTGCCTGACAGGAAGAACTTTGACTCCTTGCTTTGGGCCATCGTCACCGTTTTCCAGGTACAAAATGGAAAACGCCACAACTGATGGGCATTTTGGGACTGCAAAGACTGGGGCTGTTTTCCAACGCATCCGGCAGAGCTTAGTGGAGCTCCATGCCATGGAAAGGAGATGACCCAAAACCACAAATGCAGGTCTACGGGGGCTTTCAGACTTTTCCAGACTAAATCAGAACCCTGGTGAGGAGGGGCTGCCAAGGCAGGAGGCTCTTGTGTTTGCAGGGTATGGACTGGGTGGGTGAAAGTAAATGTAGATGGAAAGGAGGAGATCAGGACCATTTGCAGTGGTATTTCAACAAATAATGGAATCTGGTTTATAGCTGATATGTGCAGGCTTTTTTTCTAGCAGCTCTGGGCCCTGTAACTCTGGTATCTGTGAAGGACTTTTAGTCATTTTGGCTGACCAAAGGAAAGGTCTGACCTGTGTGATGTTACCCTCCCTTAAGGGGGAGGCTGTCCCCAGACGTGGGGGGCAGTCAGGGCATTTGCACAGGGTCCTTGCTGGTGGTTGGGAATCACAGTCACTCTGGTCCTCCCTCTTCTCTGCCTCAGAAGGGATTTATCCTCTTGTGGTTACAGCTACAGTGGATACCCTAAAAGCAGGGTGCTTGTCTGGCCTATCCAGAGCGTGGATACCCAGCATGCTATCCTCCAGCATCTCCATAGTCCTGATACCCTTCCTCTGCAGATTTTGACCCAGGAAGACTGGAACAAGGTCCTTTACAATGGCATGGCCTCCACCTCATCCTGGGCTGCTCTCTACTTCATCGCTCTCATGACATTTGGGAATTACGTTCTCTTTAATCTGCTGGTGGCCATCCTGGTAGAGGGTTTCCAGACAGAGGTAATGTCCTCATGCTCGTGCCTTTGCTTTCTTCTCAAGTTTCAGGGCCTCCAGATCCTGGAATCTGATTTCTGAGGCGGACAGCAATACCTTGACAGAAGTGGTATGGGAAAAAAGTGGGGTAAAATATTAGGTCTTCTTTTTATTTTTTTTTCTTCTTTTTTCATTTCCGTAGCCATGGTGCAATTTAATACCACAAACCCTCTAAATGAAGGGCTTAAATGAAAAGCATTGTTAGCATTAATGCAGGAGTGGGAATTGAAGGGTGAGTCAGGCTCTGCGGATGGGATTGCTGCTATGATGGTCTCTTTGAAACAGTTTTCACCGTGTTTGTCATCCAGATTAAAGGCCCCTCCTGAAAACTTACACAGGCTGGTAAGAGATTAGTGACACGATTATCTTTTTTCATGGTATGCATTCATGGACCTCTTCCAGTTTCCAGCCCTGCAATGCTCTGCATATTTTAAAGTACATGATTTCTGGTCTCTGCCATCTGCTTCCTCGCAATGGGAGCTTCCATGAGACATCCTGGGTTTCTGGAGGCTTTGAGGGGCATGTAGACTTGAGCTCAACCTTTTTTTCCATCCTACTGCCAATCCAACTGTCCAGCTTGGAGTGGGTGTGCATGTCACCTAGTCCTCCTCAGAGCGGGGGACCTGTGATACCCACCCTCTCCATGCAAAAACTTTCCAACTGTTCAAGAACACCCATAAGGGGAGGGGACCTTTACACCCAGGGGGCTGGTTGGAGAGGTAAATATAATCTAAAACTCCTCACTGGGGTCTGCTTGTATGGGCTGTGCTTCTACACATTATCTCTGATTTTTATAAGCATTCTGGGGTGAATAAATATTATTTAAGATTTGTTGCATGTGTATTATAATATCCTGCCACCCTACAAACAGAACTATTTCTATTATCATTACTATTTTTGAAGTTTGGAGTTAAATTAATGGAGTCATACTAGGACATAGCAAGAAGAATTTTTTTTTTTTTATATCATCTGTCTCCATGCTGGTGCTTTTCTTTTTTAATTGTTATTGTTGTAGCTGTTTCTGTCTGTAAATGCCCCCCACCATTCAGCCAAAGGGACAATCACTGCTGGGTTCTCTCAAAGAGCAAAATGTTCCGTTGCCCAGTTCTCTCAAATAGCAAAAATGTTCCCATGCCTGAGTGAGAAGAGGTACAAAGCTCCTTGTCTGCTCCTGGTGACAGCTTCGAAACCCAACCTTTGTTCAATCTGGCAAATTTATCTTTGAAGTTCACCAGCACAGGAGATGCACACCTGGTGCACCCACTGTGCAGAGAAAAGGATACAGCCTTTAAATGCAGCAGCCCCTTTGCCAGCCCCTGGCCCTCGAGGGAGGCTGACTCCTCTGCTCCTCGGCTCAGCCTGCTTTTACCATGTGGGAGAATGCTCCCGCTCTACCACTGCAGCATGCCTCTTCCTGGGCAACAAATTATCCCTTGCCTTGTGGCCAGCTGTGCCATGGCACAACTCCCTGTAAAGTCATGTCCTGGCTTAATGTGTTGTGGTTTCATTCCGGTAATGATGTCCTTGAGAGTATGGCTACCCTGGAGTCAGGGAAGTGCCTGCAGCACTCCTCAGATTTGCTCTTGGCTGTTTTCTGCAGCAGGGCTGCCGCATCAACTGCCCCCACATCTCCTCTGCCAGGGCAGTGCTGGGCTGGTCCAAGCCAGCTCCAGGATATCTGTGTAAGCTGAAATGTGCTTTTAGGGCTGTGTAAATCAGGGAGGAACCTCTGATTTGGGACAGCACTGGGACAACCTGAAGCCAGCGATGCTCATGCCAGTACTGAGGTGGGCACAGGGACCAGGAACCAGCACAGCCCCTGAAGACCAAACCCGGTTTGCCAGTCCTGCCCAGCAATGGCAATTTTAACAAACTCATACCATATGTCTATAATTTGTGACTCTGATTACACTGCTATTTTATGTCTCAGGCTTTGATGATAGCTTTTTAATAATAATCTTCCTTCCACATCCTCGTTATTCTGAGTTCTCTACGTTCTTCCAGTAAAGTGCAATGACACCAAGTGATCCCTTGGCTCAACCCAGGTTTCCTGCAGCAGACAGGGAGCAAACGTCTCTGGAAGTCGGGCCACAGGTCTGGCCTTGCTGGTTTATGTTTATTCAGCTTTGCTGGTGTAGCTTTGTGAACAGATCACATTCTGGTTTTTGCAAGCCAGCACAGAGAGGATCCTCTCCTAAGCAGAATTAATAGAGAGATCATCTCTTGCTGTAAACAAACCCCGACGTCTCCCGCCCGTGACTGCTCTTGACTCTTCTGAGTTGAGATTGTTGGGGTTTTTTTTCCATTCTCCTTCAGATTTCCGGGCTGAAACACAATCCTGGGGCTGCTGCCTTTATCTCCCTGGTCCTTGAGTGCCTTTCCTCCATCCACAGGCACCTCGTTAATTTTAGTGCATGGCTTTGCAGCCCCAGTTGCCAGGCAGCAGATGACTATAAGCAGCTGAAAAACTAAAAGGGCCTTTTCCAAACTTTAAATATGGAGCAATATGTTTTGCAGGATTGAGGTGGGGTTTTTTTCCCCCATTTTTTCCTTTAATTTGGTAACCAGCTTCTCTCATGCAAGAGGCACGGGCAATGACTTTTTACCACGTGGTTATTTTTAACTGCACATTCCCTGATTGAACTGGATCCTGGTGCTGGTGTGGGGAAGGTGAGCAGGGGACTCCTTTTGATCAAGCTGCTAACTGAAAATTGCTGCCTGACCACTCAGGTCCCTGCCTTGGAGACTTCTCTCTGAAGAAAGTAATGACTCCTCTTAGTCAGGCATAAAGCTCCTCTCCTGAGGGAATTCCTAATAGTATTATCTCCAAGGCGTATTCTTCCATTGGTAATCCTCCTAGTTTGTGTCCTGTTGTCCCCATCTGTCCTCACTCACGGATTTGATCCTTCCCCTCCTTTGTGCCCCACTCCCTCCCTGGCACCCCAGGTCCTCCAGCCTCTCCATCCTTTTCTCTGCAGGACATTACGTGCTCTCCGGAGGTAGCTTCCTTGGGGAAATATGGATGTTCAACAACTTCTGGGCTTTCACCAGAGGGAACAGTCCCTCCTCCTGCAGGGGAGATTTTGGATGGTGTTTTTCTTGCATCCCTTGCCTATTGCATTCCTATCAGCTTCAGTGGGATTTTCCTTGTGAAAGGAAAAGTTTCCATCTTTTCCCTTTTGATGGCTTTTCCATGTCTCTCTCTGCTACAAGCAAAGACGTTAAGTTTCTGTCACATTGCTGGCAAATCCTAAAACTCTTCATCCTAGCCTAGGCTGGGATGAGTTTTGTAATCATTTAGCAACCAGAGGAAAGATCCATTGCCCTCTAGGCAAGAAATTCAGCTGGCGGGACAATCTGTGCCCTCCTGCTGCAGCATGGAACCTCCTCCCACCCCATGGGACAGAACCAGGCACTACCACACTGCTGGAAAGTGCTGAGGAATATGGGGAGAGCCACCTGAGCAAGGGGAAACACAAGGTGAAAAATGATGTGTGGTTTCCAAGTAGGCACAAAGGCTGACTTCTGGTGCTGTGAAATGATGTTGGGGTCACAGGTGTGGCAAAATTTCCCAGGATGGGGCTGTGCCCCTCTGGCTGCAAACCCCTGGTTTAAACTGCTGATTTAAATGGGTGTCTCCACTAGCAGGGCTGAGGAGGGATCTGAACTCACAGCAGAATGTGTCTCTCTTAAATTAGGTATTTCACCTGCAAGAGCACTGATATTGTGTTAATCAAACATACATTAAAAGCCTGCATTGCTGCTTAATGAAAGCGTAATAAATAAAGATGCTATTATACAGCTGCAAAAAAAAAAAATCATGTTTTCAATAATTAGCTGGTGTTTCATTAGCACAATTATCACTTAGGAGCTGAAGCAAGCTCTGTTCGAAACACTTAATTTAAAGGGTGTAAGGCTGGTCCCTTCAAAGGGCTTCTCTCTACCTGAGATCTCCCACTCTCCCCCTGTGCTGAGCAGAATGGATCCAGTGCCTGGCTCTCCATCGTGGCCACACACTGCCTTCCTTCCCCTTCCCCTCTCCTTCCCTCCCTCTTCTTGTGTGTTTTTTGATTCCCCACTCAGTCCTGCTGTTGAAACTGTGAGAATTGAACCCCACCTTCCCCTTCCTCCTCCCTCCCCCCCCCATTTCTCCTTCAGGAGATCTCCAAGCGAGAAGAAGCGAGTGGGCAGTTAAGCTGTATTCAGCTGCCTGTCGACTCGTCAGGGGTACGTACAGCACATCCCACCGCCACCGTGCTTGTCTCTCTCGTGGTGCCTGGTCACACACCGTGGTGCTGTTCTCATTGCAGTAGCTGTCATTCTTTTGGGGTTTATTTGGGTGTTTTGCAAGTGTTTTTTGGTTTTTCTTTCCTTTTTGTCACCCTCATTGTCGAGTCAGCCCTGATTTTAAGTCCCTTCCTTCTTGAAGGAGCCAGGTAAATTGAGGTGGGTGCTTCGAAGTGGCTGATGTGGCTCCAGCCAACAGCTCTCGCTGACCCCTGTCTGGATGCCTGTCCTGGGGAAGGCTCCCCAAGGGGCTGTCACAGCCTCTCCATGGCACAGTCACATCCCAGGGACTTCCCTGGGGATGTGGACGGTAATGCTGATTGCTGGGCACGCCTGCCAAGGCTCCCTCATGCAGGCAGGGGAGGATGCCCAGGAGTGAAGGGACCTGGAATCAAACCTGTTTTGATAGGTGTATGTGTGTTGACGTGTGTGTGGGAGCTCTGTGCTCTGCAGGACAGGGTAGGATGGCAGCAGCTGCACTGTGGCGTCCCAGAAAGGCTGGTGGGAATGCTGGGATCGCCAGTGGGATGCCACGTTACAGGATGTGAAATGGTCTCGTTCAGGTCCGAGGAAGCCGTGGATCTCTGAAGCACAGCACACCCCAAAACCTCACCCTTCTGCCAACCTCATCTCTCTCTCTTTACCACTCCCTTCCCTTTCTGTCCTTTCCAAGAAGCCTGGCTTTTCCCTCAGCCCAAAAGCCCTTTCCCGTCGTATCCCAGTGTGTCAGTCCATTTAGGTACAGGCTGGTTTAGCCATTGTACTGCCTGGTCCAGCCTGACATACCCTCATTTCCCAAAAGGATTTTAACTCCCTGTTCTCTCATAACCCCTTTTCTATCCAGAAAGGCAAACTGGGAGTGCAAGAACAGGTAACGGGCAGCAGCGCCGGCTGCAAGATGTTTGCCTGCACCGTCCTGAGTCTGGCACGTGGTGTTTGGGAGGGGATGCTCACTGCCCTCCAGATGTGGGGTTTGGTGCTGGGGAAGGGGGTGGGAAATCCCCACATAGCTCTTGATTTTCCATCTCGGCACATGTCTCATTGTGCCCCCTTAAAACTTTCCTTAGGGCTGTTGAAGAGCACTCCAGGAATACAAATCACATAAAATTCTTCCCATTATTTATTTCTTTTTAAAAACTCATTAGGGAGAATGAGTAATTCCTGGCAGGCCTGCTGACAGGCTGAGCTGGGAGCCTCTGTGGGGAGTGTACCTGGAGCCAGCTGGAGCCCCTGTCCACACAGAGACTGGATCTGACTCCAGCAAAGCTCAGGCCAGCCTGACTTTACTGCTCCCCCTTGCAAGGTGCATTCCTGACCTTCTCAGACTGTGTCCTGCAGGAGGAGCTTTCCTGAAAAGCACAGAAGTCCTGGATCCTCAGGAGATGAAATTTTGAGCCAACACTTCACGTCACACTCTCTTTTGCCTTGAAAATATCTCTGAGTGGCCAGTGTGCCTGGAAAAAATATCTTTAACAGTTTAGTGACCCCACACTAAATAGTGGGGGAGTATTGAGACTTCTCCCTCTGGGGTTTTGCTTAACAGTGGGGTGCGGGGCACTGACCTGTGTTGGATTCATCTCCTCCTTCTGTCCCATGCTGGGATCCTTCTGAGATTTTACAATCAACAGGTACCCGAGCACCAAACCTCAGCAGTGCTGGCCAGGGCTCCTGGGGATGCAGCTTAGCCTTGGTGGGGTTTTCTGGGGCTCCTGGACTCTCACTGCTAAAGTGAGGGTCTGCTTGGCTTCTCCCATCCCAGCATCTTCCCCCTCTCCCCACCTCTCCTCCATTGTGACAGGGCTTGGTGCCCTTTGCCAGAGCAGTGGTTTGAGCCATGAATCCTCCTCTTTTTGGATGGGTATCGATCGTTCTGGCGAGCACCTCTGCCCCTCTTAGGTGTATCCTGACTATACCACACCCTAAGCGCCTTTCTGCAGTGCCAATGGACAGAATGAGGATCTGTGCCACAAGACTGAGCAAGAGCCCAGGCACCACGCTGAGAGCAATGGTCAACATCGTCTTCCTCTGCCTGAGGATGGGCACCTCTCAGAGCAGGCAGGCCTCAACCACCGACGTTCGAAATGATACAGCAGAATTTAAACCCCCCAAATGATCCAGCGTAAATCCCCAAAACTCCTGCTCCTCTTGTGTGTGGCAGCTGGGAAGGAAAGGGCCCCTCATGGCAGTCGATATTGGGTTCTGCCACCTGGATCCTCTCTGTGTTGATGGGGCGTCCATGGACACGTGCACATTTGTCACACTGGAAATTCAGGGTCTGTTGTGCCATTTCTGAACCCTGGATTGCTCCATCAAAGCATCACTAGAAAGAGCCACACCCAGGGAGATTTAGGTGTATAAATTCAGAGAGATTAGTAGGATCATCTTTTGTCCTCAAATTGCTCATTGATATCTGTCCTTCCCTAACATCTGCCACATATGCAATTCCAGCAGCAAAAATTAAGCAATAGTTTGGTTTTTCTCCCGATCCCTTTCTGGGACCGTGTTTGGAGCCAGAGGCAATCCGTCTTCCTGGTAGGAGGTTAATTAGTCTGTGGTATAAACCTGTGCATGCGTCATTTTGTGGAAGGTGATGTTGCATCGTGGTACCAAGTTCAGTGGATCCGTAGGTGTGGTGTTGGACACGGGAATCCATTTTTGCAGAGGTCTGTCCATGCACTGTGGCCTCTCAGCCTCCTTGCTGAAGCCTTCTGTTTTGCTCCAGGGTGATGCTTCCAAGTCCGATTCCGAGGGGGATCTCTTCCCCTGCAGCCTGGAAGAGGAGGGAGGACTTAAGAAAAACTTGTCAAATCCAGCCTGTGAGTAATAACCCCGGGACAGGCCCTTCCACAGAAACCTTGCTTTGCTGTGAAAACAGCGTGTCCGAAAGGAAAAAACCCTCCTAGAGGGAATGCTTGACCCCTACGCACAGTAGGTCCCAACTGTGTCGTGCTTGACTTTGCAGCACGCTTGGGGTGGGATTGTGGGATGCAGGCAGGGAGAGACATGATTGCATTTGAACTGTAATTTCTCCACCAAGCCCGGGGCCTGGGCTTGTGGGGTGTCTCTGCTGGAGGAGTTTGGAGAAAGAGGATGGAGGGAACGGGCAGGAAGTTCCCAGGGTTGGAGCCCGTGGGTGTTTGGAGGTTGAGGGGCAGCAGGCGACATTTTGGGTGTGCTCTCCTCTACCCTTGACACCTGATCCCTTTGACACCTGATCCCATTCCTGTTTGACATCCCCCTGCTGGGCTGAACCACCCAATTGTCCAGAAGGGCTTTTTGGCCCACATCCCCCTGATGCTCAGAGCAGAGCCCTTCCTGTGCAGCAGCTTTGCCTCCCCACGAGCAGGCTGTAGGTGTTCCCCCTTGAGGTGTGACACCTAAAACCTCCTTGTGTCTTCCAGTGATGGCCCTGAGCGACCACCCGGAGCTGAAGAAGAGCCTGACCCCGCCACTCATCATCCACACGGCTGCCACGCCCATGCCCATGCCCAAGAGCGCCGTGTTCGGGGACGCGGCACAGGGTCACGAGTCCCGCCGGGCCAGCGGCATCTCCGTGGACCCCGTGGCTGCCTACGAGCTCAAGTCCCCGGTACTCGCATCACCTCCTCCTGCGGATGTTCAGTGCGTCCGTGGGGCCGTCCATCCATCCAGCCGCCCCCGCCGGCCTGGGGCGGGTGGCACGGGGCTGATGCGCTCCCTGTCCCTGTCCTTCCCGCAGCCCAGCACCCGCAGCTCCCCGCACAGTCCCTGGCGCGCCAGCAGCTCCTGGAACAGCCGCCGCTCCAGCTGGAACAGCATTGGCCGGGCCCCCAGCCTCAAGCGCAGGGGGCAGAGCGGCGAGCGCAGGTCCCTCCTGTCCGGGGAGGGGAAGGAGAGCTCGGAAGAGGAGGACAGCTCGGACGAGGAGCACTCCAGCCGGGCCGGCAGCTTCAATGGCTCTTTGCCTCACCGCATGGAGTCGCTGGAAACAAAAGGGTCCTTTGACCTCCAGGATACTCTGCAGGTACCTTCCCTGTACCGGACCAGCAGCATGCACAGCACCAGAACCTCTGCCTCCGAGCACCAGGACTGCAATGGGAGGACCTCTCCAGGTCTACTGCTGCACCAGCTCCACCTGGATGAGCCCCACCAGGATGGTGATGATGGCGATGATGAAGGCAACATGGTAAGGAAGTGCCATGTGCTCATTTTGGGCTTTTTGACTTGTCAAAACAAAGCTTGTCCCTGTCTCAGGAGTGCACAAGTGGGTGCAAAAAGGATTAGGTCTCACCATCACCACCAGACCAGACCAGAGTCACCCAGAAGGTCTCTGGGCAGTGGATGCTCTCAGAAATGGGGTTGGCATCCTATTAAGTGTTACAGTGCAGTATCACATGGCTCATGATGGAGACATCAGGGCAAAACTGCCCAGGTTGCACTAAATCATGCAGAGTGAAGGCTATCTATTTGAAATATGTGCTTTTATGTGTTCATTTTTCTTTTTTTTTTTTTGAAGCAAAACAAGTAACTCTTCCTGCTTTCCAACTATTATTCAGTTTTCTGCCCCCACACCAGCAGCAGAAAATTTCTATAGGCAAAGAAAGGGCAGGGCTTGGTCCCCCATTCCCATGGCAGCGTTAGTCCCATGGAGATGGTGGTAATTTCAGAGGCTCTGCATTAATTTCCATCTGAAGAGGCATTTCACCAATAAGTGTCTCTTTCACAGGCCTGAAAAGTGCCATTTAGGAAATATTATCTGAAAAGACTGCAAGTGCAGGGAAGGGATGAGGGTTCCTGGTCCTTTTTTCACATGGATGTTTGTATCTTAAGGGGAAAAAAAGGGAATCTGGCTGCTTTTCCAAAGTTGTTTGCATGACTGGCAGAGTGGGGCTTGAGTTGGGTACAAGGGTGTCGCAGTTCCGGCTGTCATGTGTGCGCTGGGGCCAGTTTTGGAGTGTTTCCTGCTCTTCCCAGGTTACCTCTTTGTTTGATTATACCTTGTTCCCAGATTTAAAAACGTGATGGTCTGATGTGTCATCCCCAGAGGTGACTCTGTTTCTGTTGGGGGAGCAGATGGGGTTTGGGTAGAGACGTGATGGTAGCAGGGGCTGCTCTGAGAACAGGAAAGCTGCGGATTGTGGACATGATTTTACTCTTTTTCATTGAGTTTATTGAATGAAAATGGAATTGGGATCATATGAAGGGATGTGAGAGGCAGTGTTGACTCCAGAGTCCTCTGTTCCTTATGGGAGGAGAAGGAGAGTTAGTGCTGGCAGAATGGAGTCACTCAGCCGTGAACCACCTTTGCAAAAAGCCATTATCCCATTACATCTCCAGCATGGATCCTCAGCCTGGGATTTTTACTGATTGTCTTAACCTGCTTTTTAAATTCCATAAAATAAATTGAATTTGTAAGAAAGGAGCAGTAATTATTTTTGGAAAAAAAACCCCACTATTAAAAGTGTTCAAGAGACCATGCTCTTTATTGCTAGCTAGGGATTTTTTTCTCATGCTCCAACATCTGCTGCTTTTCCAGCTCACCTGGTCCAATCATCCCACCGGTCCCTTCCTTTTTTCCTCCCCAGGATCAAAAGCCAGCAGTCCCCCTTGTGCTGGGCGTGGTGTGATGGAATGTGTCCCTCCTCTTGCAGCCCCTAGCCAGTACTGACAATGAACTGTTGAATAAGATTTTAAATTTTTATTAGCTGCTTTTAGCATAAACCAAACATCATCCTCTGTGTACTGAGGTCTAGCCATGGAGGGTGTGTGATCACCTCAACACCCTCCCGTGGAATGGTCAGAAGCAAATGACAAGGGCAAGAATTGACAGAATAGGGGAAATAAATTGTGTCCCAGCCCATGGGATAGCCACAACTGGGACACTTGCAGCTGGCTGATGCCTTTCCCCATGCTCTGAAATATATCTTCACTGCAAATCACTAAACCAGATGGATCAGAAAATATTGCTTAGATTAGCAAAATAAGCCCCCAGGTTGCAGAGCTTCCCTTTGGGATTCCTTCCTGACATTTGGGGGGAAACTTTGCTCCTAAATTAGCCTTGACAAAGCCAGGAGGGGGAAAGAAATGCATTTTAAATGGAAAAAATGAAATACAAAACTCCCCATCAACAAAAGAAGAGAAGAATTTGACTGTTACTCAGATCAAAGTAATCCTAAATATGCCCTTCTGCATCAAAGCTTTGCATCCCTCCTTGCTGCCTGGATTTGATTGTCTCTGTGCAGAAATTAAAGGAAGAGCAAAGGCTTCATCTGGATTTCCCAGGCTCCCCCTATATTAGTGCTGCTCTGCTGCTTTCGATGAGTTTATTCTGAATTTCCATCCCTCCGAGGGGCCAGAATCAGGCCCCTGACTGCTTCTCTCCCCAGAAGCAGGAAACCGGGGGCCTGAAATCTGTTCTTTATTGTGTCACTGCAGACAAGGAGTCTCTGACAGAGAGAGTGATCCACAGCCTTCTTGGGTTCATGTGGCTGTGATTGGGATCAGGGATCTGCTGCCATGTCTTTGTTGTTTCCAGCTGCTGGATTTTAGACCCTTTTGGGTGCTTTCTACCCAAACTGCTTAGTACTCAGAGCAGAAAGTAAGGGAAATATTGAATATGCAATCAATGTGTCCCCTCCTCCCTAAAACCTCACTGCATTTTGCTATTGCAGCTCCTTTCTCTTTACCTATTTCACTTTTTCTCTGTGGCATGCGGTCCAGCCACTGCTAAACCCTCTCAGCCTGTCCCTGTTGCATATTAAAATTAAATGATCAGGTCCCGAGCGCCTCTGTGCAGCTTCCAGCTTGCCTGGAGGTCCTCTGCCGCTCACAGAGCGTTTTTCAGCAGTTCCCCCGTCCTTATAATAAATCTTTTATAAATCTAAACCTCTCCCTTACTCTGAGGAGCGCATCAGTCATCTTTTATTGCCAACTGCCTTTCATCCTACCCTCAGAAGTGCATTAATATCTGAAATTCCAAAAAAAGAAAAAAAAAGCAACTATTTATCAGCAGCTCTCATTGCTGTGGGATTGAGGGGCTCCATTCCCACTGCTGCCTGTTAGCACCCAGCATCTTCCCACGTCCTGGCTCCTGCTGCCTCTGGTGAGGGGTTTGGATGGGCTTACCCAGGGAGATTTTGTCCAAGTCACTGGCAACTGAATTAAAGAGTAGTTTTCTTCTCCCCCCACATCTTTATTCATCCTGTCCAGGTGTGGTTTATGAACAAATAGATGTGATTTAAGCCACATAATTGATATCCCACTTTGAACATAAAGCAGGCTTGAATAGCAATCAGCCCCATTGTCAGCACTCGGAGCCTGCCTGGACCTTGCTGGGAAAGCCTTGGATGGGGCTGAGGCTGGAAACACTCGGGGTTTATTTCACAAATACCTTACATTTGGCTCAAATTAACTGAGCTGTGCTGTTCCGCTGGTGGAAATACGGAGTAATTCCTCTGAGTTTAGGTTTCTGGGGATGTACTTGGCCCTGCTCAGAGCAACTGGGCTGAAGCCCCAGCCGAGCCCTGGTGCTCACCTTTACTGTAACCCACTGAATAGAGAGACATGATGGAAGATCACTTTTTGCCTTTGCTATCTGATTTAGCCCATGAACTGCAAGCTGCAACAATTAGCCAAACCCCAAAATATCTTTGGCATTAAAATTGGACAAAAGGAATATAAAGAAGCATTCTGTGCTGCTGACGCATTACCATTCACTACAAATCCCCTTGATAAATACCAGAACTGCTTTGAATAATAGATACTTCTGGAAACCTTCCAGCTCACAAAATGAACTGGACTGAGTTGTAGCTATTACTCCATGTTCAGGGGCTGGGGTAGCAGTCGCTGCTCTCACCACAGCTTTGAGCAGACACCCAATTTTTATCCATTTATTTACCTTTGTTAAATCTATGGATAATTAGACTAACCAGGCTGCTTGAAGGGATAACAGAACCCCAAGGATGCATGCTCTATTAAATACAGTTTAGAGAGAAGGGAGCTGTTCTGACTCCGTGCCTGAAGCTGGAAAAGGGATGTGAGAACATCCAAGACAACCAAAACCCCACTGGCGTGCGGTGCGTGGTCTGTGTGTGTGTAGAAGTTGAGGGAAGGATGGATGGCTGAAGGAGCAGAGTAGAAAGGTCTAACTTTTCTTTTTGTTATTCAAACTTTTCTTCTTATTTGCCCAAGGTGATTTTCATTTTCTGAAGAGTTCAGGTTGTCACCAAGGGCTTTCATTAAAACAGGCACTACACCAATTATTCCCCATCACTAATGAGATTCCAGGCTGGGTATCTATAGAAGGAGAAAGCACTTCCTCCACTCCACTCAATTACCCTAACAAATCCCATTTTTACAGTCCAGAGTACTCTAAGTGCTAACAGTTTGCCTCAAAATGAATCCTCCCTCCCTCTTTCCAAGATGAAATAAATGAAAGTGCCTCAGTCCTGGAGCACGGGTGCTCCTGGGGTGTGAGGGTGTTTCCTGCACTGTCCTTCGCACCCCTCTCTGTCCTCATGGCCCTGAAATCTCTAGAAGAAGCTTCAAAGAGCTCACAAAGTCACATTTCCAGGTCTGCCCATCCAAGCCCAGGTGGTAGCAGAGAAATAAGGGTGATGAAAGAGCAAGAATTGGTTTTTATCTGCAAATCACTCTGGTGACAGTGCACACACTGGTCTGTGCATTTATCTTCTGGGGAAGATTGATGTGGAAGGGCTGGGGAAGCCCTGGTGTGATGGGCAAGATGTTGGCCTGGCTTTTAATGGTTGGCCATGCACAGGGTGCTAACACTGCTTTGCCAGTGGGATTAAAGATCTTGACTTCCCTTTGGAGGTCTATGGATGAGGTGATAATCTTAAGTCAGAAGCTGTTGCAGCCAGGATGAGGCTTCCCCTCAGCGTCCAATTTTTGATGTCTTCGGTTGACTTGTTGGCTCAGGCTTTTGCAGTCTGCCCTGCTGACCTGAAATGACCTTGCAGACAGTCTATAACACAAGTATGCGTGGCTGAGGATGTGCTGTGGTTTCAAGTAGGAATTAATTTGCAGGAATTGGATGGCCCATGTTCATGCAGGTCAGGCTGACCACAGTGTTCCCTTCTGGCTTTATAATCTCCCATCTAATCTGTTCATGCTGAATGAGAGGCAGATGATCACCGTTGTGTTCCTGGACCGAAACTTGGGCTTCAAATGATTTCTTCATCTTTCCAGTGTTGCATGTACACAGGGCTTGGCCCAGCAAGCAGCAGGAATCTCTCCCTCTGCTCCCTTTATAACCTCTGACATAAGCATTCTATATTGTTTAAAAAAACCCAACAAAAATACCACACAGAACTTCCCCAAAATACCTTAGAAAATTCAGGCAAGCATCTGATGAGTATTTGGAGGGACCGAGTGGGTTATCATTCCTTTGGGCAAGGGTTTTATTTATCACATTTGTCCTCTTGGATAACTGTGCCAGACACAGTTACCGTGCAGAGAAAGAAGCTAGACTAAGCCCTGTGAGCTCACAGGGCTGGCACAGCCCTCATCTGGCTGCCAGAGCTCCTTCCCCTGCCCAGCAGGGTCTTTTTTGGGGACATTATTTTATTTCAGCTTCACTGAGCACTTCAAGATAAGTGTTTAGTGAAAAGCTGCCCCAAGTCCTTCACATGGGAGTTTTGGGGGTTCATTGTTTTAACAGTTCTGTCTTTTCCTCCCCCTCTGTACATTTTCCCTCCAGAGCAAAAGGGACCGCATGAAGGCCTGGGTACGGGCACGGCTCCCCACCTGCTGCAAAGAGAGGGACTCCTGGTCCATCTACATCTTCGCCCCTCACTCCAGGTAAGGCAGGGCACTCAGGCAGCAGTGGTGTGATAGGATGGATGGTAACGATGCATGCCCTCGTTACAATGGCTCATCTGCCTGTTTATCCCAGATGGGTCTCTGTATGTCAGGCCACAAAACTCCCAGCCCTTCCCCTGCCCCAGCATGACATCAGGGTCAAACAGCAAACACATGCTGGCTGCAGAGAGCACAGGAGTGTCCAGTGAAGACCCATAGCCCAGGGCATGGCTGCAGCTTCATCAGGTTCCTCACTTACTTTGGCAGTGATGCCAGTGCTCTGCAAGTTTTTCATTTGGTGGAGTGTGATGAACGTGAAACAAGGGGGAGAGGTGCAGCATCAAACACAAAAACCTGAATTTGCCCCACTTCACACTTAGAGCACAGCAAGGGACTCCCTGAGCTCCTCAGCCTGCCGCTCAACTGAACTTCTCTGTCCTCCCCCTTTCCTTTCTCTCAGAAAACACCCTCTCCTTGCTTGAAGGCCCCCGGCTCTGCCCTTCCCGAAGCCTGCCCATGTGGAGCCAACTGAGCTCCGTGCTGTTTGATGCGTTCCTCCGGACACGCACCCATGCGCCCGAAGGTTTCCCATGTTGGAGCCAAGGGCCCTGGACAGCATTCAGGTTCATTCATACAAAGATTAGAGAGATTTTCAGAAACAGACTTTGGGAAATGTAATACGGTATTATAAATCCTGGGTCAGTGTACAGCCATCTGTCACAATAAATAGCTTCTATCCCTTTATTCTGTGTGTGCTCGACCCTTATGGGCTCACTGGGAGTATTTCATCCTTTATTTAACTAAACCTGAGCACCAGGAACCAGGTAGGGGGGCAGATCCAAACCTGGCCATGTGTCCGAGTCACGGAAGCAGCTGCCCCGTTCCAAGTGACCAAAACCCGCTACGAACACGCCCAGGGCTTGAAATTTGTGGCTCAGTTCCATAGCTCAGATCCCTTTCTGTTCATACCCCAATCTGCCCTTAGCATGCAGCTCTGCCAGGGAGGGGATTGGGAGATTGGAGCTCATCTGCTTTGCAAGCAGAGCGCTCAATTCCCCTGCTATGCGTCGAGCTGCTGCGTGTCTCCCCAGCCAGTCGAGCATTAATAGCTAGTCTGTGTCTACTCTTTTTTTTTTTCCCTCTCTCAACAGATTCCGTCTGATGTGCAATAAAATCATCGCTCACAAGATGTTTGATCACGTCGTCTTGGTGATCATTTTCCTGAACTGCATTACTATTGCCATGGAACGACCCAAAATTGAGCCTCACAGTGCTGTGAGTTTCTGAAGTTAAGGTTTTCCTGTGCTCCTTGTGGAGCAAACACCCGTGGCTTGGACCCCACTGCTGTGCACTCGGTCTTGTTTTCTTTCTCTTTCTGAAATGGGAAGGTGCCAACACCCCCTGAGTATCTCTTAAATTAGGTGCAGCAACTCTCCTGGCCCCTACCCGGTCTCCTTTCAAAGCGCAAGAGCGGAGGTTGTGGCCTGCATATATATCCAATATCCCATTTCTGGAAGTACGATCAAGGTTTTAACACACGACATAGCATGACATCTGTCTCAGTTTCCTTCTCTGAGAAACCTTCAAACACTTTTCCTCTCTCAACACAATGTTCACTTCTTCCATCTGTTCCCCACAGGCATGTATGTGTGGTGCAAACGGAATAGGGGAAACTGTTCATTTCATACTCTTCTCTCCCCTTTGTGTATCAGCTTTTTTGTGACACCAGAAAAACTGAATTGATGCAGGCACTGCAATGCCAGTTCTCAGAACCACTTTGTTCTAATATGCCATGTAAGGATTCCTCAAACTAGACCCTCACAGCACCAGCATCCAGCAACCAGAGGGGCAGAATCATCCTATTGCTCTTTTATTTTGGCATAGATCGGGGCTGAGATGCGCTGGGCTCTTGCTGATTTATCACCCAAGACTGCTCATATCACAATCGTATAGAATCCTGTTTTGTTGATGTAGGCGTGTCAGGCTGTTCATTTTTGTGAATTTTCAATGTAAGATCTTAAAACTGGAGTCTGGGCTGCTCTGTGCCTATTTTAAGCATTCCCGAGTAGTCCTCCTTACTGTAACAGTTTGCCCAGAAGTCCTTCCCCTAAATCCATTTTTTTTTCCAGTTCCCATGCAGTCGTGCACCAACTCGCAGCTGCAAGAAGAGAACAGGGCTCCCTGCCAGCTGATCTAGCAGGAGGAGATCACCCTGCTTATCCCCAAATGGGGCACCCTGAGACCCTCCCTTTAAAATCCTAAATGCTTCATCTGAGCCCCTTGCTGTGTCCTCTGAGAGTTACCACTCCCCAAGCCTGGCTCCGAAAGGATCTGCAGTTACACAGAGATGAAGGGAAATGGAGTGACTCGTGTGAGTTGGAGGAGTCCACAGCAAAGAGCTGTAGTGCACAAACCCTGTATTTCATATAGGAGAGGAGGAGCTGTGGTGTCCCCTGGCATTGGGAGAGTGCCAAGAGGAAAGGAGACAGGGACTGGTGGTTTGTCACCATCAGGCTATAACCAAAGGAGCTGGACCATGGCCTGGGAGCTGCAGAAGAGAAGGGGAATGTTGAGCACTGGGGCAGAGGAGCCAGGAGTGCACAGGCCCTGCCTGTGCTGATGGAGCTCTCATCTGGAAACCGAGAGAGTTAGTTTAGGTTGAGTTGTTTAAAATAATTGTTCTTTGCTTCCCTGAGCTGTGGGTTTTCTAGCTGCTTCAAGCGAGTTCTCTGTCCCTGTCCCAGTTTCAGCTGGCTTATCAGAACAGGGGCTGCTGTTGCGAGCCAGCATGCGCTCCCCACTGCAGAGTGCATGACATGGGCCGGGGAGATTATCCTTCAAAATAGCCACATGCTTGCCAGGCAGGAATGCAATAGCCTCAGTCTCACCTCCGTGCTATTGCTGTTTTATCTCCAGCTGCACAAGCAGGTCCCTATCCCCTCCCTCCTGCTCAGTGCCTGCCCCCCTACAACAGCCTTTTGTGTGGCAGTCAGCTAACAATGGAGATGTTTCCTATCACATCTCATGCAATCACAGTACAGGTCTAGGACCTAATTAATTATGGACCCGGTGTGGAAACAAGCTACTGTGTGGTTCCTGAGTCACTTCCAGTAAATCATGATCTGGCAAGCGAGAGAGTTGCCAAGGTGTTTTGTCTTGTTTAAATTGCATCTCATTTTGAGCGAGAGATCTGCATCTCTTATGGGACTGCTCTGTAGGGAGAGGCAGAAATAAATCCGAAATTGTTAAAAGCAGAACCGGGGCCAATTGTATGTGCTCATACATACATGCACACGCGTCATCGTTCCTCCAGCCTCCGCTTTCTGCTGTCCACTTCTCAGAGCAGGGAATCAGGAGCTGTCCAGGGATTAGGGAAAAGTGTGATTTATTTAATAATCATCATTAAAAAGAAAGGTTTCTGCTAACTATAGATAGGGAACCAGTCCATGGGCTCATCTGTAATCACTAGCTGCTCTTGCTGAATGGTGGCACCGAGGAGGGCACAGTCTGGTGGATAGTGCAAGGGGACTGGGAAATGAGGCTGTTGGGCTTCACGCCAGGTCTAGCCTGTGGCTTTGGGCAACAGAATCGACCTTTTGGGGGCAGGTCTCAGCTGGCATAGACCCCCAGAGCTTTTCTGGCTTCGTTGGAGCTGTGATAACTCATGCCAGCTGTGCTTCAGCATCCCACGGGTCCTGCTGCCTCACAGCTCTGTCACTCTAATATTGACTTAATTTCTGGGAGAAGTGGGAGCTCAGTGATATTTACACGATGCAGTGATGTCTGCAGGTGAGGGGCAGGTAGAGATTTGTCAAGCACGTTTCAAGGAGGACACATCTTCCTGTTTCTGCTCTGGGGGGGAGGGTGATTTGGGGGAAATTAGGGAGGATTTGGAGGCAAATGGGAGGGTTTATGGGGCAGGTGCCGGCGGCTGTCCCTGTCCATGGTGCTGACACAGAGCCGGGTACTGGCAGAGCTGAACCATGCAGTGTTACTGTCTAAATATTTGGATTTTCTCCTCTTTGCGAGCAAACAGTCCAAGGCTTGTTTCAGCACAGAATCTGGAGAACAGTTATCAACCACCCAAATATGCATGGGGGGATGCACAGCTGCAGAGAGCCGGTTATAAAACATTGTCTCTCATTTTCTTTTTCATAGGAACGGATTTTCCTAACACTCTCCAACTACATCTTTACAGTCATCTTCCTGACTGAGATGACAGTTAAGGTAAATGCAGGTGGAGGATAAGTGTGCCTGTATTATATTAGTTGGTTTTTATTACGGTGGACTTACAAAACCCTTAGGTCTACCAGCTGTGAGTGAGGTGTATATTTTCCTCTTCTGAATCATACTCAGATACTCACCGCATGCCTTATTCTGAGCATGTTTTATATCAGAGCAATTTCACTGAAGTTGCTCTTGATTTACACCATTATAAGAGCAATGGGATCCTTGAATTCAGCAATCCTGCCCTATTCAGCAAAGCTCTTGAGCACATGCTTAACTTCAGCCATGCATTTAAGTCCCATTGTCTTCAACAACCAGTTGTCCTCAACAGCCTAAGCTGCTATGTGCTTTCTTGACGACGGAGAGACTTAAGCACGATGAAACACTTTGCTGGATTTGAGGCAGGAGGCTCAGAAACCCATGGCTGTAAATCTCTCTTGTGTAATTCATAATCATCTCACTGAAAGTTTTTCTAGTTGCTTTATTTGCAAAGCTTGTATGTGATTGCTGTGGGTCAGCCACTCTGCACCTTCTCTCCTGCAGTCTATAGGAATAAAATATGATCGATTTTTTTTTATGCCAGAGCTAAACATGTTAGGAAGTTTTGTGCAGGTAGGTTTATCTGCATTAAAAGTACATCAGCTGTAAGGGACAACCTGGGATGTTTCTGCAGTGGTATTTTCATAGTTCTTTCAATAGAACACTTTGCTGGTTTGTCTAATTAGGCTTCTGTACTGGGAAGCAAATGGACTCACAGACTGGTGTCTGTACATGACGCGTTCTCAGCAGGTTGCTAACTGCAACAAACGCATTGAATGTTACAGTCATAATTTGTTGCAACTTGGTGTCCGGGCAGGTGGTGGCACTAGGCTTGTGTTTTGGGGAGAAAGCCTACTTGAAGAGCAGCTGGAACGTGCTGGATGGGGTGCTGGTGCTCATCTCCGTCATTGACATCCTGGTCTCAATGGTGTCAGACAGCGGCACGAAAATCCTGGGGATGCTGAGGGTTCTGAGGCTGCTGAGGACACTGCGACCCTTGAGGTAAGTGGAGGCAGGGGAAGATCTAAGGGATGTAGGATGTGTGCCACAGGTAGGGCTGAGCATTCATGCAAGGGAAGGGGCAGATGAGACAAGGGCACAGTGTCTGTCACCGGAGTCATCCCAGCCTCCCGCAGCTCTGCAGTCAATGACAGTCCGCAGGTCCTCTGAGCTGCAGGAGCTCTGGGCCCTCGCTGTGTTTTGGGACCAGCCCCAAGTGCAATAGGAAACTGATCAATGCCTCTTTTGCTCATTAAAACACACATCCCCTGCTATTTGTGTTCTCATTTGCTCTGTGTAAAGTGCAGCTTAACAACTTCTTCTCCCCCTTTCCTTCAGGCAGTCAGTGGCTTTCATAACAAAGAAGGAAACTAGTAGCAGGTGGCAGATCATTTTTTAAGGAAGCAGAGACTCAACTGTTGCTTAACCTAGAATGCAAAGAAGCTTTTTTCCCCAGCTCACCATTAGTTTTAGAGAGAGATTTACTTTGAAAATGACCCAGACAAGATGAAAACAATTGTCCTGCTAACTTGGCCCCCCAACTCTGCCAGCAGGCAGTATCCCATGCTCCAGGGACAGGCTCCACTCTGATAAGAAGCTGCCTAAGGACCAACCTCTTCTAAACCTCTTCTAACATCTGTTTGTGACCTGTACCCCAAGGCATGAAGGTTTCTCTTCATGCTAAATGCAGTTCCTCTTTAATACCATTGTTGCTGCTCCTGTTATGCAGCAGCTAATAAACCTTCATGCTCAAAGCATCTTTGTGTGCCTGCCATATCTTACTGCTGCTTCCTCCATAAAAAGGTTTGCTTTGAGTCAGGATTTTTCTCTTTCAGAAGAGAAAAATAGGACCCTGCTTCTGATAGAAGATGTTGTTTTTACTACCCCTTTGTGAATAAGTCGTCTAAATAACAATGGCCATCCCTATACATATCTTTCAAATATTCTCAACAGCTATAAAGGACATTCTGTTTGATTGGTCTGTATATGTGTGTTGTTCCTGGTGAGTTTTAGGACGTGAGCTGCTTTTAATCATTTTTATCTGGACAGCTGGCACCATTGGGGTAGTTCAGCTCACTCCCCATGTAAGTAGACCATAGTCCTATGTGACTCTGAGTCAGACTCTTTTCTCTTTGGGTGTCCCCTGGTATCTCACATCAGCTGCAGTTTCTGGGGTAGTTTCTGCCCAGTTTTTGGTTGGGTAGATTTGCTCTGCTCCTCTGTTTCTGCTGATTTTTGACCCATGTTAAGAAAACCTATAAAATAATCTAGATGGCTCAGGATAAAAGAAGGATTGATTTCTCTTCTCTGAACTGTGGAATGCAAGTTTATCTTTTGATGTTCCATGGTTAAATCAGATTTAAAGGGAGACATTTGGGTTGTGTTGATCTCTGCTGGAGTCACCTGTCTGACCTGGTCAAAGCCCTGTATGCTTCTTTGTAGATCTGTGGGGCTGTCTGGGTCTTTTTTAACTGGAGCCTTTCTCTGTAGTCACCTATGTGCATGAATAATCTGCAGTTACGGGGAATAACCCACTCAGTAACTGCAGGCTGGAGGAAGACCTGCCATCTGAAGCATGTGTGGGATTAAGCTCTTCCATTGCTATTGCATTCATGTTGGTATTTGATTTGTTTTCTCAAGAGAGTACATTAATGTTTTCAGCCAACATGCTGCTTTCTACTACAAAGGAAATGTAAAAAAAGACAGCAACGAGCCCATTCTCTAAATATGTTCAGAATCAGTTCTGTTTTCCCATAATTAGATTTGTAGGAAATGAAAAAGCAGCCATCAAACTGGGGGCTTTTCAGTAAGTCATAAATCTCCGCCTGCGGAAGCCCATCTGCCTCCATGCTGCACATCTGGGCTGCCCTGAGCAGCCTCTGCCCACAGCTGCCCGTGCTGCCTTTGCCACAGGCTCGGCGTGTGGCTCAGGGACCACATCCTCACTGCACAGCCTGGGATGTGCAGCTGCATCAACGCGGGGTGACAGCTGGGACAGGTGACCTGAGGTCTTTGCACACCGTGGCTCCAGTTCCCATGCCTGGGCGAAGTCTCCTGCGGAGGCTGAGCCAGTTTTTCTTTTCCAGGAAGGCGTAAGGCAGAGACCAAAGCAAATGCTCCAGTCCCACCACAGAGGAGCAAACCTGGCTCCTTCTGTGCTCCCTTTCTGGGGACACTCCAGGACAGGGCTGCAAGAGGACACCCTCAGTGAGAAGCCAAGCCACAGCTGTGTGTGTCACACTCAGCTCGAGAGCAGAGACAACTCTTGTCATCTCTGTGTTGGCTTTCCCACCGGATGGCCTGGAAGGGGGATTCTTGCAAAAGATCTCCCTCATTCTGTCTCTGTTTTTCTCATGTAGAAACCACCCCATTGCTTTATGCAGCACACAAAACCCCACACGCTTCTGCCTTCTGCCCAGGCATTAAAAAAACTTGACCTGTATGCCAGTCACGGGGTTTTGATTGCATAATTGATTATCAGCCTCCAAATTGAATCCATGAAGATTCAAGCCCAGCTTTATGACCAGAATTCCAAAAATAAATTCGCAAAGGAGTGACATTTAAAGATGTTTCCATGACCCTCTGATGTTTCAGCCAGTAGAGGGATTGCTTATAAAATAACATTCCTTCCTAATGCATTCAACCTGCTGCTGTTGGGATCAAGTGTTGTAGCGTAAGATACAAGAGAAATCAAAATTGGAAATGTATTCAGATTTAATGTGGGTGGACTTCAGGGCTGTTTTACTCTCTACAGAGCCTGGGCTTTGACTTCTAAAGCACACAGATAAATTACTCACTTTTATACCATCGTGGTCTAATAGTAATTTCGTAACTCTCTTCTAGCTATCATATCTATCATCACCTTTGCTAATTTTTTTTTAATCTGTGGAGGAAGGTCTTCATTAATGTTGATCTGTTGCTTCTTCTAAGTACTACTACTTCTGAGAGCTCTCATCAGGAGGGCATAATGTTCGTAATGGATCCAACTGGGATGAGGTTGGCAGTGGGTTTGGAGCATCTCACACCAGGGGTTTAACAACATTGGGAATGCTCAGACCAGAAGAACCAGAGGGAATTATAGGGATTAACGTTTCTTCACACCAAAAAAAAGGAGAAAGAATGTCTCATTTCAATTTCCCTGTTTGTTATATGCCTAATGCCAACTGGAATTGTGCTGAATGGAACCTCATCAGGTCTCCTGTTCTTGCACAACTGCAGGGCTCCAAATCAGCCGCATCCTTCAGCCATAAATTGCAGGGGTGTGGGTCAGAGAATAAGATTTTACATGCCTGATAGCAGCAGGACCTTGGCAATACTGATGAGGTGTGGGGATGCTGTATGTTGACATACTGGAGGTGATACTAATAATCTGGAAAAGCTGGGAATTTCATTGACATCTTAAGAGAATTGTCAGACTCTTTGGGGAATATCAGGAATCTTTGCTCAGGCTTGCCTCACTGTTGGATCAGGCCCTTAGTCTGAGGCAGCTCCAAGGTCTGAAGGTTTCCATTAGTAAGAACTATTATTTTTCACAATCTTTTCAAAGTCTTTTCTCCCTGTAGTGCTGAAAACAGCACTGGCATGGAACTAAACTGGTCGCAGCTTTTACCCTAATGCATTCTAATTTGAGGAATTCCCTGGTTGATCAAAACACTTAAAACAGCCAAACGCTGCAGTTTTTCAGCCCTTTTTTCCTCAACACACACATGACTTTGCAAAGTCAGACAAGTAACCTCCTATTTTCCCTCTCAGCTGGATACCAAATAGTACATCACAGGGGAAATCACTTTATTATTTCTAGAACAGCATTTCTTAATAACTGTTGGAGAAGATTATGAACTTTAAACTCTGGAGACTAAATTCCTTCCTTGTTCCCCCAAATTTAAGGATGCTCCAGTAGTTCACACCATAGACCTTCATTTTAGAAGACTTGACTTTGGTTCCGTCCTGCATGACAGTGGACAGAAGTCCATGATCCCTAAAGTCAGGATCCCTAAGGGCACCAAAGGACCTAACTTGCATTGAAATAATTGGAACTGAGTTACCTTCCTACCTCTGAGAACGTGGCTTGCCCTCCTTCCGTGTCTCAGTTTCCCACCTGTAGTTTGGCAGGTGTAGCATTTCACCCAGGACTGTGTGAGGGATGTGAGGGGTGTGGAGGTCTTTAGTCCATCTGAGGAGCTGGAAGAGATGTTCAGCCTCAGCCTGTCCAGCCCAAGGCCCACTTTGTGCACTCAGACACGGCCTGTTAGGCTGCATTACCCAGCTCATTGAGTCGGGCACACTGAGCTGCTCTCCAGCCTGTTTGCTGGCCTGGTCTCAGCTCTCAGCCCCATGGCAGCAACAGTGAGGTCCCCAGCCTGGGCTAATCCCTGTGGGCAGCTTTGGCAGCCCACGCTGACCAGTCCCCGCACTGCTCATGGGGTGTGCAGCCTTCTGCTCCCTCAGCCATCTCACCCTCCAGCTCCTTCCCTCAGACACCCAGATCTGAGCGTCAGGAAAGCTGCGGTGTCTGAAATATGGAGCCACAGCACCTAGCTGGCAGAGATGCCCAGCGTGAGGAACAGCAGCATCTGCTCTTTGTGTTTCACTGGTAAGAGAGTGGATAAAAATACCACCATCTGTTTCTCTCTGAAAGTGATAACTGATGAGTTACCCTTGACATTTTGAGTAAATATTTAACCAGGGAAAAAAGGAAATAAGCTTTAGCTTTTCAGGATACAGTTTAAAGCCAACAGTTTTGGTAAGAGCTGATGGCCATGCATTGAGCACTGCAGGTCACTCAACCTTCAGGCTTGGGGCAGGAGAGGGATCGTGCAGGTTGGCTGTGGTCCCAGCTGAGATCATGCATGATGGGAGTGTGGATGTGTCCATGGAGACCTCTGCTGGGAGCACCATGCCCGGGAGAGGGGGAGGAGGAGAACTTGGACCCTGTCCAGGCAGCAAAACTGCAACAGTGCTTCAGCTGGTGGAGTCAGACGTGGGGAGAAATGGGGAGAGGTGGTGGGAGGACTCCCATGGCAAAAGAGAGATCCAGGCAGAAACTAGAAGGTGGGGAAGTTTGGGGCACATGCGAGAGCCAAGTGTTCCAAGGAGTCACCAGCAGCACCCAGAAACACACAGGCAGTCCCCTGCTCTGACTTTCACAGCATTTAACTGCTTCTGACTTGTGCAAGCACAGTTTCTATGGCATCAGTACAAACTGATTTACAGCACTAGCGAAATGCTTAATTCCAGTTGGCATCAAGAGGAGGGGGCATGTAACCTCTTCAGATGCCTTCCTTGGTCCCCACCTTCAGGTTGGTGAGGCTGAATACCTCGTTCATCTTTCCCAGCATGGTGAGATGGCTTCTCTAAATCATGCAAGACTTGTCCTTTCTTTGCAACATTAACCTTGAGAGTATAGTATAGTTTCTACTTCTTTTCTTTTTTTTTTCCTTTGGTCATGAAGTCCACATTATTCTTCTTCAACTTTCTGATGTGATCTAATCTTCTGTTATGAAATTCTGTGTGATACCAGACAAAGAGGAGCTACAGAAATTAGGTTAGATGCTTCTGGTCCTGCCAGTGAAGTTTCACCTGGAGGACAGCACTGTTTGAGAACTGAGGCTGTACAGTGGGTATAAAGCAGAAATTGTGATGGTCTGAGGGGTAGCTCAGGTCTCTGTATACAGCAACACTATAAGGACACTACAGATTATTTTTTAAGATAAGAGTAGTGAAAACACTGGCATAGGTTGCCCAGAGAGGTGATAGATGCCCAATCCCTGGAAATATCAGGGGTTCTGAGCAACCTGATCTAGTAGGAGGTGTCTCTGCTCATTGCAGGGAGTTGGAATAGATGACCTTTAAAGGTGCCTTCCAACCAAAACCATTCTATGATTCTGTAATTGCTACAGATGTGCAGGCAGATGTGTGAAAGTGGCAGCTCCATTTCATGGACTGAGAAAGGGAAATCAGGTGTCTTGCCTAAATCTGTATAGGAGGGGACAATGGGAGGCCCTCTCTTTGCAGTCCTGGACAGGCTACAGGCATGAAAGTCTGTGTCTGTGGATGGCCCAAGCAAAGCAGCTGAATTTTCTGGCCTGGCTCCTCGTATGTTTTCTCTTCCTCCTCTTTATTTATGTGAAGTTATGTGTATTAGGCAGAGACCCTTCTCTCCAAGACCTCCATAACTTCACAGATTAGTCTTCCAGAAGTGCTTTTTTCTGTCATGATTTTTGAGTTACTTGTCAGTCTAAAAAATTTTCTAATGCTATGTTCTTCATGTTCTCTATCTTGATAGGAGGCAAAACTGGGCAGGAACAGGACTAACAGCTTTTGTACTTACTTGCCCCTACAGAGTCATTAGTCGAGCCCAAGGACTGAAGCTGGTGGTAGAGACTCTCATGTCATCCTTGAAGCCCATTGGGAACATTGTGGTCATCTGCTGTGCCTTTTTCATAATCTTTGGGATCTTGGGAGTTCAGGTGAGTCCTCTGTAAGCCTCAGCACTTAACTTCAAAGCGCAACAAGCTCCAAATTGCCCCATGTCTGAGTATCTGTACGCATGGCACAGTGTAAGCCTTTCTGAACTCGAACGGATGTCAGGATGGATGGGGTGTCCTTGCTTACTGCAGGGAGTTGGACTAGGTGGCCTATAAAGGTCCCTTTCAATCCAACCCATTCCATGATTCTGTGATCTCCCCTCCGCCTTTTTTCTAGTTACAAACTGATGGGGAAATAGAAACTCAAAGCTGAAATCATTGGCTTATACACTCCAGAGAGACCTTGACCTGGAGATGCATTCAGATTCTGACAGTTTGTGTAACTGAAAGCTTGCAGAAACAAAGATTTCTGAGTCTGTTTCCTGCCAGCTCTGCTGGCAATGTTCTCAGTCCCAGGAGTGCAGGAACCCAGGGGAAAAGTGGCAGTTTCCAGTGCAATTGGTTTCTCATTACCTGGGAAGAAGAGATTGCTTCATATAAATATTCCGACATAACACTTACTTCTTTCTGAAGTTTATCTGATCTGTCACAGCCATCTTTTGGAAAGCAACTCTATTTGGCTTTGTTTAGGAAAGGTGTCTTATATAATATTTTACAGTAACATACTGCTTAAATAATAAATACAGCATTGAAAATAAACAGGGAAGAAAATCATGCCATCCATAACTACCTCAGCAGCTAGATTGGTTTAGCATTACAGCGTAACAGCATTCATCCATTATATTAAACGGATTCATAAAACTAAGCATATCCCGTAAAACAATCTAGCACTCAGACATGGAAAAATTTATGCCAGACAACAAAACTTGCAGTATGCTCTTTGAATTTCATCCCTGCTAATTGCAATGCTTCCCCTGGTGACTTGCAGCCTCACGTTAAATTGTCATGACTATTGATGCGATTCAGTGGTAGATACAAGCAAGACTGATCCTGTATTCAGGATGCAAAATTCTCAGTTAATATTTATGTCTAATTAGGTGTAAAATGAGGCTGGAGCTATTTTCTATAAAAGGACGATCTCTCAAAGTTATAGTTAGTTTTTCCATTTAAATATAAGCTGGGGATCAAACTAGAGGTTTTTAATGCTATTAAAATCCAGACATCGAAGTTTCTAACAACATGTCCTCTTAGCAAAACTATTTTGGTTGTAGAACTGCCCACACGTGAATAGTCGTTAATAAGATACAAGAAACAGGTGGATAAAGTAAGTCCAGTAGAAAACACAGAGTCTTTTCCTTTCACAAGTGCCAAACTGTGAAGCACTGACAAGGATCAGTGTTTTTGCAAATTGAGCTTTGTATTTCCAAACCCTGTCAGGAGCCCTGTTACTGCTGCCACATGAGTGGCATTACAGTCCAGCTCCTGGAGAAGTTATATTTACAGACAATATACTAAACCCAGTTATTTACCTTCCTGCTTAATTAATACTTTTCTCTGTGAAGACTATATCTCCCCACTCTGCCTTACCACAGATAGTGTTTCTCCATGGAAAGATCAGGGAATACTTCTTGCATCCAAAAATTCTATGATTGTGTTGAGCAGTGATTAATTTTGCATGCCTAGAGACCGTCTTCCTGCTGTTGATTTCTGAAGGAAACCAATGGAGTAATGCGTGGGTTTATCTTGTTCGCTATTATTTCTACTGATATTTGTCTAGAACAACAGATCAAACCCCATCAGTGTCTCTTCTCTGTATACCCAGGTGGTGTTTTAAGGAGCCTGGAGAGCAGGTTGCTCTCCCCCCTCTTCCCAACAGTAATGTCAATAGCTTTTGTCAGCCAATAAAACTAGATTTGTTGGCTGTCTCCTGAGCTTTGATACCATCCATCCTGCTAGCATCAATCACCCTGTCTGAAGCGGTAATCATCCCCTGCCACTCTCTGTTCCATGTGTGGGAAGCACCAGGCCTAGAATTAAGCACGTGGAGGCTCCTATTCCTCATGCAGGTATAAATCAGGAGCTGATTCTCCAGGAGTTGCATCTCCCCGGGCTTAAACCAAAGAAAATAAGCTCAGGATCAGGTACCTAGCACCGGCTGGGCTTGGCTCCTTAAGCTGTGCACAGGGAGTATTTTCAGTGACCCTGCACAGACTGCAGAGCTTTATGACAGCTGGGGCACAGCACCCAGGATTAGAGAGCAAAGCGGGACTGACGGCAGTCTTGATTTAACACAAACATCACTCCCAGGGGCTCATCTTCCCTCTGAAGTGTCCCCTTGTGACCTCTGTGAGAAGAGATTAGTCCATCACTAGGCCTCTTCGCTGCCACCTTTTCTCTGCTGACAGAGGGCCCCTGTTACACTTCATTTGTTGTTAACTGGGCTGAGTCACCAGAGTTGTTCCACGTGTGGTAAGAAGCCGTTAGCTGGTCTGGGCTATTGGCTGGGGCTACACTTGAGCTGACAACCCAGGAGCAAAGGCCTTTAGGCAAGTCTCAGATCACTGAACTAGACTGCTTAATGCATGAGGTGGGTGTTCTAAATGATGTGAAATCACGCATTTGCTCATTAGGTGTGTGTTATGCAGGCTGCTCACTCTTAATAACCTGCATGAATGAGGTCAGTTCCCTCAACAGCTCTGGTTGGTATGGGCTGTGCAGAGAACCCTGGAGGAATGCCCATCACCTGTGTAGAAATCCTGTGGACTGAACCCTGACACTTCCTCTCTTCTTTGCATGTTTTGCAGCTTTTCAAAGGCAAGTTTTTTGTCTGTCAGGGGGAGGACACCAGAAACATCACAAATAAATCGGATTGTACGGAAGCAAGCTACAAATGGGTCCGGCACAAGTATAATTTTGATAATCTCGGCCAGGTATTAATAGAACGGTAATCTGCTTCTTTGCTCCTTTACCTCCTTGACTTAAAACTTGTGCATTATTATCCCATGGGATTTTCTTACAGGGCACTGCCAGCCGCAGTAAATATTCAGTTCACATACACAGCATTCTGTCTCTGTAAATCCCAAAGGCAGTGTTTCCAAGCAGGCATACACTGCTTTTCGGAACAGAACAAGCACATGTGGCTTCGTGGAGCACTTAATTGCTTCACTGCTACATAACAAACCAAATATATCTTGCAGAAGGACTTGTCTAATAGAGCCGGACATTTTCAGCCATCTCTGCAACGCAGCCTTATTTTAGCTTATTTTAGCAGTGTGGTAAGAACTAATTAGTTGGGAGCAGCAGAGACCTGGAGGGTGGAAATGAAGCCGCTTTTGTCTTCAGCACTGTGGTTTCCGAATTACTGCTGATTGCTGAACCGGGCATTGGCATTGATAGGTTTTGCTGCCAAGAGAAATCTTGGTCATCAAAGTGTTCCATTATCAGACAGGTAATGACATTCCTTAGGCAGGAAAGGGCAAAGAGGAGTAAGATGTTACAAGTAAAAGAGCTTTAGTGCAACTGTGCTTAACTTTTTTCCATGCGTTTCTAGGCCCTGATGTCTCTCTTTGTCCTGGCCTCCAAGGACGGGTGGGTGGATATCATGTACGATGGCTTGGATGCTGTGGGAGTCGACCAGCAGGTACAAGCTGCAGCAGAGCTGTAACAAATGACTTGTCAAAGGTCACACATTTTAGCTCTTGTTTTGCAAAGTACTGTGGGCTTCCACAGTCAAATGACGTTACGGGGTTAGGATCCAGGGTGGCGTTTAATCCAAGTCATGGAACGTGATGAGGAGTTCAGTAAAAAGTCTGTATTTGTACTCAAAATTTTCCCATGTTGCAGATTTTGCAACATGACTGGTGTAACACGTGTTAGAAGTGCACCTATCAAAGGATGGTTTGACTTTTTAAGCAGTTTGGTCATTTCAGGAGAAAAGAAGTGCTTTCTGTAGGTGGAGGTTTTCAGTGAGGGACTTACAGCTGCAAAGGATGCTGCTGTCCTTTTGGCACAAAAGAGGTGGTGCTTCTGTCCTCAACACACATTTTAGGAGCATTCAGTTGAAATGTCTCAGAAAGCTCTAATTTTCAGGAAGAGCAGGGCAGCCTGAGCTCCCTGAAAGAGCCGTGAGTTCTTTGAATGAGCTGTGTTCAGCTGTATGAATTTGCTCCCATTCTTTTTTTTGAGGTTCAGTTGAAATTTGCCTTCCTCCACTTTGCAGCCAGTCATGAACTACAACCCATGGATGCTCCTCTACTTCATTTCCTTCTTGCTGATCGTGGCCTTCTTTGTCCTCAACATGTTTGTGGGGGTGGTGGTGGAGAACTTCCACAAGTGTCGGCAGCACCAGGAGGAGGAAGAAGCCAAGAGGCGGGAGGAGAAGAGGCTCCGCCGGCTGGAGAAAAAGAGAAGGAGTAAGGAGAAACAGATGGCTGGTCGGTAGTCTTTCCACATCTTTCTGAGTCCTGCTTGACCTTCCACACAATCCCCTCCTCCCTCCCCTCCCTGCCTCATGTCTGGTGATAATTCTTCTCCCAAAAGCATGTCCAGCTATAAAATTTGCATGAAGGAAATAGTGTCATTTTAGGCTGAGCAAGGAGCCTTTTTAATGGCTGCATGATTTGCAATGACCTTTCCATTGGAGGTTATTTCAATTAAAAAATAATAATAATCAGACCTGGAGCTTCTTGGATAGCAGAGATCAATGTTACACAAATAGTGACAATTGCAAAGATCAGCAGTGCTGGATGGCATCATAAATCTGAGTCATGAGCACTGCTGCTGATAACCGGATTCACTATTTGGTTTATTAGTCTTGTAATGCCACAGTGATGTTACCTGTCCCATTTATCAAGCAGGTTTATTTATTGGCACAGTAGCACCACTGCTATTCAAGAATGTAATAAAATAATGGAGCCATCTCATTCCAGTAACGCTTTAAAACTCCTTAGAGAAGCATATCAATGCACTTGCTTGAGAAATACAGATTAGAAGGGAAAAAAAAAAAAAAAACCAGACAAGGAGAGTAACTCACCGGACAAAATAGTCCTGGTGTAAATTGAACCCAACTCCCACCTGGATGTGCAAGTGTGCAGCCCTGCCTAGAGGAGGCTCTACAGGTGAAAGGAGGAAAGACCCCACTCTGCCAAAAGTCTCCAACCTGACATTTGTCGCTTAGTCTCTTTTCGTTTTAACGTAGTTGAATAAGTCAGAAATAAGTTAGCCAGAGGCCACAGGTCGGAGGTGCTCTCCTTCTTGCATGCTCTCTCTTCTGACTGAACTTTCTCCATTTCCCTTCCTATCCGTGGCCTCGCACTTTCCTCCCTGGTCAGTCCGCCTGCTGCTCCCTGTCCCCTTTCACTTCTCTATCTTTGACAGACTTCAGGACTGTTTAAGAGGCTGTCTGATCAGATGCTTGTTCCCAAAGCTGGTGATACTAAGTCTGTTTTATTTTTTAATAGCCTAAGAGGTGTTTAATAGCTGTGAGAGGCTTAATCACGGAACCACATTACCACAGCGCTGCCTCGGCCTCTCCCAGTTCAGCACTTACCCAACCATTTCCTTTGGTCACATCTTTTAGTCCCATGAGCTTCACAGGTTTTGTAACCACTAGGATGTGTCACACCAGCCTCTGGACATCAAACTTGGGTTTATGCCGAGAGCCTGGCTCCCTCACTGGCCAGTGGAAAGATGGAGGCTTCCCTCAAGAGCGCTGGAGGACACGTTAGACTGTTCTCAGTTAAGTGGGATACAGATGGAAAGAGTCTTTTTTTGTTGTTGGGTTTTTTTGGGTTTTTTTCCCCCTCAAGAAAATGCCTAGAAAGCTCTTTTGCTTAGTCCAAGTTCCCAAGCACCGTTTCAGGCTGATGAGTTAGAAAAGGATTTTAAAGGCTGGATAGCAAGATCGCTATTTAAAGTTGCAGTTTTGGAATGCAGACATTTCTGTAGAAGAAAAATAGATGTTTAGTTATTATTAATTACCTTATTTATAATGCTAGAGGAACTAGATGAAGAAAAGATGTAGGTCTGGGCAATTTCCCAGCAGGAAGGAATCACAAACCATCCTTGGAGATACAGTTATTCATTCAGTGCTATGAAATGCCTAATTAAAGAGGCAATAAACAGCTATTTTACTGAGGATCAAATATTGCTGAGTATTCAATTGCCATAAAAACCTTTCAAGAGCATAGTATGAAGTCCTCCAAATTGCTTCAGAACAGTTTTCCCAATCCACGCTCAGCGAAACATTGGTTTTAATTGACCATGTCCAGCTTTGCCCTCGGAGGCAACAGATGTCATTGCTTAACATTGTTCTGCACAGTGGGAACTTGCTGATGAAACCAAGACTAGGGCTGAGATTGTGCCAGCAACTGCATGGGGGTTCCTTTCAGCTGGGCTTCCTGAGTGACCCCAGATGCCCAAACCAACTTAGAGGTGTCAGATGCAGACAGACATGGAAATCTGACTTTGTGGTACGGTCATTTTTGGTTGTAGACTCTTCCAATGCATTTATCCAGTCAGATATCTGAAAACCATGGAAGCGTGTGAGATGTGGGCAGGTGCAGGAGTGATCATTGTGAGGTGTTGCTGTCCCAGATCGTCTTTCAGCACTGTCGTCTTCTTCGTCAACTGAGGGGGTTTTTGGGGATCTCTTGGGCTTCTGCCTGTGCCTGTGGGAGAAGCACAAGAGACCTTCCTTTTTCATGTGTGCCTGAGCCCACCCTCTACGAGGCACAAGGATCCCACAAGGAAACACTCCTGGTAGAGGCCTGAGAGCCACAGGGACCTCCAAAGGGGCTGGGGAGTCTTGCTGTGTGTCCTGCCGGGTGATTAATGCCGTTTCGTTTTTTTAGATCTAATGCTGGATGATGTATTAATGGAGAGCTCAGCCAGTGCAGTGCAAGGTACTGGGAAGCCGGCACGTCTCGTCCCCCTGAATGGCAGTGCTGTGTCACTAACGGTTGGCCACCGCGGCTGAGGCATCCCACTAAACTGTGTGTGTGGTGCAAGGCTCGTTTGCTTCCTTCATGGCACACGCATCTCATCCTGAGCTGCAGGTCTGCAGACCTGCCTCAGCACTGACACTTGCAAACTCTTAATTTACTCCTCGATCATCTTACGTTACTCAGTATTTTTTTTTTCCCTCTGGTTTTCATTAAGACACTGTCAGACTTTTCATGGCTTTTTTTTTTCTCCTTTCTTTTTTTTTTTGGTTGTTACAGCTTTTTTTTCTTAAGAGAATAATGACTGGACTGTGAAATGGGTCCTCTACTGTTGACTTTAGCTTTCCAACCACCAGCTTAGGAGTCTGAGTAATTTGCAGGTGTGTCTTTGGAAGGCTTAGGGAGGATATTTCATTATTTCTTCAGCCCTTCATTATTGCTCCACAAACACTGTGCTCCAGGGAGTAGCTTTTTCAGCAAGGTAAAATTCAGTATAGGGCAGAGCCTCAGTGCTTCAAGAGGGAGCTCAACCCCACACCAACCCCCACTGTGGACATGGCGTTTAGTCACTGTGCTGCCCAGCGTGTAAATTCTGTGTGTTGATTAAGAGTTGCTCAGTCCATGAAGCATCTTGTAAATTAAAAGAAATAAAGATACTACCTTAAAGCCTTTCCAGGTCCTGGTGGGGATGGACCAGCTGGACTCAACACTAATGGGGTCTGAGCTGTCCCTTTCAACCCACAGCTTGCTCACACCTCCCTTTCCCAGCCTGCTTTCTCAGGATGATGCTCAGAGCTGCAAATCTGTCCCTTGCTCTTTTTATTTTTAGGAGAAGCTTTGATCTGGCAAGCATCTTGTTTAATTCACAACTTAAGAATATTAGCCTGAATAATTAAAGAGGCACCAACATAGAAGCAAATATAGCTGTAATTTTTGACAAAAATAATACTACGAAAATTGTGCCGTTAAAACTCTCACCTGTGCACAGGCTCCCACTGCTTGAGTGGGAGCAGGGCTCCATCCATCTCTCTTAGATTGCAGGGAGTTTTGATTAAATAAAAATTGGCTTTCACAGCAAAGATAACTCAAGGAGACAGAGGTTCTACCTTATATTTCTAAGGCCTTGTTGGAAGTTATCACAACATGCTTTACTAAATCCTGAATCTCCTTCCCATTGCCATTCCTGATATTTATATTTCTTTGCTGTCTTTCTTGCTGCTCTTGCTGGGCCTCCTGGCCTCTCCTGTGAAATGGGGGCAGCGCGAGGGAGGGGCTCTCACTGGGTTTGGTGATCTGGTTATTTTTTTCTTCTTTTTGCTTGATTGTGACTCCTCTCTTGGTCCTACAGAGTTGCATCAAGACTGTCTTATTTTATGTTATTTTTAAGGCACTGAACTCATTCCAAACCCCTCCATTATCCCGTGCAGGCTCAGAAAGTCTCTTAGCGTTTGCCCTTAAAATGTGTACGATTGTCAGGTCTGTGCTTTGTGTTCCCTTTTGTTGTCTTTTCTTTGGATCCAGTGGTAGTGAATGTGCCATGCTGCTCTTCAGGCACCAACCTGAGGAAATAGAAAGGTTTTATTTCTGAACCTTACTGTTGGGAGTTTAGGGAATCAGTCCCAGGTGCTGTAGACGAACCTTCTGTGGTTCAATGAGGAGTCTGGAGTTGTGACCCAAAGTTCACCCACACCCCTGCACTTTCAGAGGGCTTCTTTTCTCTTTCTATGAAGACAAGATGGAACTGTGTGTGTGTGTGTGTGTGTGTGTGCGCGCGCGCGCGTGTGTGTGCGTGTGCACACGGTGCTGCCTGGTGCTTAGTGAGATATTTAATAATTTTATTTTTTCCTTTTTTTTCTTCTCCAAGTCTACATTCTATCACAACTGGAATCTTCGCAGTGGAAATAAATTATCATTTTCCATTTCACTTTTTTTTTTTTTTTAATAAATCCATTCAGTACAATAAAAGCCAAGTAAAACTCTGTGTTTAAATAAAACAAGTTCCTTCAGTGCAAACTGCTTTTTAACCTAATAATATTCTTAATACAGTTTGTAAATCCAGCTGCGTCATGGGCTCATTGCTCACTGGTTTGCCGCTGTCCTCCAGATATACTCAAACCTGAAAAGGATAATTCTCTTATTATAGGAGAAGGAAGAAGCTGAAGGAGACAGTAATGGAATTGTCCCACTCTTGTGAATTCCAATTTCCCGTGCCCACGCACCTCCACCTCGAAGTCACCTCAGGGAAAGTGGCAATTTCTCTCTTGACAGGGCTATATTCAGAGGCAGATGCTCCTCAGAGATATTTTGGAGCTGCATGCCTGGCCTGATTCCCCCCCAAAAAATGCAGTTAATGGGAAGAAAGTGGCCCCAGTCCCACTCCCTGCTGTGCTGGCAGAGACCGGCCAAGCCCTGGGAGACTCTGGGAGCTGGGAGTGGCACTGCCCAGCAAAAACAGGGGTCCCCCAGTGCTGCTCAGCTGGGCATTGGTGTTTGTTCACAGGTGATGTCCCACAGCCATCAGACAAATGCAGTACAGGGTTTAGTGCCCCAAACCTAGTCTGGAATCACTGAACCCCAAGGGCATCTGGCCTGGGAAATGTAGACAGGAATTAGGAATGGGAAATGTTTATTTTGCAACAGCAGTGGTCATTTCCTTTCCAATTAAACAGGAGAGAACAGTGGTGAGTTCCCAGCCCTTGTCAAGAGGATCAATTATAATCCTACAGCTTAATGCCAAGAGTTGAGTAGTCAAGCTTGGGATACAAACTGAGTTGAGAGCCCACAGAAATTATGAGCTAAAGCCAAGCGCACCCCGGTCCAGGCACTGCTCCCTTTGCCAGCACAGTTGGTCCCCTTGGACCACCATCACCCAGGATGAAGGGGCAGGTGGGACTTGCTCAGACCACCTCCCAACTGGCTGCAACATCCCCTTCCTACCTGGGTTAGGAGATTTCTCAGGATCCACTGTCTGAGCCAAGTTTATCCTGTGTAATGATCTCCAGATCTGACCCACTTCTCCCTCCATCTTGGCCTTTGGCCCTGGTGAAGCAGCTGGATTTACACCCTGTTTACCAGCCTGATGTCTCGTAGTAGGCTTTTGCTGTATTTCCTCATCTTTTCTCATTCTGCCAATTCTTCTTTGTTGGTTTGCTCTCCTCCTCCTTTCTTTAATGCCATGTGTGCCTGGAAGCCCCATTAACCTTTCCAGTAATAACCAAGACTAACCCAGACCTCTTGTTCTTGACACAGTGTATTGTAACAGTACAGTAATGTGGTGTTGTGTTAGTTGTGAAGTTCACCACCTGGAGTTTAACAGATGTCTGTATTTCCCAAGATGTTGGTATTGTTAAGCTCTTTATTGCAATAATTACAAATGGCACTGTGTCGTAGGGGGCACGGGCTTTGCACAGGGGGAGTTACACCGGAGCTGTCCCCAAATTCTCTGCAGAACTCTGCGGGGTCAAGCTAAAGAAATGGTTTTGTCACAATGGTAAAAAATGGTTTATCTGTTCAGAAAGTTCCCTGCCCACCTAGACACAGTGGGGATTTATCCCTAGCCCTCAGGCAGCACGTTAGCCTGTGTGGGGTCATCCCACGGGAGCATCCGTATGGCACCAAGATGCATGGCCGGAATGGGGACACCGGGGAAGTGAGTGGTGGCATGATTTGTAAGCATGAGTTGCCAAATCCCCTCTTAAAAAAGTTAACGGGGAAGGATGGAACATTTACCACTGGCAATTTTTGAAGGCTGCAAGGGCATCTGTGAGAGCAGCATCCAGAGAGGTTTGGCTGTGAAAACCTGGGTGCTGGGAAAGGTGAACAGGAGGTTTGGGAGAGGGGGGTGCAGAGGGGAAAAGCCTTTGCAGGTATCTGAACAATTGGCAACCCTGCTTATAAGGTCATGTACTGGCTAATCCAGGTGCAGGAGCCCTGCACAGGGAACATTTACAGCCTCTCTCTAAATCCTCTCTCTGTTCTAACAGCATCGGTGCTATTCTGTAGGATTTGGAATTACCTGTCAGTCAAAGCTGAGAAAAAAAATTGAATTCCAGTGTAATTATTCATAAATAAATCCATTGCAGGAAAAGGTAGAAACATTGACATTTTTCTTTTTGAATGTGAATTATACATAAATGTAGAAGAAGCAAGTGATCCAATTATGATGGTGTTTCTTTCCAAGATGATAAGTTGGTTCATAAAAATAGGTCCTATTCCTAACCTAATTGTATTCAAACATTTTAGTTAATTTGCTACTCATAATTTAGCATAATGTGATCGAGCTATCTTGACTTTATGGAGATTTATGCAGATTCTGAGATATCTGACAAAGTCTTATGAGTGAGTCAGCAACTACTAGTCTGCTTTTTTTCATAAGCACTCAATAGATTCAGCATGAAAATTAATTTTATAGACCTTTTCATCAACACTGTGCTTCAGCACTCAGGTGCAGATCACCTAAAGCCCACTGCAGATCAGAAAGTGAATATTAATACTGCCTTTCATTTGATGACACTGAAACAGAATTTTGGGCCTTCCAAACGCCTTCAGAATAAAACTGCTGAGTGTTTTTTCCCTTTGGTCCCTTAGCTGGAAGGGAAAGGTCTGTCTCTATGGAAAAAAACAAAACTGATTTTTCAGGATCCTGTTATGAAGCAGGGAGCAGATGAAACCATCAAATCTATGGATTTGATTGCAATGTCATTGGCTATTGACAAAGTGAACTCTATTTCCAGGCAAAATATAATCTTCTAAAATTAGTTTTCCCGTAGAGCAACCCAAACCTGTGCTTCCTGGCATCAGTCTTGCCCAACTTTTTTTCTTGGACTAATGTGTCAAACTGTACATTTGCTCTGGAGCACTAAATATCAACCATGCAATTCTTACAGCTCAATAATTTTCATAACCAGTTGATCATCTAATTATAAGGGTAATATTATACTCTGACATCTTCAAGACAGCCCTTTCCACTTCAATCTGCATTATAATGCCTCCTGGAAAATTGTACTGAATTATATACTCAGCCTTGGCATTTCCTCACTAGAGGTTAGGTGAGTAAATGAGTTTATCTCTAGGAACATTCGGGGAAAGACCATGTGTCGTCCCCAAGGCAGCCGAACACGGGACTGAGTTGGACAGTGAAATCTACGATTTGATAATCTTGTCTAAATGGAGGATCGTTATTTTCTGATCACTAAGGCTCATTGATCAGTCTTCCTTGGTATTTTTATGGATCATTTTTCTGACAGCCAAAGTGTTGAATTCTGTTCTCTCTATAGTTTATTGCAAAGAACATAATATGCCTGAATTCTTTCTCTTTCAAAAACTACCACAAACTCAATGGCCTGTGTTTTTAGGCAATTGTTAGTAAAATCTGTCCCCAGCATCTGACCATTAATTGGGTTTTCAGATGCTTTGGGAACTTTTAAGATCAGCAGAAACAAAAATTGTTGTTTTAATTTAAATTTAACTTAAATTTCCCTACAGAGAAGAATTATCTTTAGCACCACGCTAGTGCTAGCTCACGTCATCCCTGATGCCACAAGGCTGAGTATAGAGCATGTCCCTCTGAAGATATTTAATGGATGTAAGATGATGGGAGCCCTGCTGTTTATTAAAAATGGTAACATGCCAGCAAGGAAAAAAGGAAATAAAAAAGACAGCATGTTGCTGTGATTGGTCTAGAATTTATCATCCCTGGAGTTGGAGAGTGAGGGTGCGTTGACTTGAGAAAGACGCAGAGAAATCCCTTGATTTGCCTCTCACTCTCCTCCTCCCCGCTGCAGAAGCTCAGTGTAAGCCCTACTACTCGGATTACTCCCGTTTCCGCCTCCTGATTCACCAGATGTGCACCAGCCACTACCTGGATCTGTTCATCACCGGTGTCATCGGTCTCAACGTCATCACCATGGCCATGGAGCACTACCAGCAGCCAAAGGTACTGGGACAGCTGCGGGGGACAGGCAGGGGGGACATGCAGAGCTGTGCTGGGCAGGGTTAAGGCCAGGTTTGCTCTCAGACCTCAGCCTTTGCGAGTGGAGCATAGCCATCCTACAACTGGCTCCCAGCTCAATCCAGGGCTTTTGGTACATGGATCCCGTTGCACCTCTCCCTTCTAGTTAAGTGCAAACTGACTGCTTTGAAAATGAGACTGGGAGCAGGTTTGCTTGCTTTGCTTGATTAGATCATCATTGATATCTTCCATTTTACTTAGGTTTCACACCCACCTACCCTCTCCCCCCTCCCAAAAAAAACAGAAAAAGGAAAAAGAATAAAAGAATTTGTGAAATGGGTTTTTTTTGCAAAGTTTCTTCTAAATCCCCAGTGTCCCATAGGACCCAGTTTTCACAGGAATTGGATTCCATGCTGGTCTTTAAAATGCATTTTAGTATGTTGTGCTTAACTTCCTGGATATTTGTCATACTGTGAAAATAAAAACAGCCTGTCCTGGGATGTCAAGTCTTTTGTGCATAAGAATGAAATGGAAATAGCTGCCTTTGCCATATAACTTGTACTTATTTTTATTAGCCACTTTCAGAATGAATAAGTATAACTCACAATAGGAGGAAAAATTCTTTAAAATTAGACAGGACTTGAATACTTAATATAAAAAAACCCCAAACAACTAAAACATGCAAACAATGGGGGGTGGAGGCGGGGGATATTCTCCAGTCTATCATAAGCCAAAAGTGAAAGGGAACAAGCCCAATTTATTTTTTCTGTCCAGGTCACCTTTAAATACCCTGGAAGGCTCATTGCATGATTCAGTCATTTGGTGATGAAAAAGGCTGTTGGCGAAGGAGCCTGGGCTGGAGTCGCTCTAGAGTGTGTGTCTTACCGCAGTCGCTTTGCAGCTACATTTTCTCTTGTATTATAAAAATGTTGGGCAGGCTTTTGTTTTTCATTTTCTTTATGCAAATAACATTTTGTCTCTAAGCCTCTGGTATGCAGCATCTAGGTAGTAAGTCCAAGCTTGGGCTGTGCTGGGATGACAGCACAGTCAGAGCCATACACATGCTTGAGTCCTGCTGAATCAGGGCCTGGAAATCCCTCTGGTCTGGGTGATGGATGGCTGGGATCCTGAAGATATTTGAAGACTAAATGTACCAAAGAGATTTATATCCAAACTAGTGATTCCTTGGTGCTGAAAGGGGTTGGTTGTGGGATATACCAGGATGCCCTGGAGATGAGACCCCAGATGGAGATGCTGCAGCTCCTGGAGAGGCAGGAATGCTGCAGCGTGCAGAAAGGTGGTTTGAGTAAAGAGCTGCTGGGCAAAATCTGCTTCAGCCAGCTAAATGTGCTCATTTGCTGCAGAGCCCAAGTGCCCTGCAGTATGGCAGGGAGGCTTGCTCAGAGCCTTGGCTTCCTTTGGCAGCTGAGCTTGTGCTTCTCGGTCAGATGAATCGGTCATGATTTTTGTCCATGGATGCTTGAAGTTAAAATGTAGCACAAAGGCAGAGTGCATGAGTTAAACTCTTTCTGCTATGATTTCTGATTACTGATCCCACTCAGGGATCAGTAAATGTTGGGTTCAGTCTGTGGGCACATCTCTCCTGTTCCCTAACAGTGCCTTGGACATTGTTATTACCATCCTGTAAGCCAGCAGGGAGAAATTCAATGCACATTACTTAAGAGGCCATGAAGAATGCTGCTACCACAGTGTTCCTCCATGAGGGAGGCTTTTGAGGATGAAATCACCTCTTAGCTTAATGCCTGACTGTGCAAGAGTTGTCCCAGCCAGGATGCACTTGGATTAAAGACCAGACTGACTTCTGCAGAGGGAAGGGGGGCAGAGGAAAATGCAAGGCACTTGCTTCTCCTGGCATGCCATCCTTCTGTCCTGCTCCTTGCCAAAAGCTCAAGATGAGGAGCAATGGGAGGCTGTCACCAAGGAGCCATTTGGCCAGCACTTGCACAAATGAACAAGTGGGATGAAATTCAGCTCTCTGATGAAAGCACAAGAGGTCTTGTGCTGCTGAGACCAGCAAATGCAGCAGCTCTTTCTGCTCACCCCAGCGGTCCCATCTGGGGCCGTGCTGCTGCTAGCAGGGTGAGTTGTGCCTTGGGTCAGTGTCAGCCCCTCCTGGGATTTTATCACCAGGTAGCAAGTGCACTCCCTGAATCCCTGGGACACTTTTCATCAGAGAGAGCCCATGTTTTAAGACTTTTAACTCTAATGGGTAAGTGATGACACAAGAGTCAGGTTTGGAGGCAGCAAAGCCCCTCTGCAGAGCTAACATCTAACCCCAGTCCTGTGTCCACATCCCAGGTTCTTGACGAAGCCCTGAAGATTTGCAATTACATTTTCACCGTTATCTTTGTCCTGGAATCTGTTTTCAAGCTTATTGCCTTCGGGTTTCGCCGCTTCTTCCAAGACAGGTAACAAAAGCTCCGTTGTGACCCTGGGGCCAGCAGCAGGTTCTGCAGAGAGCTGCCCACATTCCATGTCCTGAATGCCCATGCTCTGCCCCGTGCTGTGAGTCTGATATGTATGAAGGCTTTTTGGTGTGACTGGTTGAAGGCTGGGTAGGTGGAGACTTGGGATGTGAGCTGGAGAACGGACTGTGCATGCCAAGGAGTGGGATTGCACCATTTTGGCCCTTGGGAACAGATGAAGCAGGGACAGATCTCACACCAAGCAGCCAGTTCTCTTCTCACACCAGTTGCATGTCCATATAATCAAAAGAACCTGCTGAAGTGACAAAATTCATGTCAAGAGAAAAGAATTTAGCCCTGAGTGAACATGAAAGAAAGAAGGGACCTCTCTTTTATGCAGATGAGGAGCAGTGGATGACATTGTGTCTTTATCTAGATTTTTACTCTCTTACCTCACAAACACAAATTTTTTGTCCTTGGTGGATCTTTCTCCCATTTTTGCCTTCTTCAATGTTAATACCAAGTAAGGTCACTAAGCAGGCCTTCACGTGAGCCCTTCAGCATCCAGTGGATGGTTCCATCCCTGTCCCCATATTTTGTGTGCCCGTGCTGGAGTTACCACTCTCTCCAGCCTGGCACAAATCCTTGGGGTCTTTCCTTCACCCAACACAATTTTTTTGCAAGGACTGGACGTGGGGGTCCTGTTCTCTCTGGGGCAGATCTCACATTGAGGCCCACGAGTGTCATGTCTAGATGTGGCTGGACAGACACCACAGTGTCTCTCCTGAGGTTTGCAGCCTTTGGGTAGAAAACTGCCCAGCTTTTGTTTCTCTTTCCCCTCAGTCAAGGATATCTTTGGAACTGGCTGGCTTTCTAATGAGATGCATTAGTTATAATGATTTCATAACATCACTGCTTTTGTATAATACCCTCAGAAAAATACTGCAGATTCATTTGAGTGCTCAAACCATTGAAATGACTGGAATTCGTGTGAAACAAGCTGCCTCCCCTTGCCAGCTTCTTAGTAGATGGTAAACTTCACTTTGTATTGTCTCCAGATGGAACCAATTAGATCTGGCAATCGTGCTGCTGTCTATCATGGGCATCACTTTGGAAGAGATCGAGGTGAACGCTTCGCTACCAATTAACCCCACGATTATCCGGATCATGAGGGTTCTCAGAATCGCTCGAGGTGAGAGGGATAAAGCAGAGTTAACTGATGTTTGAGGTACGTGGTCGGCAGCAGGAGACTTAAGCATTGGGAAACAGTCCTGGGGCACATCCCCATCATGATGTGCATAGTTCTGGCATCAACAGGCTGTAAACAAATAAAAGAACAATGGGGAAAATACTTGCAAGGAGCCAAAAAGCTGAGCCAACTGACTATGTGTTTCTGCCTTAAGAGGACTTGAGGGCTGAGAGCTTAGAAATCAAGAAGTAGCTATGGCAGTAACTCCCAGAGATGTACCGGGGACAATTGCTCCAGTCAAGTCAAAGTCATCTCTAACAGGGATTGGAGAACACAAGCTCGAGTATGTTGGCTTTAAAAGATGAGCATCTAATAAATTTAAATTCCCATGAGGCTTTACATCACACCACTTGGTGACAAAGCATGCCTTGTCACTCTGTATCCATCTGTCCCCTCAGACACGTTCCCAAGTCAGGGAGCCAGCTTCTTCAGGGCCTGATTTTTCAGAACAGGGAGGTGTCAGGGCCAAATGATGAAGATGTAAAATGTGAGTGTTCAGGCCCTTAATGAAGTACTGCCAAGCCCTCCTGAAGGGTATTGTGCTCTGAGGAATAATTGTTTTGATTACAGCCCTCATCTAAGCAGAGAAGGAGCTGGAGGAGAAATTAAATGCTGCTGAGTCTCAAGAGGGGGAAAAAGTGGGTTTTCTGTGCATTGGATCCCTTTCAGCATTAAAAATACATGCAGCTTCCAATTGGAAATGCAACCTTCTGGAAGAGATGTGTAAATCATTCCTCAGTGAATCATGTATGAAAGTGGGTAGCCTATGGAAGTGGGAAAGTAGCCCCAGGGCTGGGAAAGGAACTGCTCATGATAACCGGAGGAAGGAGATGAGTTCAACATAGATAAAGTGGGGAAGGAAGAGCCAGGCAGAGTGATAACGCTTTCTCCAAGTCTCAGGGTAGGTGATGCTGCTATTCACAGGATTTTGATAGTATCCAGGCAACAAGGAGCGATGTAAAAAGGCCAGAGACTGTAGCAGCTAATGGAGAACACTTGACATGATTTCACATTTCTCTTCCTATAATCTGTGCTCCTGGGAGAGGGACTGAGTTTGTGCTTCTGTGCTAATGCTGACGTTACCATACTGCAAACATGTTTTCCACAGTGCTGAAGTTGCTGAAGATGGCTGTGGGGATGAGGGCCCTCCTGGACACCGTGATGCAAGCGCTGCCGCAGGTAACCCACTGCCATATCAAACCAGAGCTCCTCTGGCCCACAGGTCATTTCCTATTGCAGAGGAATGCTAATCATTTTATCTTTGCTGTCATTAGAAAATCACATTTCCCTCCCGAAGCACTGAGATACAGTCCTCACATTGAGGTCATTTTTGCCCCGAAGCAATTTAAGTTTTGGATTAAAGAATACAGCAAGAAACAGGTCTGGAACAAAAAAATCAATGAATGTTCTTTTTTTGTGTTTTTTCCCCCCATTTCTTTTTCTCTTTTCAGGTGGGGAATCTGGGTCTTCTCTTCATGTTGTTGTTTTTCATATTTGCAGCTCTTGGAGTGGAGCTGTTTGGAGACCTCGGTGAGTCTTCTCGTGACAGTGGGAGGGGTGGGAATGGTGTGGGAGTGGGAGTCTCACGGCTGTGCTTGGTCCCACAGAGTGTGATGACACACACCCCTGCGAGGGGCTGGGACGGCATGCCACGTTCAGGAACTTTGGTATGGCCTTCCTGACTCTCTTCCGAGTATCCACAGGAGACAACTGGAATGGGATAATGAAGGTAAACGTTAAGGTTTTGTCGGCAAGTGTATTGCTGTTCTAGATGTGAAATTTGCCAAATCTTCTCATTTTTCTTCATGAAAGGAAAACCCATTGCAGACTGAAGTTCATGCTGGAATCCTTTCAAATCCCTCCATCTCTTAGTGCCATGGTTTAGTTGATAAATTGGTGTTAGGTCATAGGTTGGACTTGACTATCTTCAAGGTCTTTTCTGACCTGGTTGATTCCGTGATCATTCCCCTCCCTGTTTCCAGGACACACTGCGTGACTGCGACCAGGAGTCCACCTGTTACAACACCGTCATTTCCCCCATCTACTTCGTCTCCTTTGTGCTGACAGCCCAGTTTGTCCTGGTGAACGTGGTGATCGCGGTGCTCATGAAGCACTTGGAGGAGAGCAACAAGGAGGCAAAGGAGGAGGCAGAGCTTGAAGCAGAACTGGAGATGGAGATGAAGACCATCAGCCCTGGCCAGCACAGCCCCTCAGACATCTTTGCGTGGAGAGGCACCACTGGTGGAGAGAGACCCGAGAGCCCTCGCGGATTTACCAATCCCATGCAAATCAAGGTGGATTCTCAGCTCTCACTAGCTTATCATATGGTGAGAATCTTGGTTGGAGGGTGAGGAGGGCTTGACTTGCATTTTTGTTGGGGGAAGACTTGCACGAGTTGGTAATGAAAGAGGCGTGTACCAGATGTCCTGGGCTTGTATTCCCCACTGTCTGCTGCTGACTCTTAGGTGGTTTGGGAGCCAGTGCTGCAGGGAAGGGACCCCAGGCAGGTCTCCAGACCACCTTGATGCATCTGTTTGGAGGTAGAGAGTTTTGCAATTTACTCTGGAGGTCAGCTAAAGCCACAGAGCTCAAAGCTAGCTCCAAATTTACCCTAATTCAGAGTTTTGAGTGGTCCTTCATGATAGCAAAATCATGAGCGTAATGTGTTTGCTTTTCTAATACAGACCATGAACCACAACATAAAAGAGGAATAAAACTTGGCTAATCTTTGCTTCAGTATTAAATTTGTTTTATGTAACCTCAATTTAAAATCCATCCCCACAGTCAGGCTTGTAAGAAAAGATTCTTTTAACAATAGAATAATCCAGAGGAGACTCAAACCTGAGCTCACCAGAGCTAGTGGCAGAACTCCCACCAGCAGGAGCATGGCTGTAATGTGGGAGCTGCTACGAGCTGCACCACGTCTCCCTAAAGCACAGTTTTTGGATGAAAATTCAGTTTGAGGAATGAGACATGAGGTCAAGCCCCAGACAAGTTCTTTGGGAGGTCACTGAACTGAAATTACTCAAGAAATACAGCCTTTTTTAGTCTTAGCTGATTGCAAATTGGGTTAAACTCTACACAGACCTCATTAACTTTTATTACATCATGATTTCACAACAGCATATCTTGGCCTCAGCCTGGGGTGGACTAATGAGTATTCTAATGCATGAAAAACTCATTTATGATCTTTAGTCCAAGGGTGAAAGAGAGTAAATCCCTGCTTAAGCTTTGTTTCAGTTCCTAAGCTACTGGAAATTTCTGGTGCCATTAGAGTCTCTGATGTCTGAGATGAAGTCCAAAGCTGCTCTTTGGCTCAGGAAAAAGGAGTTCAGGGCACTGTGGGGAAATCCAGATTTACTATGTCCTCTAGGAAGAAACAACACATCCCAACTGTTGTTGTACGTGTTGAGCAGAGTACTGGCAAACTGTCCTCAGCCCTGTCATCCTGCACCAGGACTGACACTGGCAAAAAAGAGAAATTGCAAAACTGTGAGACAAATCAGTCGGAATGATACCCTCACTCGGTAGTCTGTTAAACCTGCCCTCTCTGAAGGTGGCCTGGGAAAGGGTTTATTCCAGTCATGACCTCCAGAGTGTGTTTCTTGCTCTTTCCCTCAAACAGAAACCTCAAAAACCTCCAGGAGATCTTATTCTGACTATTTATTTTCCCAGCCAATATCTTCAGGACAAATCTGATGCTTGAGCATGATGGCAAAGGAATACAATTCCCAGGACACGACCCTGCAAGGACAGCATGCTCTTTTGCTTGCCTCTTTCCTGGGGTTTTTGCACCGTGTGCTGTTTGACTGTAGCGCCGGTCCTCATCTCATTGTATGCACTGGGCATTCCCTACATGGAAGGTGCACCCTGAAATCGCTCCCCTGCTGCCTGCAAAAGCCAGACCCTGCTCTGTACAACCCCAGTGCTGTGGCCAGCTGGTTTGACATTGGCCAGAACACCGGGGGCACCTCAGCCCATGTCTGGCACATGAATTAGTGATCTGACACGTGTCCATCCTGCTCAGCTGCAGCTTCCATGGACAGGACGCTCAGCTTCTCTCCAGTCAGGTTATTTTAATTTCTGTGCCCTCTGGATATGGATTTAGGTGTCAAGTATTAGGTCCTGCGGCTCAAAAGCGTGGACCATGTGTGTAGAAGCCTTGCAGCGAGTAGTGTCCTGTAGAAGTTGACAGCACCGATGGGAAGATGCCGCTCAGCCCGCAGGAGTGACCAGCTGTGTGTGCTGAGAGAGACATTGTCCCTGAGGAGGGCCCTGGGTGGGAGCAGCCGTGGTGCCGGGGCAGCTGCCGTCGCCCCGTCTCTTGTAATGTCCGGGAAAGCTGTCTCTGCTCACCGTGATGTTACTGCACTGTTCTCTCTCCTCTTCTCCTGTCCCATTGTTCCTGTTACTGCTCTTCTCCCTGAATGTTTCCACCTTTTTCCCCCCTTCTATTTTTTTTCCCTCATTTTGTTCGTTGGGTTTGATATGCTGTCCTTTTTTTCTCTCTGTCTCTGTCCCTTGCCTTATTCCTCGTCTCTTTTTGGCTTGCTCTCTCTCTCTCTCTGCATGCTACACACCATCCCTCCTAGGAAAGGCACTTGTTTGATACCATATCACTGCTGATCCAGGAATCTCTGGAAGGAGAGCTGAAGCTGATGGACAACCTGTCAGGCTCTGTGTGCCATCATTATGCCCTCCCAGCTCCCGAATATTACAACTCTGAGAACCAGGTTAATATTCCTAATTTCCTGCAAAGTCTCCATCCAAAATCAATTTGCCTGAGACCTTTAATAGCAAGTTAAAGTTCTTTTTGTAATGCAGTCACAGGGATTTTGAAGCATAAGTCAGTTTGGCTTTTTCTGTGGGAGTTGACGATGTTGTGTATCAATGCAAGAGGAAGAGAACAGGCTCGGAGTTTCCCTTGTCAACACAGTAAGGAATTTTTCATTGGGATTTACAGTTCTTGGGTGTTGGAAGGGAAATGCACAAAATTCCATCTCCATCCTTCAGTGGGATTCTTGTATTTGGTTTCCTGCTCCTAAGCAGGGCTCCGCAGCAATGTCAGGGCGTGTCTGCAGAGCCTGCAGCACAGTGTGAGGTTCTCCCAGAGCAGAGCCTGAGCTGCTGGGGATCATCAAATGATCTCCGTGTTCTGTGCTTACTTGTACTGCGTGAAAGTACAGTTTTGAAGGGTTTTCCTAAAGGCTTCTTGCAAATGGGTCACTGTAAACTAGATCCTCATCTCTGATATAGTGAATTTAGGAGGGGAGGCAGCCCTTAATGATGCACAAAAATAACCATGTGCTCCAGTGCCTTCTCGAGCAGGCAGTGCTTGTTTAAAAGTAGTTCATTTACGTCCTAGAATAAAATACCTACTTTTTTAAGTGTGTTATTCTTTAGAGCAAATATTTTCCCTAAAACACAGCAGTGACCATAATAATAATTCAAGCACACCTATTTTTCCCTGCAAATTGAAATTGAGCAAATTCCATATTTCTTGATCTATTTTTCACCCCGTTTCTGGCTAAAAATAGCAGAAGTTTTCTTGTTAAATCAGTGTGCTTATTTATGAGCTCACTGACACTCTAAATTACCCATCGTTCAATGGTTCATTAGAGGAAAGGAACAAGCTTAGGTAAAATGAAATCCTACTGCACGTCTTTATATAGCAGGATAACATGTCTGATTGCTCCATATTGCATCCCAAAGTCTATTAAGCTATAGGAAGTGGTTGCCTCTTATAATTGCCAGAGGAATAGAGACAGTAGCTTTGGCAGGGAAGGCACAGGGTCAGTAAGAAACTCAGTGAGAGCGGGTTGAAAATTTTTTGTCACAACATTTTTCACCGGAAAGTGCTGCTGCAGCAAAAAACTGGGTTTGTTTTGACATTTCTGTAATGAAAAAATATAGCATTCCAATTTGCAATGGCTTTTTTTTGTAAAATGTAAGCTTTTTTTTTCCCCTCTCTATAATTAAAACTGGTCTAAATCAGTTGGATGTTTCCAACAAAATGTTTTGATGGCTTCAAACTCAATTTCAGGTTTGGGAAGGCTGAAGGGGGGTGATATTTTGTTTACATTTTGGCTTTTCTGTTCACACCATTTGTCATGTTCTCAGGCAAGTCAGGAATTTAGAGCAGTGCTGGGACTTCCTGAAAGCAACCTGATTAATAGCAGCTCCCAGCAGGGCAGCTCCAGCAGGCAGGAGCTGCTGGTGTCCACCACGCTCCTGCACAGCTTTTTCCTGGCTCCGGTTGGTGGGTCCCTCTTTAGGGATTCCTGTCCTCAGCCTGGCAGCCTTTGCAGTGATGCCTTTTTGGGAAGCGTCATACAAAATCAGGGGCTCCAAATCTTCTCTCTCATCTGTTGCCAGTGGATGACTATGCTAGAGGAAATATCAAAGCCAAGGTTATATGAGAGGAGCCTGACCCTCTTACTTATCTCAGCTGAATTTTGAGCCTCTCCAGACTCACTCATCGCTGGGTTTGTTCTACCCCATGGCTGCCATTTCTAAGAGTGAGAAAACCCAGTCCTTTAACAACTTCAATGCAAGAGATCTGGACCACTGTTTTCTCTTGGAAGATTTATTGCTGCTGAAAGACTTTTCAAGCACAGAGGATGGCAAAAAAAATGCAGTGAGAAAGGAAAAAGAAGCACCTGGGACTTGCCCAGAGCAGGCGGCCCCTGCGAGCGTGAGCCAGGTCTGGAGGTTGCCTGATGAAATGCCATTCCTGGTGCCATGAGCACTGTATCCAGGGAGGGGATCTGGGAAGAATTGAGCCTGCTGCAGGGCAGACACCCCCTCTTACAGTGCCTGGCAGCAGCACTGTTGCTCTGGGGGAGATGCCGCAGTCCCCTTTCCCCCCTCTTTTTCTTCTAAAATCTGAAGTGACATTTTCACATTTCTTATAAAAAGATCTCTGTATCTAGGGAGAGAGCTTCATAAATGATTTGATAAGGGCATTTACTGATTGTTTGAATGCCTTCAGTGGGGATCCATTTGTGCAAGATGCATGAAAACAGAGGGAGTGCAGCTGTGCAGAGCTGATTCCCAGCTCAGGATTTCTCAGTGCCAGAGGAGGCAGCTGAGGCCAGGCCTGTGGGGCATTTGGGGGCTGAAAAATGCAGTTGGCTGTTTTAGTAGGACAGTTATTGGTGTCACTGGAGGCTCTTTAGCCAGCCAAAATGAGCTGAAAGCACCAGGAAGATGTTTGCTGACCAAAATCAAGCTTCCAGTTTCTCCCTGTGCTCTTTTAGCCATGAGGAAGTGAATTATGGTCCCACCTGCCTCTTGAGGGGGGGCATCCCTGCAGCCTCCCTGGGGCACAGGGAAAGGCACACTCCCACACTCCATACCCCATCTGAAAAAATGGTTTTGTTTTGGGGGAATCTTTGCAGACTCAACAAGTTTTGCTTAGAAACCAGCGTGGTTATTGGGGGGGAACAACTTCAGAGAAATCAGATCTTGAAGCCTCTTGTATTTGATCACAGCCAAGAGGATAAATCTCTCTAGCATGAAAGTAATGTTTTTTGCTTCTTCCTGTAGACAGGAGAACAGCAAAATACAATGCTAGCATTAGTGTATGGTTTTAAACCCCCTCCCAGATCCCTGGTAAGCACTAAAGTATGAATGTCCCACTCCTTTTTTAATTTCTTTGTTGTATTTAATTTCTTTAATGTTCTGTCCCCAGTAATGATATGCATGATGTAGCTTCTCCCATTGCAGGGATATTGCTTTAGTGTCTGGAAGTATTTAGATTATGATACTTTTTTTTTTCTTTTGTTAATTTTCTCTTCCAAAAGATTTGTGTCCTGTTTTCTTATGTTTAATCATCTCTCCTTTTAGATCCCTCTAGCTGAGATGGAGGCTCTGTCTCTGACGTCAGATATTCTCTCTGAAAAGTCCTGGTCCTTAGCTCTGATGGATGACTCTTTTCCTGATGACATTAACACACACTTACTTAATGCTCTGGAAAGCAATGTACATACACTGGTCGCTGTGTAGTCTGATGTTTACAGGGTTCGAAATACTGCTCCCACCTCTCTGCACCTGCCCAATTGCATTTCCAGTTCCAGCCCCTTCCCAAATAGCACCAACCTCTTCCCTGAACAGGACGCTGTCCTTAATGCCATTAGGTCCTGGGTTTTGCAACTCTTGTGTCCACAATCTTGGCTCCTTGCAAGGAATAAGTGGTTATTTCAATTTTTCTTTTGGTGTCTTATGTATAAACAATGTATTTTCTACAAGTAAAATAAGTAGTAAAAAAAAAAAAAGCTTTGGAAAGTGTCAAGGTTGAAATTTCCTCCCCATCTGAAACAAATCAGTGATGCTGCATGAAGAGACACCCATGAGCTAATGGCTCATGTCCTCTGCTGAGGGGTCAGCCCCAAGCCCTGTTTGGAGTGGATTTTTGTCATTACGAGCACAGGCACCACAAGGCTTTTTGTATGATTGGTGCCAGACTGTTTACTTTAAAAATATCAAATGGGGATCTCTCCAAGATGATACGTGTTTTGCAAATTCTTTCTAGTAGTCACCATGCTGGAAAAAAAATTTTTTTTGACTATTTAGTGTCTTTTTGACCGACGTAACCAGTATTTTGAACCCTGCCTTAACCATGTCCTCTTTGAAACATTAGACATTTTTAGCTGTGTAGCGGTCAAGTGCTTTTTATCTGCTGTACAACAGACATAACTCCTTTCCCAGCTTTTTAGATCATTCTTGTTTTCTTTGTTGTTGTTCATGTACCTGCCTTTGGATGTTTGTGTTGTTCATAAATTTTCTTCCATATTAGCTGATTATCATCCTAATTAGCACTTATTTGAGAAACATCTCTTAAACCGTGACAATATTTCCCATCATGCTTCATGGCATCCTGCGCAAAAGATTTTGTAAACTCCGTTTAACTTCTTGTGCGAGGCCTTTTGTTTCAAACTTAGTGTGGAGAGTTGGACAGAGGAGAAACCCTCTTAATTTTGAATCAGATTAGACGACCTTGTTTGACAGCATTGCAAAGTCTCAAGGGCATAGCCAGGAAAGATGGATTTTCTCCCCTCTCCAAAAAAAGCAAAACTGTGTTGAACAACGGATTTTGTGAATTTTTATCAATACCAAAAAAGTGTTTGGTCACAACAGTTGCCCAAACTCCTGAAAAACTGCAAGCTTTCATTGAAATCTCTTCTAAATGCAATATTTTTACATTTCATTTAGACATGGCTTTAGTTGAAAAATATCTCCCAATGTTTTGTTTGATTCAAAATAGATTTGGATAGGGATTTTTTGGGGGTTTTTTGTTTGTTTGTTTGTTTGGTTTTTGTTCAAGGAAAACTTGGATTTGATTTTTCAGTCCAGCCAAAACAACATGTTTTTCAAAAGTACCACTGAACCAAAAAGTCATGTGCTCCCACTGCTCTGTGGGCTGGCCTGGGAAGATCATTTTGCAGCCATTTTCAATGGTTTTCATGAATTTCACTCATGAGATTTCTCCCAAGATGATCCAAAAGTGGAAACAAGCCCTCTGTGGTATTGGATCCTGTCAATGAACCTAAAGGTTCACTGAAGGTTGGGTTTGAATGGGATCTCAAATCCAAATTCTTGTGTTCAGATCCAAATGGGTCTGAGTTTGAGATCTCAGGTTTCAGGCCACCTTTTCTGCTTTAAGCTCAGTAGTATGACAGCTAAACAGCATGAACTGGATAGAAGGGGAAGGCAGGGAAGGACAGAGACGTTCCCAAATCCAAACTCTCAGCTTTACCGGCACTGGTTTTGTTCCCCTTCCCCGAGCTGTATCAGGAGACTGCAGTCTCCCTTATCTAGGCTGTATCTAAGCTCTATCCAAATCAGCAGTTTCCCAAGGACTGAAACAAATGCTGCGTGGCAGTGCAGACCTGTTTTGTTCATTAAATTTGCAACAGTGGTCTTCTTTATTTTTTTTTTAAGCCATTTTTTTCTCTTCTCTTCCCTGTCCTTTTTTCTTCATTTTTTTCGTTTTTGCAAATTCCTTTTAATCTGATCATGTTTCTTGTGAAAATGAATGCCATAGTGAAATTTTGGTTTTATGACTGAAGGATAAAATTGGGATCAAAAAAATCTGTGTTGATTCCAGAAAACCTGTAATGCACTGAGTGAAGGGAAGATTTGTCAGAAAAGAAGATCTGAAGTTTACCAAAAATGATCAGCCAAATACTGTGTTAGACTACAGTAGCACAAACTTACGCCTGGGTATTTCACTTGAGACATTTTAACGATTAAATAATTGTTTCATTAGAAAGTCACTAGGAAGATGACTTTGCTTCAGTTTTTGCTAATACTCTCCAAGACAATAACACCCAAGAACATTTCTGGGATGGAGATATTTTCTTATGAAATCAGACCTGAATCCATGCAATACTGCCTCTGGGGCTGCCCATTCCAAGAGTCTCTTTGGCTGTAAAAATTCCACAGTCAACATATATGCAATAGCCCTCGCTTGCATTAGATCCCTTCTAATTACAGAATGACTTTCACCCTGAAGCAGTAGAGGTTTAGATATCCTTTTCAATAAAATAGGTTTAGGTATTCATTACGTGAGAAGAAAATCCAATAAAATTGTGCTGTGAGCCAGAACAGAAAATATTTTTGATGAACTAGTTTTTGCATTTGGGTTGGGGTTTTTTGTTTGTTTTTCTTTCTTTTATTGTCAGAAGAGGAAACTACTCACCTTTGCAAAAGCCTGCCTTGCTGATGAGGACACCTAGAGATCAGAGGGTCAAAGTTCTGCCAAGCATGTGACCTTTGCTGACCTTGAGGCATGATGCCTTCTTTGCATATCCCTGAAATAGTCATGGTTTATTCCTACTATGTGGCTTCCTCTGTTTCTGTGGTCCATTGTGTGAGAGTTTATTGACAACCCTGACAGAGGGGGATGGCTCCCTGGTAGATCCATTCGTGCACCCTGTGCATGCCCATCGTGCCATCCTGGTTGCAATGGCTGTCGCTCGCGTTTCTGGGCACTTCTCCTCTTTCCCATCCTTTCACGCCTGCCTTCCTCACATTTTTCTTCTCCTCAGGCTGATCTCCGCTCCAAGGACGACACGCTGACCCTGTCCCCCAGCAAGGACCTGCTGAGCGTGAGGAAGCCTTCGGTGGGACGCACCCACTCCTTGCCAAATGACAGCTACATGTTCCAGCCGCCCTACTCCAGCCCCTGCCCTGCCTCCCTGGGCGACAGGAAGCCAGCACATCACAAGTCCCAGTCAGGTACACATCTCTCAGCTGGGACAAGGATTTTCCAACAGAGCAAGAGTTGTGGTTTTCCAAGCTCTTCAGTAGGAGGGGGAAAATTGCCACTGGTTTCCAGTTGTGTGTCTATGGAACGGCTGTGAAAAGACCCTCCAAAACTTGCAAAGTCCCTCCACAATTTACAAAACCCTGTTTAAGATAACTCCTTTCATCAGAATTTTTTGGCAATGTGACAGTGGCCTGGCTCAACACTGTCCCCCTGCCTGGTTCCCTAAGGTTACAGTCCCTACAGCCTGGGCTCCATCTGTCCCACCAGGCCCCAGAGGAGAAATCCCAATAGAGAAATATTTCCTCCTGTCTGTTTTTTGCAGTAGTACCTGCTCTGACAGGTTTTGGAAGCTCTGTCTGGGAACATCTATGAAAGATGGGAAGATGGTGTCTCTAAATGCCTGTAAAATGAACATAAATGTGCTGAATTGAGAGACATCTCGGTGTGAGATGAACGGGAAAATGAGAGAGTGTGGAATTGTTCTTCCCAGAGTGCATGGTTGGGATATATATCTTGGAGCTAAATTCAGAGATATTCTTAGGTACAGGGAGGGCTCACGTTGCCTGCACCTCTGTCCCTGTCCCTGCAGCTGCCTCCCAGGGCTTGTCCCTGTGCGCCCAGTTCTTCTGCCTGCCAGGGGTTACCTGGGGCTGGGAAGTGAATGGAGCCACCTTTAATTTGTCTGTACATGCCATCATTTTAGACATTTGTCACCGATAAGACAGGGAAGTTTTTACAAGCATTGCCATTTGAAAGCCTCTAAGCAGAACATAATTTCAGCACTGTTCAGAATGGTAGGAGATTTGAACAGATTAGAAATAAGATGTTGAAATTTGCATAGTAATAAGAATTGGGATGAATAGCGACTGTTGAACAGAAGCAAATAAAAAAGATGTGGGCACAAGGGAGGAAGATGAATCTGGTGTTGTGAGAAATCTCTGCCACAATACACAATTTTCAAGGTCAAGAGCAGTGTTATGAAGAACCTGTTTGCACATAATGCTAATGGTGCAGCTAAAATCCTATTGAAATCAATAGCAAATCTCCCATTACCTTCAGTTGAACCAGAATTTATGGGTCTCTGTAACAGTCAAGAAATTCCTGACCACACAAAAGAATCATGTTTGCTGCAGTGGGAATTTCCAGTGCTTCATTGTTGACCCTTAATTGGGATGTATTTGCACTGTCTTGAACAAAAACTATGTCAACAAGGGACTGGGTAATTTCTGAGTCCCTTCTTTTTCAAGATTTCACTTCCCAGTTTCAGTTTGGAGAACCTGAATAGCCCTATCTGACAGCCCTGGCTTTCTGGGGACAGGCATTGCACCCTCGTAAATCCACAGGAAAAACTGTTCCGCTGAGGTGTAGCAGAAGTACTTTGGAGAGGTAAAGCTGATGTCTTATAACCACATTAAGCAATTAAACCTTTTGTGTTTTTCTCCTGCCGGTGAAATTCCAATCATCTTAAGCAGGCCAGAGTGCTGGGAGGTGGGTAAGGTGCCCAAATTCTGACGTATCACTGTCCTCTTCCACCTACAATGTCACTGCTTTTCAGGGTGGGGGACGTCACCACCACCTGTTTACAGTTTGTAATATTATAGAGTGCAGTGAAGACAGCAAGAGGTGCCAGGCGCCTCTAATAAATCACCACAGCCAAGCCATAATATTTCAAGCTGAGAAGGTTTTGTTGTCAGAAACACTGGCGCTTGCAGGAGGTATTTGTTTGAATACTCCTTAGTAATGGGGCTGTTGTTCTGGGAAAGATTCCAGGACAAATGAGATTCTCTGGGATGCGGTCCAGGTTAAATGAATTGTTTTGAAAAACGTTGAGCCTGTGTGTGGGGGGAGCACGCAGAATTTCAAACCTTTTAGAAGAAGTAGCCAGCAACCACAAAGGGTCAGGAAGAGGCTGGAGAGTATGTGTTTCCTTCTCCTGGGAGGCTTTGTAAAACCAGCCTTGAGAGCTGCCAGGTGCTGTTCCCTTTTGCTTCATTTCCAGGGTGTGCATGCTGGTGTGCAGATCCCAGCAGTTGGTCTCTGTGCAGGCTCTGGCATGGACACACCTTCTAGAGCCTTTCAAAGTCAGATGCTTGCGGTGCTCAGAGGTGAGGCTGCCTGCAAAGTTACTGGCCCAAAAGCAGGGGTGCAAGAATTGCCAGTTCAGATGAACTTGTAGTTCCTAGTCTTCTGTTGTCAACAGGAGCTAGTCCCAGTTGTATCAGGGGAAAATGCCAAGAAAAATGAAATAATAGACAATGCTGGAGTAATTTATTAGTAGATGGGAGTTTTTTCCCAGTTGTGGAGAGCCAGTTGCTGAATTCAGTGGTTTTGCTGTGCCTGTATGATCCAAGGTGCAGCAGAGCAGTTTTCCCTGTGAGGTCACTGAGGTTGGGATGCAACTCTTGGATGAACATGTCCCATTTCTGCCTCTTCTCCCCCTCCCAAGGTTCAAAGGCATCGGTACAGTCGCAGCCAGCAGACACCAGCTCTCTCCTGCAAATCCCAAAGGACCATTTCCACCATGTAAGAGCTCACGACCATTTGGTGGGGGAGAGCAAGCCCCAGGTCTCCCAGCAGGTGCACTCCCCTTCTGCTGAAAGGCTGCTCCGCAGACAGGTAAGCAGAGTTATGATCATAAACCTGCTGAGCTTTTATATTGATGCATTTCCTGGTTGACAATGCTTTAAATTCAAGGAGGGATTCACAGAGAAACCTCCAGAGAACTGTAATTCTCCTACAGAAATAACAAAAAGGTTGATGGTTTTTGATCTGAAAGCCATCCAGGAGTCTCCAAAGAATGTGCGTGATGAGTATCATGTCCTTTGGCAACATGCCTAAATGTTCTCCACATTGTTAGCACTTTATTTTTTTTAATCCTCCTCATAAATGCAGCCAAATGCTCCCCAGGGGCTCGTTGGGGTTGAGGAACTAATTCTTAACTGCTGTGATTTTTTTCAGTGCTTGAAAGGACACAGGGATTGCAGGCTCCATCCCAGGCCACCCCTCCTCTGACTCCTCTGGTTTCCCAAAAGAGGGAAAGTGTTTCATGGAAATTGGTTTTCTCGTATGCAAAACCGTCATGGGAAGCATACTGGTGTTACCATTTTAGTGAGAATTGAAAACTAAAATCTTTTACCATCTGCTGTGAGCTTTTAAAAAGTTTGAGTATATGCAAAGCAGAACACGTTTTATTTTGCAACCAGTTTTATCTCTGGTTTTTGCCTGGCATTGATTTAAATCCTGATTCAATCAAAGATCTGAGAGATCTAATCAAAGATTCCAGTCTGGTTGATTGGAAACATAAGTTTAGACTTATCTTTTTTTAGTAAAATACTTAAACTTGTGCTTCACTCATATTTTAAAGAATATTTCAATGATTGTGCAGCTGGACCAGCACCAGAAGCACATCTGATTCAAAAACTCTGCTTTCTTCAGTATTTCCATGCCTGATTTTACATACACAAAGGGGATCAGTTCTATTTTTTCAAAAGCAATTTCTTTCCCGTATGAAAGTATTCCCATTTCTTTCATCTTTTAATCAACATTGACAAATTAGACAGTTGACTCATTAAGCTCTAAAAATGGATGTGAAGTACCAAGGTTAACAATTACATTAGTCTGTAATACTAAATTGACATAAGAAATTCCTTGCATGTATTCATTTGCACAGGGCTGGCCAGCTACCCCAATCACCACTAATGGGGAAACGAATTGATGTCATGATTCCAGTTCATAGCCACTCTCTCTTGCTTTCTAATGAATAACAGACCCATCCTTTTGAAGCAATCTAGCTGGAATAAATTACTGTGTTAGCTATCTTCTCCAGTCTAATTTTGTTCATATCTTTGACGGCTTCTTTTTCTAGACCTTTTCATACGTTTAAGTCAATTTATTGTCCTCCCTCCCTCTCCCTGCTCATGCAGTGACATGAACATGGTCTTGGAGTGACAGTTCAGAGAGCAAAGAACTTTGTGAGCAGATGTGAGTGAGCAGTGAGCAGATACAGTCTGGGCAAACCCATGAGGGGCTGCCTTGGGCAGGCTCCTGAGCAGCAAGGAGCTCCCAGTCTGGCTAATGGGAGCAGTGAGGTTGTTCTGGTGATATTGCTGTTACTGTTAATTGCAATCTGGATGGCCAGACACTGGGAAACTTGGTCCTTTAAGAGGCAAAATTCCCTTTACAGCCCCAGCACTTCTGCTTGCTCAAGTGCTCTCTGATTTGCTCCTTTTTATTGCTACCAATAATTTCTCGCTAGCACATCAAATAGCCCAAACTGGCAAAGCACTTTGGTTTTCAGTTCCCATTTCTCCTTATCATTACATGTACTGCATGCAATTCTGATTTGTTTTCTTTTCTCTTTCTTTTCTTTTCTTTCCCTTCCTGTTCATGCCCTCTCCTCTCCTGAATCCATAATAGATAAACCTTGTCCACCACATACCTGGTCCTTGCACTTTCCCTGAGCATTAAAACCTGTGTGTTTAACCTCCCTTTCCCTCCAGAGTGCTGGAGAGCGAGCACAGCCCCCACAGTAACGTCCAGTTTAGACTCCGGAATGTTTGACAATTAGCAATGCACTCGCAGAGGAAGATGAGTGGATCGGATGCTTTGGGAGAACATTCCTGCTGAGGATTGCGCTCCTCGGCAGTGCATGGCACAAAGGCTTTTCTCCAGAGGAATTCTACCTGAAATTAAACCTATATTGATTTTGTAGTTCCAGGACTGTGTATCCAAGGTGTAGCCCACACCAAGCTGTGGCTGCTACAGGTGTACACCCCTCTGGGATGGCAGAGGGTCCTTTAATTTTCAAACAAACCAGTAAAACATTTGTACAGTTACTGCTAACAACAACCACAGATGCCTGTATCATAGGCAAAGAAAGAACTGGTGGTGACTAATACTGTCGTGGTGTGCAACACAGGTTGGTGTGCAAGCAAAAGTAATGACAACAATTACTTTTTGCTTCTGTATTCTACTTCCGTGTGATCTGTGTCTCTTTTCAGGATATGAACATGATTTCTTCTCCTAAACACTCGCTAAAACTACTGGTGCTGAGGAGACCAGAATAACTTCACTCCTGACTGATTAGTTGCCAGTGTTATGCTGTGAAATTTTAACTAGAAAGGATTCACCAGCACTGGATGAAATTGTTTGCCATATTAAATGTTCTCTGAGCTGTCCCCGTTGACAACAGGAGCGCAATGTGCAGATGCTGCAATAGACTCTGGTGTTTCTTTGCACACATGGACACACTGCAGCTGACGAGAGCTTTGCTGAATAGAGATCATTTGGCTCAAATGATCCATGCGGGACAATATTTATATAAAGTGTATGATCATTTTGGGATGATTTGTCACAAAAGTATTCCTTAGCGTGAGGAATTTCATCATTTCATCTCCTTACAGTCCTTTTCTAAAGGACTGGGACCAGCTGTATGCATTTCCTCCAAATTTTCCTGTGAAGATTTTTATCTTTAAGATCATTTAAGAGTCTTCTCAAACAGAGACTCTGCCTTTAAGCGCCAGTTAACGTGGCTGATTTATAAAGCCTTTTGACAAGGAACGCAGTGCAGTGAAAAGGCAAAGCCTTCAAAACATGCCCAAGGTTCCCTCTGCCAGCGGGCACTGATACTGCGTAAGGCTCCAGACAGCCAAGGCAAAATGTGCCTTAGGAAACCTGAACTTAAGAATCAGAATGAATTGAAATAATTACAGTTTATTATTAGTCCAGCTTTGGACTCCAGCGTTTCCAGCTCCTGCCGTAAGATGGTGCAGAGTCGTGGCTCCAGCCAGGGGACCAAAGCCAGGGACAGGCTGTCGCCTTGATGCTGGCACACAACAGGGTTGCTCTGGTGTTGATGGCTCTGGGGATCCTGTTCCAGGCCTTCAGCATCACCTGAGCTAGAGAAGGGAACACACAGTCTCACTTGCACATCTTTCTCTCCTGCTCACACCCTGGGCTGCTGCAATTATTGAGGGCTTTGCTGTAGACCTTCATCCTTTGCATAACAAGAACATGAGTAAGTTTGGGTGGGGGCATTCTGGTTTTGCAGCTCTCCATACTTAGAGGAGAAAGCTAAAGGTCAGACATTTAGGAAGAGTGAAGGGTTGTCACATAGGGACAAACCCAAAGATCCCTGACGATGGGAATTGGTAGAACACACAACACTGGTTTTTATAGGAGTCAGTGGGTCTATGCTGAGGGATCTCAGCAGAGCTGAGTGTCCTGTAAATGCTGTGCCTTGCCTGTAACTAACCTTTGTTTGGTCTGTCTCTCTCACCTGGCATCTCCTCTCCTCCCCAACCCCTCTGCGCTCCGATACAGATGGCTATAAGGAATGACTCTCTGGATAGCAAGGAGAATCTCCACACCGAGGTGAGTGAACTCTCTGACCCAAATGTCCCCACTGTGCCCAAGAAGGAGTCACCAGTGGCTCTGACGCCCTCAGAAGCAAATGAGTTGGCTGCCTGGAGTCGGGCAAGCGTCCATACACAGCAGCATTACCACAATCAGTATAATATTTCAAAGCAGGCACCAGCATCCTGTGCTTGTGCAGACTCGTATCAGGAGACCCCTGAAGATGCAGTGGACCAAGAAGTATCTGAAATAAACAGCTCCTCGGAGCCTTTCACTTCAGAAACTTGCACAGCCTCGAGTGCCTGTTCTGAGGGTCAGCCTCTCACTCCTAAGAGGAATGTGGGCAATACCGGCAACGTGACACTGAAGGACCTGAAGAAATACCACAGTGTAGACACCCAGGGTCTGCTAAAAAAACCGCCCTCTTGGTTAGATGATCAAAGGAGACATTCAATAGAGATTTGTTCCATGGAAAACAGCCCTCAGCACCATTCCACATCCAGCTCCTCTGGCTTTATAAGTCAGGTGGTCAGTGAAATGGAAGGCTTGCAAGGAACACGGCAGAAGAAGAAACTGAGCCCTCCCTGTATATCTATAGATCCACCTGATGGGCAGAGTTTGGTACCTAGGGGACCTCACAGCATCTCACCTGCCAGCGGAGATGTTTGCTTGAGGAGGCGTGCTCCATCCTGTGAGTCCAAGGATTCGATGGATATAGGGGATTCGCTGCTTCCAGACAGTATGTCAACATCTCCTACCCCAAAGAAAGACTTGTTGACACTTCCTAGCTTTTCCTTTGATCAAACGGAAATGGACCCCTGAGTTACTTTTCTGTTGGTGCCAAATGTTTTCTTCCCTTCATGTAATAGAAAAAAAATTTAAAAACTCTGTACTCCAAAATGGCACTGGGTAAAAAATTTCCAAAGAAAGATTAAAGAACCAGCTGGTTAAAAGAGTGGTTAACCNAAACTCTGTACTCCAAAATGGCACTGGGTAAAAAATTTCCGAAGAAAGATTAAAGAACCAGCTGGTTAAAAGAGTATATCACGCTTACTTAAGCATATGTTCTGCTTAGGTAAAAGCAATACAATGTGCAGAATCTATATGTATATTATATTTTATTAAATTAATTGAATCTAGTATTGCGGGATGTAGTACATTTTGTGACTAAAGACTCATTTAATTTTCTTCTATTTTATGTATCTCAGAATATTTCTGAGATAAAGTTGGTTTTTATGAATATTTTAACCTAAAAAATACATATATTTAATCCCTTCTCTTTTTTTTTGTTTTGTTTTATTTGGGTTTCATTTTGTTTTGCAAAGCACAAAATGTAGCCAATTAGTGCATTACAGAGGAAATGTATCCCACAGTCAGCAGTAAATAAGGATTATTTAATGTAATTTATTTTTCCCCTTGGACTTCAATGATATTCTGGGAAAACGATTGTTTGCGTAGTACAGAAACGCAGTGGCAATTTTTAACAGAATATTCCAATCTTGCATAAAATTGACATTCAGAGTGTGAAAGCAAGTGCTCAGACCCAGAAAGGTCCAACATGCTGATAGATGTCTGAGGACGGTGAAGGCAGAGCCATTTAACAGTACAAGATACTGAATTATGAAAGGATGTTGTAGATCATCCACTGGCAACTCACAAAGTCACGTCAGTGGTTAATTTTCTTATGTGCCTAGGAAACAGGCAACAAAGGCCTGTGGTCACTTCCAAGATGTTTTTCCAGTGTCTCCAAGATGGACTGTTTATTTTGCTGAGTTTTACACCTCCCTCATCCCTCTGTTTGCAGTGGAGCTCCTCCTCTCTGCACTCTGTGAAAAGGAGAATGAGGTCAAGTTTAGGACTTGCAGTGGGTGAATTCGGGGCAGACATGGCACAGCAGTGGGCTTAAGCACATGCCTGAAGTTAAGCTCTTGCCTAAAATGCCTGGAGGTTGATCATATTTAAGTAATTCTTGAAAATTAAAATCATATGCTCATGTTTTACAGAATCAAGGCACTTCTGCAAGTTATTTTACAGATTACATGGAAGAAAGTCTGCAGGTACTGAAATGACTGCTGATATTCAGTAAAACAGCCAGGTGTTTTGCTATCACTGCTAGAGTTAATTTACATGACCCTGACTGCAATTTTATTTCCAGTCTATCAATAGCCTTAAGCAGCAACATGATGATATGAAGTAGATAAATTCAGAATTCATGTCCTTACTTTATAACATTAGTCATCTCAGAAATTACCTGTTTACTTCTGTGCTAATGCCCACTGCCAAAAGCAATCTGTAAAACTGGACAGCACAGCCTGAAAACCACGAGAGGATGGCCCCATTCGACGCCTCCCCCTCCTCACATGACTGATGGAAGCCAGACTTTAACTCCACTCCAACTCCATGAAATCACATTAAGATGTAGGCTAAATTAGACTGCAGGCATGCTTTGAAGCGTGCCAACAGTCACAGGTTTGAAACCATGTCCACGGATGGTGCCTCTGAACCAGCACAGGCAGGAGGAGGATCTGTGCTAATTCTGTCAGTCGGGAGTTTGTAACTTTTTGAGAACTACTGATCTTTTCAAATCACTACAACATGCTGATGTACAGCCTTTTATCCATTCAGAGATTAGGCTGTTTCCACCACGTGTATCTGCATTAGCTTGGAGTGTACACACAAGGAGAAGATGCTGTTCATACCCCACAGCCTATGTGAGGTCCTAAGCCCCTTTATTTTCACTTGAGGGCATTTACTCCATAATCAATCCCTACTGATTTACATGTCCAGGAGAAATGTAAGGGCTTTCAGCAGGAAGTCAGGCAATCAGTGTATTTGAAGTAGGAGGATTAATATTCTGTACTATTTACTGCAGTTAGATTAATTCTTGGCTGGGACATTTTTCCCCTCTTCACCACAGGCCCATACAGAGCCGACTCTCTTTGATATGCCAGCCCAAATCCAGAGTTAAGCTGGTCTAAAGCAATGATTTCAAACAAACCTTCATCAGTTCTTCCCCCAGATCATATTTAAGGAAATAATAAAATTACGATGCATTAAGCCTGAAAAATATTCTTAATCCTTTTTTGGTTTTACACTCATAATAATCCCTAGCTTTTCCTTTCACATGTGCTAAACAGTTTGGGAAACTAGCTAGGCCACTAAAATTGCCTCTTCTGGTTCCTTAGCAATTAGGATTGTATTCACATAGCTGGAATGACACTACTTTATAGATCCTTCCTTACAAAAAACCCACTGAATGTTTCAGCTTGAAATCATGGCACAAAACAGTGATGTGATGTTAATCCAAATGCTCAACTCCAAATGTTAACAGAAAGCCTAAAGGCTCTTCTATTTTAATGCTTGGGGTTTTGCCTACTGACAAGGTTTGTGGAAGTAGCAAAAAGTTTACATCATACATGAATATTCAGTAAAGAGTAGCCAATAAAAGATACTCTCTGATGATGCATTCAGGAAAAGAAATCCATGTAAAATAGATTGTTTTCTAAACCGGATAAGTTTTTTCTAGATGCCCTTTTGAAAGACAAATACAAATGTACTGCAGCGTGTGCAATAATACTCAAATCATTTTAAATACCTTCGGGGGGGTTTTATAGAATTTGTCTTTTTTAAACAAAATGTACAAAATCCACAGGAATTCTGTAGAATGGTTATGTTGATAGAATTTTTTATATTTTTGTAGAAATCTATAGAGAAATTGTTAGAAGTCTGCGTAGCATCTTGGCAACAGAAGCAGCTCTTATCTACGAGTTTCTTTTCATAAACCTGGAGCCAGGCCTGCTGTATTGCAACACGCAGAGCGTAGTTTCATAGCCTGCATCCAGGTCGTGTTCAGGAGTCAGCAGCTAAGCTCAAGTTCCACGATATTGCAGTGCTATTACTGTCCAAGAACTGTACCCACATAAAAACCTCCCCCCAAAGCTCAGCCCCTGTCCTTGGTGAAGTAGTCGCATGGCTCTCCGGCTCATTCAAGCACACCAGCACTTTACTATTGTGGATTTACTGTACGCAGGTGGGAGGAGGATATTTTGTTATTGCCAGTCTGACAAAATGGAGGAAAAGAGATTGCATACGTGTCTGGAAAAATGTAAATTCCATTCTTGCAGCCCCTCGCACATAGAAATGATTTTTCATAACTTGGTTACAGGTTTGTACTGTAGATATTTTGGAGGAGGGCAAAGAAAACACTGTTTTTGACTTCTGTGGATTGCACTCAGCACTAGGTGTGTTCAAGGAGAAAATAAAATAAAACAAGAAAAAAAACAAGAAAACAAAAGCACTGTAAATTAGGCTATGCCCCAGTCTCCCCTTTTCTGCCCCTTTGGCTATAATAACCCATGTACACTATTACACGAGGTGACTAGAGTAGGCACAGTACCATTGCAATGTCTGTAACAACCTAGTATATATGATAGAACTTTGTATTTAATAGTTAATATATTGTTATACTGTATCAGGTGTATAGGCCAAAACGAGGTCGTTTGGTCAGGGCAACAAAAGGTGGTACTCATGGGGAAAATTGGATTAAAATGTTCCTTTTTAAAAAAAAAAAAGAAGACAAAAAATGAGTGTAAATCTTTACAAATGACAAAACCAAATGTGTCCTATTAAAAGCTTTTGAAAAGAAAAACAACTGTGCGTTTCCCTTTTTTTGTTGTTGTTGCTGATGATAATCTGTATCACTCCAGGCAGTCAAGTCTTTGGTCATGTTTTAATTGCGAACAGTTGGAGAAGGTATCAGATAGCAGTGGCAGCCAGGAGGCTGGAAGGAAGATTGGGAAATGCCAGCCCTTTGTGGAGCAATTTGATGCGACCATAAGCAAATCTGGCCCTGGACACTGCCCAGGGTGTGCAGAGTAACCAGAGAGACCATCAGCTGTGCCCGTGTGGATCCCTGTGCCCTGGCAGGAACAGCTCTGTGCGAGGCTTGAGGATGTCAGGACTGGAGTGGAGAGAGCTGCAGCCAACGGGGAGAAAGGACTGAGGAGAAGGGGCAGATCTGATCTGTCTATGAAGAGGAAGGTGCTGAACTTTTCCACTCATTCACATCTTTGGGATTTCCAGCCTGAAATCCAGCAACGTCTCCTGCTGTAATTTAACTCCTTGCAAAGCAGGAGCTGGTGGGGATGGCACTGCCTGGGGCTGAAGGGCAGCAGGGGCTCGGAGCTCAGGTTCTGCTTAAGTATCACCAGAAACATTTCATAGAATCATAGAATGGTTTGGGTTGGGAGAGACCTTAAAGCTCATCCAGTTCCACCCCCTGCCATGGGCAGGGACACCTTCCACTATCCCAGGTTGTTCCAAGCCTTGTCCAGCCTGGCCTTGGACACTTCCAGGGATGGGGCAGCTACAGCTTCTCTGAGCAACCTGTGCCAGGGCCTCGCCACCCTCACAGGGAGGAATTTCTCCCTACTGTCTAAACTAAACCTGCCCTCTTTCTGTTTGAACCCATTCCCCCTTTTGTCCTGTCACTGCAGGACCTTGTTAAAAGGCTCTTCAGGGGTTTTTAGTGAATGACCTGTGTAGCTCCTAACATGAAATCTCCTCTCCCCTGGGGAGCAGCCACTGCAGGGAGGAACCAGGCACTGGGCACTCTGCAGCCCTGCTCCTCACTGCCTGGAATGATCTGATTGCTCTGCAGCAGGAGGGACTCTAAACTGACACCCATACCAGTTTTGTTGTCTAGAGGATATTTTGATAAAGTCATCTCTCAGTAGAAAACAGCAGGAAGGATACTAGTCTTTAAACAGAGGGAAAATGTGGACCTGTTCAAAATCCCGTGCAAATCCCCAGGACTCCAGGTGAGCTCTGTGATATGTCTATGTTGTCCAGGCTGCGGGGCCAACCTCACCAGGCTGGAACCACTGAAATGCCTTCCCAGCCGTCCAGTGTTGGAGGATCCACATGGCATTAAGGTAAGCTGGGCTGAGCCAAGGAAGCTGAGCTTCTCACAGGCTCAAGCACTTCACACCTCTCTGCTCTCAAGTGAGTTCAGTTCCTTATGGGCAACAGCAAATCACTCCCTTTACAACACTGGATTTCAGAGGAGCTTGGGAGAGGGCTTGATTCTCCTCTCTGTTTTGTGAGTGTTCCTGTATGAAGCTCTCCTGCTGAGTTTTGCTGTGGTTCTTCAAAGGCTCCAACCCAGGCTGGCTGCTAGTGGATGTGCTCTCAATTTCCTGAGCTTAGGCATGGCACTTTGTTATTCCATTTGCTGAGTAATTGGCATGCCACATGGAACCAGGTTGCTGTCTATGTAATGGTAGCCATGCCTAGGGAAGCAGCACTTTGAATTTAATTTATTTCTTAGTTCAGACAGGTGACCATGTCCTGCTTCAGTAGAGCAGTGTCCCACTGTGTGCACACCACATCCCTCAGCCAGAGCTCTGCTAAGCCCTTCAAGATGATAAATAGGACAGGTCTGTTTGTACCTTCTGTATTTCAGGTGTTCCAGAGATACAAACTGAGACACAGAAACACATCTTAGATGCGACCTGCACTAGAATCCCCCCAAAATAAGGTAGGAAAAAGCAATTTAAAGAGATGGCTCCCTTTATCACCACCAGCACCGTGTAAGGGACCCGCTGTGACCAGCTGACAGCAGTGAGGATCCTGTAGATTAAAGGGTTAAGGCCAGGGAAGTTTTGGGAGGACCAAGCCCCACTGCCCGGAGGTGGGCGCGGGCCCGATGCCGGCGGTGTCCCACGGGCACGGCGGCAGCGCCGGGCGCGCTCTGAGTGCGGCGTTCTGCTCCCACCTAGTGGGCGTGGGGCGAGGGGTCGGGCGAGCTGCCCCCCTTAATGGGGCTGGGACCCCCTATTACCACGGAGAAGGCTCAGCAGGACCTTCTGCCGCCCGTCAGGTGCTGTGTTCCCGGCTCGATGCTGCAGACACAGCACAGGATCGGTGTGTCTGTGTTTGGCATCACAGAACCGTTCAGGTTGGAAAAGCCCTCTAATATCACTGACTTAACCCGGCACTGCCAACCCCACCACTAAACCATGTCCCCAAGTGCCACATCTACGTGTCTTTCAGATGCCTCCAGGGATGGTGACTCCACTACTTTTCCTGTTCCAGTGCCTTAGCACCCTTTCAGTGACGATGTCTTACCTAAGATCCAATCTAAACCTCCCCGGCACAAGTTGAGGCCATTTTCTCTCGTTCTTTTGCTTGTTACCAGGAGAAGGGACTAACCCCCACCTGGCTGCACCCTCCTGTTCAGGGAGTTGTAGAGAGTGAAAATGTTCCTCCTGAACCTCCTTTTCTCCAGGCTGAGCTCCCACAGGTCTCTCAGCTGCTCCTCATCAGACTTGTGTTTCAGCTACTTCCCCAGCTCCGTTCCCTTCTCAGGACACCCTCCAGCCCCTTAATGTCTTTCCTGTAGTGAGGGGCCCAAAACTGACCCCAGAATTCGAGATGTGGCCTCACTAGCACTCAGTACAGGACCATGGTCACTGCCATGGTCTTGCTGGCCACACTATTGCTCACACAAGCCAAATTTTACTTTCTTGGCCAAATAGTTTCTAATTCTGAGAGAATTTTCAATCATTATAAAAATCCCAATTAAGGGAGGAGAAGAAGGATTTCTCTCACTGTAGCAGAGCCCTGTGTGCTTGGTGCTGTGGGAGCTGCTCAAAGCCACCATGCCCCTCACACCCACCGGCATTGCTGCTCGCCGGCTGCTTGTGCAAAACCCAGGGAGACAACGCCCCATCCAGGGACAATCCTGGGGCTCTCTGGCATCTCAGAGGCTGTGGCAGCACCCAAGAAGCGTGCTTGTCCCTGCACATCCTTTTAAGCACATGTACATACAATACAGCGCAGGGTCCTCTGGGGGGCTGTGAGTTCCCAGCAGCTCCGGTCCATCCGCAGCCTGTGAGCTCCAGAGGGCTGCTTAACCTCTGCTCGGTCCGGCGTGCGGGGAGGAGGATCAATCCAGCCCTGTGCCATCGCACAGGCGTTGGGGGTTCGCCGGGCGCAGGCTGAGTGCCTGTCACTAGATGGCAATGCCACGAAGTGGGAAGTTCCACTGGGAGATTTGTGAGCACGAGCTTAGGCTGCACCTGAGGTCCCCCAAACCTGCCGTTCGTGTTTGCTTTGGTGTGGTCATCAGCAAGAGCCTCGCTGGCATTTTCACGATTGAGGGTGATTGGAACTTAAGCTGGTTCTTACATGTTGTATTCAATGCTTCAGTTACATTTACAACACACTACTACAATCCTGCAACATCCTCTGGTGTTTTCCATTATTGCTTTAGTCCCTGGATGCCATAATTGGCAAGCTTTCAGAGGTCCTGAATAGATTCTCTTTCCATATCTATTTAATACTCCAAATAATGCAGCCAAAGACCCTGGCAGCTCCAGGTGGGAACTGGAGAGGATGGTTAAACCACTTAATTACTTACTGTGCTAACAGTTATTTTTGTGGAAACAGAAAGCAGAATCCAACTGTTTTGGGGGAAACCAGGAAGAAGTGAGCATAGGAGTCATTCTACAAAGAATATACATTGAGCGTGCCATCAGCTCAGTGTGGCCAAGGGCTGGTGACAACTCCACATTTGTTCAAACAAAGCAGGGCCAGGTGTTTGTATTTATGCAACCACTGTGTGCCCATTTTGTGGTGAAATCCCAAACAGCTTGAGCCCATTAAAAGTAGCAGGGGTTTGTGGGGTGGCCGAGTTGGTGGGGGAGAGGATAATCCGTGACAATTGTGTCAGGGGCTGAAGTAGGATAGTTCGGGCCTTAGCTCCAGAAGGCCCAAGTGTCATGTGCTGCTTGTCTGTGGCTGTTTGTCCATCACTCTGAGCTCCACCTGCAGCCAAGCCACCCACGAGCCAGGGTGTGTTACACCTGCCATGGCTTCTGCCAACCTCTGCAGGCACCTGAGAGCATGTCTGTGGAATTATCTAGTAGGTGAGAGAGATGCCCAGTGCATTTAAAGTTCAGCTGCTCACAGCTGGAACAGCTCCAGGATCACTTTGGGGTGATCTTGGCAGTTCTCACCATGTCTAGATTCTTCTCCTGCTCATTGCTCTCAGCATGAAGTGCAGGAGCACTCTTGGAACAGGGGAAGTTGATATTACACACGGTGTCCTGGAGGAGTCATACAAACACCATTTTCTCCTTTCACAGAGACTTGATGAACTATGTGACCACACTGCAGCACGATTGGCCTTACAGTGCAGCTCCAGGCAAATGCAGTGTGGACCCAAGTTCCCTGTGCTGGCTTCCCAGGGAACTGCCAGCTCTGTACTTCCAGTCAGGGAATCTTGCCTTCCACTCCTACAAAGTCATGTAACTGATATGTGCCTAAAAGCAGTGCAGTGAGTAAAAACTGGGGCTGCAAATTCCCAGCCTCCTCCCTCATCTGTTTTATCATGGGACTTCTAAACTGCTCATTGCATGTTCCAGAAATGAGGAAATTAAATCCTTTCCTGCAAGAAGGGAGATGCACATATTTGCAACAGCATTGAGAAGAAGAAAGCCCAAGTCTGCTGCTACTCATTCAGTGTTAACTTTAAGCAGAGTTTGTTACAAGTTCCCATCCTATGAGTGTTAAAACAAGGTGTCCCGCCTTTTTTTATGAAGTAAATGTATAGGGCCTTGCTGTAAATGCACCCTCTTTGGCAGGCTCTTTTTCTTACCATCCGTAAAATGTGACACCTCTATGAGTCTTGGAAAGGAAGCTGAGCCTCTGCTGTTCCAAGCGGAGAAAGAAGGTGATATTTATAGTCAATTAACCCTAAAACTGCGACTTCCAGAGCTGCACATGCTCAAGCCATCCCCAGCCCTCAGCTCTGAATGTGCTTCTTTATACAGATCTCTTCAGGAGTCGGCCACACTTCATTCTGCTGTTAATGCTTTGAGAATTAGCCTGAGGTGTGACATGGAAAGCAGCCTGCCTCATACCTGGCACTGTGCTTACACAAACAGCTTCTCCCTCACGTTACCTCCTGTCCTGCCCCAGTCAATCACTCCAGCTGATATCCAGGCTCTGCTGCACAGTCCAGGTGTGCCTGGAGGTGCTTCCTGATTGCTCTGGCCTGATCCGCTCAAGGTGTTAGCAGGTGAAAAGTCCCTTACTGTGCAGCTGGCATGAAAAAGATTTGAATACATTATTGCTGAATGGATCCAGATCAGATCTTGCCACTCCCTGAATAAAGAATAAATGTCCGGTGAGACAAGGGGAGTTCATGACTCCCTGACATTTGCACCAAAGGTGCCATTTCATTTTCCTGCAGAGCCAGCCTGCATTTGGGGGAACATCACAGGAGTAATGACACATTCTAAGTACCTCAATCTCTGTTCCCATCATTAAAAGGAAGCAGGACCAAAGTGAGCTGCCCATGATAGTGCTTCAGGCTCTGCTTTGCACCACTGTCAGCAGAATCCTTTACCGTGGCCCTTCCCAGGAGCTTTTAAGCTTCCCCCTCCATCTTGTCTGTCTGAGAAGTTAATACTTCCTTAATTCTTGCCTTTGATTTTTCCCTCTCTGCTTGTCTGCTTTGCCAGATGGCACACAGAAGTCAGTGCAAAGCAGGAGAGGAGATGTAAAGAGCCATAAAGGAGTAACTCCCAGCTATTTCTGAGTTTTCTTAAAACTTTTATTGCAGTGCAACTCCACTGAACAAAAGTTTTGCTCTAAGATTTGCAAGGCCAACCCACTGTGTCCTTGAAGATCTCGTTCACCCAGTTGGCGAGGGCTTCTCTAGCGTTTCCTCCAGAGGGTTGCAATGTGATTGTGTTGATTAGCCTGGCTCAGTCTGACATTTTAGATCTTGTAGGCAATCACCCGAGAACCTTATCTTGGGCAAGAGCTTATCTTCCCACACTAATGAGAACAGCATACCTTTAGCCAGGTTATAGTAAATGGCTAAAGCACATTCTCAGCAGTTCTCATGGCTTTCTCTGATAGTACTTTGGGTGGGAAACAGTCCCAGTATCTCCATAAAAGATTAGCAGAATACTCTTTTTTTTGGGGTGACATATTTTTGGGACACAGCACCACTGCCCTTCCATGGAAGTCTTCAAGACCAGGGGTCCTAAGCAACCTGATCATGTGGGTAGCATCCCTGCCCATAGCAGGGGGTTGGAACTAGATGAGCTTTAAGCTGTCTTCCAACTCAAACCATTCTGTCATTCTCTGATTCTCTGATTTATAATTCTCTGATTCTCTGATTTATGTTTCTATGATTGTCTGATTTATGATTCTATTCTACTCCTTTTTGTTCTGGTGAACATTTTTGACCACACCCTTCTACCTGAGGGTTCCTCATGTTACAGCAAGGAAAGAAACTCAGACTCTTAAAATATAGAAGTAGATTTGTGGCAGCAGGGTTACTTTGCGTGAGATGATAATTGAACCAGATGCTGCAGCAAGTGGGTGAACAAACAGCAGGTGTTGGAAGTCCTGCAGAAGTCCTAATAAAGAGGGAAAGCAAACAGTGCTTTTGCATCACGGGGAGGTGAAATCCAGATTGTGTCCAAGGTGCTACACTATGAAACCTATTAGTTACATATAATCACGAAAATATATTGACTGAAGGCTTTTGAAAATGGATCCATGCCACGGGTTTAATCACATGTCTACAGCAGAAGCAATCAGCATCAAGAAAGAGGCTGTAGATGGATGGAGAAGCAATGGGATGCTCGCTTAAGTCCTGCTGGGGAAATCACGCTCCACAGCACTCTGAAGGGGAGACAAGAAGCCTCTCCATGATGTTAACATTAGCCTGAGTGGTCTGGATGGATGGACACGTTACGCCCAAAGCCAGCAGGTGGCCCAGCTCTGCGCACTCCTCAGCACACCCTTCATTTGAATCATAGAATGATTTGGTTTGGAAAGGACCTTAAAATCATGCCGTTCCAACCCTCTGCCATGGGCAGAGATGCCACTCACTAGACCAAGTTGCTCAGGGCCCCGTCCAACCTGGCCTTGAACACTTCCAGGGATGGGGGTTTCCACAGCTTCTTCTTGACACGTGGGTATCACCAAAGCCGCCCTCCATGAGCGGGGGTGTGGCTGTCCCAGGAGGTCCCGCTGAGCTGGGGGGCTGGGATGTCACCCATGGTGTGAGGTGCCCGGGCTCAGGAGCAGATGAAGGCCAGCCCCTCCTCGGACGGGCTCCGCCACCCCCCAGGCCAGACCTTGGTCCGTCTGTCGGGCCCCTCCCGGCCCGAGGGGCGCGGGCAGGGGTGGTGCGGGCTCCTCCCGCCGGNNCGGGCTCCTCCCGCCGCCTGCGGCGAGGGTGGGACGGGGCGCGCCGCCCCCGCCGCCCCCGCCCCCGGCCCGCCCAGCGGGGAAGGAACCGGCTCCTACCCCCGCCCGGTGCCCGGCGTGCGCCGGCAGTAGCTCTGCGCCCCTGCTGCCGCCATGGAGGCTTTCTGCGGGTCCCGCTTCTGGGTAAGCTTCTCCCTCCCCGTCCCGCCCCGCGGAGGGGCCGGGGCAGCGCCGTGCCCGCTCCGCCCGGGGCTTCCCGTGTGTTCCCCGGGCCGGGCGGGCACGGGCAGCCCGGTCCCGCGGCTGCCGAGGGGCTGGGCGGCACCGTCCCTCGGTCGCGGGGCCGTCCCAGAGCCGGCGGTGCGGTGCCTCCGCTCGGGCAGGAGCGGCAGAAGGGCCGTTCTCTTCGCCCTTCAGCATCTGCACACCAGAGCCGAGACCCCCCCACAGAGCATCCCGCGGGGGATGCAGCTCTCCTAGCACAGTCCACCTCGGGACCTCACACTGATGAACCCGAGGCCGTTCCTTTCTGTTTTAGCGTGTGTTCTACTCTTCGGAGTCACTCCCATGGCTGGCAAAGTGTTCCCTGTTCCGGGCTTTGTTGCTGCTAAAAGAGGGATGGGTTCGTGGCAGCCGAGGGTGGTCACCAGCCGCGGAGGATTGCGGTGACTTCTGTCAGGACTTGAAGCCCTCAGCCCTCTGGAAAGGCTGATTGCACAGGGCAATTACTGGGTTTGTAAGCACAGAAGTTTCGAAATTGCTGCCATGGTCTGCTCTGATGGTGAGTGTGTAAGTGCTGTTACTGGGTTTCCCCAAGGTACAGTGTGCTGTTTGCCTCTGCTGTGTAGGCAGACACTCAGACCATGAGAAGCCATGGGGATTTGAGCACATGTGGTGAATCTGGAACTGCCCGCCAATGAATCAGTTTTCGTGTCCCTTTCTTTTACACTGCTTTAGTTCAAGTGGGATTTTTTTTCAAATGAGGAGCCGGGATGAAGAGGAATGTCTGAAGTTGCATCACTGCTGGAAAAGCTACTACAGGACAGCACAGTCAGTTGGCTCTGAGCACTTTATGCTGAGTTCCATCCTCAGATAACTAATCGTCTTTCAATATCTGTCCCAATATTACTATTTAAAAGAGAACTTTGGCTCCTAAGCCCCTTGGTTATATTTCTTTGTTTGTATTTCATTTCCAAGTGCTCTGCACTCTCTCTGCCACAACAGCTGGAAGATAAGCTTGCTCAAACAAGTATTTTTGTGTATTATTTCTACTATAAACACTTCTAGAACAGGAACAAGCACAAACAGATCGACATTGCACCCTGGTCTATTGGCTGCCTCCAGAAGTAGGTCTTAGCTTCTCAAGGAAGGCTGGTAGTGCAACAGCAATTTATTGATACGTTAATGTAAATATCCAGACAGTTTTCCTGGTTTGAAGTGTGCAGTAAGTGCATCATTATGTACTTTATGCTGTAGTGTTACACTCCAGCACCAGCATGGTGCCCTCTGTGCTGTTCTCTGGGGCATCTGTGCTCTCTGTGGACCTATTTTCTCTCTTCTTCCACAGTTGCTCGGGGTCAGAACAACTTTCCATCTGTTTAAATGTTTTAAATAATGGTCCTCAACAACTCTGTGAAATGTAACACTGTGACTCCATGACCAGGTTGAACTCAGTGATGACCCTATTTTTGGCAATATTTTCTGTCAGCAGGAGTGTACACAGTGCACTGATTTGATGGGATATTTTAAGTGATGACCAGGTAGATGACAGTCACCTTGAAATGATTTGCTGTGCAAATATGTTGTTCCGTAAGAAAATGTGGGTAGAGGCTTCTGTTTGAAATTTGCCCACAGAAGTTGGGGTTTCTCTTGCTGCATTTGAAGAAGGGAGAACAAGGTGAAAGGCAGTTCCCAGCCTTTCTGGGAAACTGAAAAAAATCAGTGCACCAAACTAATGAATGGCATCAAGCTTTGCAGTTCAAAAAAGAACTTGATCAAATGTGAATCAGTATTAATGTTCACTTTTTCATTAGCTGATAAACTTAGACTCCCCATTCTTTGTCAAAGAAAATCTAGATATTTTTGGAAGTTGAATGTCGTATTGGTGTCAGTTTTAAAACTGTTTAGAGTGAAAGGAAACATGCTGTTCCAATTTAAACAGTTCTTTGTTTTGGAGTTTAAATCAACTACAATACTCTTCTGTTAAAAGGGGATCAGAATAAAACCAAAATAGTTCAGAATTAGCTCATGAAAATGTTTATCTTGAAATATATCAACTTTAACAGATGATTGATTTATCTTGGATTTTTTTGGCTTATCGAAAGCTTTAAGGTTTCAACTCCTCACCCTGATTCAGGGTGGGGAATTTTGCTGGAAATTTTGCTGGTTGCATTTTTTGTGTTTTTTTGAAGAGGCAAAATAATTTCCTGTTCAACCCATTCCAGAAATAAGAAATGAAAGGGAACACTGTAGATCACATTAGAAATCTATAAAAGCTTTTGGCTTCCAGCTACTGCTTTACCCGTTGAACATGGAATCAGCAAATTGCTAATACAAATGTAGGTTATTTATACATAAAAGAGGAACAACTGGAATATTATGTTTTCATAATGCAGTATGAAGAATCTCTTCATCTGAACATGTGGAATCATACTGTCTACTTCAGCTGTTAATATCTCCTAGCAGTGTTCCCATGCTAAATGCCTTTGGGGAGGAGATGAATGCAATAGCACATACCCACACAAGGCAGGCCTTAGGTGTGTTCTTCACCAGTGCCCATAATTACCTCCTATTTATTTTGTCACATATTTGCTGTGTGATAGTAAGAGTGCTAAGTAGGTGTGCCAATTAACGTGACCCACAATCTCTGTTTTGAGAAGCAGATACCGGTGAATTATCACTTTTTTGTTGCTTGTGTCCTCCACTGTAGTAAAACGTGAGTGGCTTCTTTGAGTCGAGAGCAAAGTGATCTCCTGGGGAGTGTTTGTTGCACAAGTGTTTTGGCCTAGTGATTAAAGAGCACAAACTTGAAAAAACCAAATTCTGTTCCAGTGGAGAGAGACCTCGTCTGTCTGCAGCTCAGCCTCTCTGAGTAAGAAATGGCACAGTGGCTACTGTGAGATTTAAAACACTGGGTGCTCAGCACTGCTGTTGGGTAATGTTGGGATGAAGGGCAAGTAAACACCTTGGTCTGCAGACAGGCACAGTGCCTGGGCTTAACCAGCAGCTTGTGTTTTGGGTGGTGTGGTTTTTTTAACAGCATAAATGGGAAATGAGAGAACAAGTGATAGAACATTTCAAAGGGGAGACCACAGTTTCTCAGTTCCTTTTGATCCTGCTCAGCTGACAGCTCGGTTTCCTTGCTCACCCTGTGTCTCGGTATCCTGACAGACAGTCTTGTTTTTCCCCGTCCCACGTGGAGTGCTGGCTCCTTCTTCATCCAGAGGCTCTTGAGTAATCCAGCAGGAAGTTGCAGCAACTCTCAAGAGTAAATAATACCTCAGTCTTGGCTTTGTGATAGTCCTGTACAAAGCACCCCTTTAACCTTTAGGTTTGTGGGTATTCCTTCACCTTGAGTCATTCTGCCAAATTTTGGTGGATTTGGGCTAAAAGTCATGCTGCTCTCTGGAAATGCATTTTCCTGCTCTGTTGGTTCAAAGTGCCACAAGTTTCCCCTATGCATAACTTCCTCTTTCGCTGCATCATGCTTAAATTTTTGTAGTTGAAGATGACTCAGGATAGCTGTAGTATGGCAGAAATATTTCTTTCAAGGAAGATGACAAATAGTGTACCACTTGTAGCATGTGTACAAGTCTATTTAAAACCCCCACAACTTATGTGGTTTGGCCCTAAATTAATAATAAAACATTTAATTTTAACAATTCCATTATATTTTCAGCTAAATCATTCCCAGCAGAGGATGAGTGAAGCAGAAGGTGGTAGGAGATCACTGCCAAGGAAGGATCCTGCAATGGGGTGGTATAGTCCAGATTGGCTGCTGTTTATATTTTAGCTTCCCCTTCTGCCACCCTGTGCTAAACACAGAACGTTCAGTGTTTATAGATATTTAAACATGATACAGATCTCCACATAATCTTTGTGTCCAACTTCAGCTGAGTCCCACTCCTGCAAATCTCTTCACAAATAACTGCATCAGGTACCTGTGTTCTTTCTCGTGTTAGGTGGAAGATCAAACTGGGTGACTTTAATAATACCTTCAGACATCAAATCTATGAAGTTATGCGCTCTCAAAGGGTAGCTGGGTTGGCAACACCCTGAACTTAAAAGCAGTTAAGTACTCAAACTCAAATTCTCCAAGATTTTCAGATTCTTGATGTGAGTTGAATGGAAGCTGTTTCTAATGGATTTGGGCCACAGATTCTCAATGTCAGGAGCAATATAAATATAAATATTTAGATTGGATTTGGAGTATTAGCCAGGACCTGATACCGTTCATCTGTGTGTAAATGGCAAGGCTGTATAGTCAAATAGCCTGGATTTGACAAAGTCTGGATTTGAGAGCTGTGAGCAAAACTTGATACCAGTGAAAGCTGTTAGCATGAAGTGAGTCCTTTGGTGATGGTGTCAATTAATGAAACTCTTCAGCTTTCAACACAACTCTTCCTCCCTGGGCGATTTTAGCTTATGTGACACAGCTGGTAGCTGTGCTGTCTGGGACTTTGGAATGCTATAAAGTTTGCCTCCTGAAAAGAAATGATACTGGAACTAAATCTGAGTCACATGAGAAGCTCCTTAAAATGAAACTAAAATTTAATCGCTGCGCTTAGGAATATAAAGTGTTTTGAGATGGGCTTCGCCTACCTGGTAGGCAAATTGCTGTGTCACGGAAGAGATAATCCTTTCAACATGTGCAAATTTGTAATGTATTAAAATAAGGAGACTATTAGTGTTTAAAATTTAATTTAAAAAAAATTCTTTTGAAAAACCTATTAAATGAGATCTTTGATTTTTCCCAGTAAGCTCATGCTCTATTTGTCTCCTGATCCCACCGTGGGTGTTATGGGCCGTTATCCAGTTGCAAGTTCCTTGGCTGAGCTGGAGGAGAGCAGAGTGGCCAGCAGCCAGAGATCTTCCCAGGAATGTGCCCAGGCTTTTGTACAACCAACAGCCCTGATTCCATGCTGGGCATGTGTAAGCTGGCACCTTGTCCCTGTGCTAATCTCGTGGCAGCGTGAGAGGTGAAGTCAATGCAATAAAATTTAGGTCATTTACAGTAATGTCATGTGCCAGTGTCATAAAGTCCTGAATTAGAATGGAATGAAGAATGGAGATCGAGAAGAGAAACTGTTTCATGGGAGTTGTTTCAAAAGTCAAAAGTAATTTTGTTTCGGAAATAATAATTTCTTTTTTCTTTCTGAAACTTTCTGAGGATGCATTTGACATTTGTGCAATTAAAAGAAAAATTCTCTGCTCTTCCCCCCCATTAGAATGATTTTTATTCTAGAATATTCTCCAACTGCTCTCAGAGTAGCACTGATGGCAATTTTTTGGTGACAATCCTTTTTATTATTAGTATACAGCAGCCCAACTGGATGGGCTGGCTTAAAATGGAGTTACAGTGGGACTGTCTCATTCGAAGCTGTTTGAGCTGTTCCTATCTCTTTGAGTTACATTTATGGTGATCCTTGAATTAACCCAATTCCTTTAACTGAAAGGAGAGGGGATGGCTTAAATCAAGGATATTCCCCCCTACAGCCATTTTCACACTGGTCTGCAACAGGGCACCCCACTCCTTTATTGGTGCTTGCACAAGGCCATAGGAAACACCTTCAGTGATGCCATTAACAGGAAGTTTTCTCCCCAACAGTACATAGCTTTGGTCAATTTTAAAACACAGTTGGGAACTTCCTTGTGTAGGAACAATCCTCTTTAATTTTCTTCTCAATCCTGCTTTTGATTCTTGAGCAATTTTACCTGTATGGTTGCACCATGCCCCCTCCACAAGTAAAAAATGTCCCTCCGTCCAAGCAAGAGGACTGATCATTACTGAAACAGCTGAAGTAGATGGATTTTACTTTTACTTTAGATGTATGTTGTCTTAGATCCATATATATAGTGTGGTCTCCTTCACAGTCTCCCTGAGGCTACAGGTGCTTTTCTGAAAGCTCCATTACCTGGGCTCCCGTGGCTGTGGGGATATGAATCTGCCTTTTTTTCATCCTGTCTTATTTTTGTATCTGACAGCAAAGAAGCTCTGAACTTGTAATCTTAAAACTCAAAAACTAAAAGGAGAATAAAAAAAGAAATTACTGTCTAGTACTGATGTCTAGTCCGCAGTTCTCAAGTTCATGGTGAGTTGGTAGCATTTGTATCATGAAACTTCAGCTTGAGCAAAAACCTCTGACAAGTTACTCGGCGATCATAAACTTATATAGGCTCTGGTCTTGTGCCAGGCCTATTTCATCCCTTAAAATAAGCCACTAAAGATCCTTTTACTGCTGGAAGAGAAAGTTCAGCATCCTGCCCAGTGCATCCTACTTATGTAGAGAACTGGGGCAGTGTGCCTTGTAAAACAGAAAAATACCATTTCTGGTTATTAACTGTGTGGTTCATGCAGAACTGTAAATGCTTATGTCCCTCAACCCTGCCTTGTTTCTAAGCAGCGTTGCTGCAGTGAAGAATGTTGTTACCTCTTGCCCTTACCAGATGGGGGAAAGGTTGTTCTGTAAACATGAGAAAGAATTGAGTTGTGCAGCAGCCACTGGGGATTAATGAAGCATCCAACTCCTTCTGTAAGGGTGACACTGTTCCTTTGGAAATGTAAATGGGTGATGGTGCTCTGAAAAGCCCGTTTGAAACTGGTACTCTTTTGGAGGCCTGGAGCTGTGCTTGCTGGCATTTATGCTCTAAAATGACTACTAGAGTTGCTCCCAAAGAGTTTATTGACAGGGACCAAGCAGAGGAGACAGACAACAGGTAGAAATGGGAGGTGAGAAATGGAGAGACTGAGGTGAAACCTGTGCTGTAGCTAAGACTGAGCCCCAGTAGTTTTCAGTGTTGCAGTTCAGAGCCACTCTCATTCCTGGGAGGAGGCAGTGTGGTAGAGCCAAGAGAAAAGACATCCTTTATATTCCTTTCCTTTGCTTTTGACTTTTTTCTTTTTATTTATTTTTTTTCCCCAGGCTGTGCAAGTGAAACTCCCTGGCAGAGTATTGACCAGACCTAAAAGAAGGGCAGGAAGGGTCTGCTTTGCATTTTCATTCCCAGTAATGATTTGTTCTACACAAGAAACCATTCCATGTTTATGTACCAAGCATTGATACTTTCAGTTATTCATTCCCTGTCTTCCATACTGGATGTGTACCTTCCTGGCCAGCTTTCCAATTTGATTGTTAATCTTACATAACGTGCAAGCCAGTGATAACTGACATGGAATCAGTGATAGAGTTTGTGTTAGCCTTGGGTAGGGTGTGAATGATGCCAGCCCAATGGCCTTCACCTTCCAGCAGATAAAGGTTGGGTTTGTGTTTCCTGTGTTTTTCACCATTCTTCTGGAGCTGTAGAAATTTAGAGAGAAGCATGTATTAATGTGTCCTTTTAAGGGAGAGAACTGCTTGACACTGCAGAGATGCTGTAAGTCATTCCTAGGGTTTGGACGCTCTCTGTTGCTGTTTGAGGAACATTACTGCAGCATCAGCAGTTATTTTTCCTGCTGGGTAAAGCCAGTGTGAGGCAGCTTTATTTTAAGCTTCTCCAGTGGAGTAGGAGTTGATTTAGACTTAAACTCAAGACCAAAACTCCAGCTGGTCTTTTTCAGCAGGCTCCATTAACATCATCGGGGGATTTTGGGAAATGGACAGACAGGAATTTCCCTGTCCCTGTTTTGCAGCCTAGGTTTAGGCTTTCTGTTTGTTCTTTAAATGCTGTAATGGATGATGTGCAGGAAGCCCAAGATACGTGGCACTGAACTTTTATTTCTTTTAAAGGCATTATCAGTTTAAGGATGGCTTTTTCAATAGCAATGTTCTTTTCCAGAGGGGAAACGTAATAGAAAGTACTAAGTGTTAGAGCAGATTTAATGCTGCTCAGAGCTTCCCCTATTGAATACCTTCCCTTAATTGAAGATCATGTATTTAAACCTGGTCATTTAAATGCAAGTCCTGCTGCCCAGATTGCCCTTAATACAAGAACTGTGTTTATCCAAAGACAGACTGGAGTGATGGGTGTGAGTGAAAGCTGTGGCTAGGGCCCTGTCAATGATATCCTTAACTGATCAGTAGAAAGCCCCACTAATTTGTAAGTTTTAGACTCCAAGAGACCCCTTTTCTGCTGTGAAGCTGTAACAAGCATCTCTAATCTCTTCCCATGGGTGTTTGCACTGTATTTTATTACTAGAGGATTAAGTAAATCGTGTGCCCCGGGGAGTTCAGTATAGTAGGCTGGTGACTCCTGCAGTGCTGCATCTCACCAGCAGAGCCTCCAGCATCCAAGGATCCTGCATCCAAGGGAATACTGCTGCATTTGGTAGTCAGGAGAAGCCACAGAGCACAGTGAAGTCTGGATTAGTAATAGGTCACAGGTTATTGTCCTCAACACTTGCTTGTGGGTAATTGGGATGACAGCAGTGCTGGCTGGGATGGACATGCTGGCTCTTGTGGTTTCTCTGGGAAGAGTTTTGTGGAGAAGTTGTGTTTCCCAACATTTGCTTCTGAGTATTTCCCCTTGTGAGATGCCTGTTGATGTGTCACCGCAGCCCTGGGTCACGGAGCTGCCTGCAGAGTGTTTTCAGGGGGCTGCCACTGAAGGGCAGAGCTGTGATGTCCAGGGGAAGATGAGCAGCTCTCAGGAGAGCACAGAGCCACAAGCCAAGGAACAGGGGTGCTCCCCAACATCAGTGTGTTAGACCTCTTTCAGCAGCAAGTCCAAAGAAAATCTTTACACTCAGACAGTCCAAGGTGGGTATTTTCATCCTCAGCCAGAACAGGACTCAAGAAACATTTCAATTTGCTCTGTTTCCCGGGACAGAGTTGAGAAAGGCAAAGTCAGATTAAAGCAGGAGCCTTAAAGACAGGAGGCCAAGAGCCGGTGTGTCCTTCAGCTGTTGCTTCTTGTGTTTGTTCTCCAGGGTGGAGTTCTGTAACTTTACTGCTGCATTGAAGGGTATTTAGCAATATGTAACAAAGTTGGCTTGGTCAGGAGAGATTGTATTGAGCCTTTGTGTCATATTCTGACTCAAAATGAGTTGTTTAGGGTTGGAGTGGATGTTGGAATACACACCGTCAGTGTGGTGATTTATAAAGCCATAAAGTGGAACTTCCAGCTCCGTGAAGACAGATCCTGCTCGGGAAGAAACACAACTTGCAGACTCCCTGATTTAAAAGTAATAATAATAATTCATTGTAGAGTCCCTGCTACATGGCACATATCATCATACATGGTTTAACCCCAGCCAGCAGCTGCTCACTAATCACTTCCCTGCTGGGATGGGATAAGACTTGGAAAAAAGGTAAATCCATGGGTTGAGACAAGAACAGTTTAATAATTGAAATAAAATATAATTATAATAATAATAACATAATTGTAATGCAAAGAGAGACAACAAAAAAGAGAGACAGAGCACTGTATCAGCTACTAGGGAGAAAATAAATAAAAGTGTATTTAAAAAAAGAAATACTTAAGAACTCTATCCCAGGAGACATAGCAACATTAGTGCACTCCAGTTTGGTCTCAGGGAAAGCAAGTTATTTGTATAGAATTCAACTACTTAAGTGTTTTAGGCACTGTGTCTTCTAACAGGGCCCCCTCTCCTATTCAGGATGGGAACAGTCTGCTCTCAGAGCAGAAGCAGATCCTTACAGAAACGTCTTTTCCAGGAAAGCTTATTTATCTGATCCAGAATGGAACTGGACCTGGAAAAACACCACCAAGAAGGCAGTAGTCATTCCTGTTACCTTGGCCATAGGTTTCTCCTTCAGCCCACATCCCTGTTCCCATGTGCCATAGAAGTAGTAGGCTCTTGTTGGCCATCATGTGGGTGCTGCTTCCTGTAGTTTCACATAATTTTGGAAAGGTTCCACTTTTATTCTCACAGGTAATTCTACCAAATCCCAAAATCTTACTTTTTTTTTTTTTTTTTTTTTTTTTTTTTTTTTTTTTTTTTTTGGAAAAATTTTTTTNTTTTTTTTTTTTTTTTTAGGACAGAATTTTTGTTTTCTGGCCAGCTGCATTTTTACGTTCAGAAATGCAAACCCTTTGCCTTGTTTAAATAAGAGTAAATGAAAACCTTCCAATGGCTTGGCAGCCCTGCAGTCTGTGTCTTGGATACAATAGGCAGCTTGTGTTCAGTTCAGAAGTTAATGAACATCTGGGGTAGTTTCTAGGTTGCTGTCAGACAGAAAGCTATTCCTGGACATTTTGGTCTTATAGGAAAGGTTTAAATTAAAAAGGGGGGGGAGGGGGTTTTCCCCTCAACAACTTTTCCCTTAAACAGAGTCTTTGTTTTATTCTGTGCTTCAGTTATTGCTATTCTTCTTCTGCTTTCCTTTTCCAGCATTTTTTTCAACAAGTGAAGGGAACACAATTGCAAACATGCTCAAGACATTGCTAAACCGCATGTAATTTAAAGAGGAAATTAGTATTTTGTTGAATAATGAGAGTAGATAAGCTCCTACTTGGGAACTAAGGAGCTTCAAACTTCTACAGGACCTCTCCTGCCCCAGGCAGGGTAGCTGCTAGAGGAGCTTATTATGTCAGAGATGCCGAAATGTTTTGATGATGAGCCAAAAAATGGGTTCTCTTTAAATGTTATCATCCATTCTGGTGCCAGAGACCTGCTCACTGGAGGAAAACACAGAAATAGTTTGAATGTGGGGCTGGAGTTTTGTTTGGTTTTGATCTTGTGTTTGAATTGCTGTGTAATTGCCCCTGTGTTGTTGATTTGTGGCTGAAGTTTGCCTGAGGTCTGGATAAACCTGTTGAGGTAATTGGGGCTGTTTTTATTCTGCTGGCCCATGCTGGGTGCTTGAGGGCCTCCAAAAAAAGCCATTTCTTGGCTGGAGAGGCACCAGCTGCGCAAAGGGCGCAGTTCAGATGTGGAGCTGGTGGATTTGTGCCAACCTTCACTGCCAAAGCTGAAGCACCGAGTGACAAATGTGTCACAGTTCAGCCAAACAGTCCTGCACCCAGCCAAGGCTTTGTAGCCTCGTTACACTTAACAAGCTTGTTCATGTTTTTGTGGACAGGTTCAGTGATGCACATGCCTTCTGACAGATCATCACTGAAATGGAAAGATTCTCTGCAGATTGTGACTCTTCAGTTCTCCTAAAATCAACCACTGCTTTCAGCATTCGATCTCTTTCATGTTGGTAAACAAAAGAAGGACTGGAAATACTTTGAGGAATTGATTTTCAGAGTAGTCTGTCACTTACAAGGGATGAGAAGTGGCTCAGTGTAACTGAAACAGTTCTGCTGAGAGCTCACACCCAAAAATAATTAAGTAAATTGTTCTAGTGCAGAGGTAAGGTATATTTGAACCAGGGGTATCTTAGTTTTATCATCATCTTGTTAATAACAGTACAACAAAGTCATTTTACATTCCCCGCAAGTAAGTATTCATCTACCACATTTTAGATGACACATCAGATGGTAAAATCCAAGTTGTGAATTTCCAGGAGGTTTGATTAAAACCAAGTTCCCCTTCACTGTACTGAAAGTTCTGTTTTAGTCTGAACTTGTGTAACTGTGTTTGCATGTGGTGCATTCACATCTTTAGGTACAAGTACATATGTGGTTTGTGGTGTCCAGGGTCACAGCTGGAAAGCATTGCTTGAAATGTTTCCAAGAAAACCCGATTCCTACCTGCGTGTTCACTACATTCCTTTTGCCTTTGTTTAGAATAGGGAAGTAATTGAAGTTGGAAGCATATGAGTAAGAAGGACAAAGTGTTAGTCATAAATGGAGGGGATTTTCCCAGGTCAGCATAAGGTTGGTCTAAATCTGATCATTTTCTCCACTGCTGGACTTTCTTGCTGGATGAGTTCTCAAGTGGAGGATATTTCCTCAAGAGCTTTGTTCAGCAGAGGCACTCCAGGCTGGGAATGCCTGAGGTACATGGTGTTACCAGCACCTGTAACTAAGCCTCGGCAAAGACTGAAACACAAGGGGATTGTCTGCTACACAATGTATGTCCAGCTCGGAAATACAGGAGGGCAAAAATCTTTTTCTTTTAGGTTTTGCCCAGTATTTACAGCTGTACTTAGCCCTTTCACTATAGCAGATTAACCACAAGTGCTTGGGGTAAGTATTTTGGGAAAGCTCTTACTCAGGCTGTGTGTTGACTCCATCAGGATCTGAATACAACTTCATTCAAGCAGGTATTCCAGTTGGCAGCACTTCTGCCTCTCTGTTAATAAACGTGTCTCGTCTCCCTTCCAGGACTCAAACCTTACAATACACACGGATAACCCAGACCTAACCCCATGTTTCCAGAACACCATCCTGGCATGGATCCCCAGCATTTACCTGTGGAGTGCTTTACCCTTTTACCTTCTCTACCTGAAGCGCAACAAACGAGGGTACATCGTGCTGTCCATGCTGAGCAGGTTCAAGACGGTGAGAGCTCTTTGCATGGCCCATGGGCCGTGTAGAGTTCATTTTTATTAGTTCAGCATCCAAGGAAGTGCTGCAGTAGGGTTTAAACAAATTTCCCTCTGATTAATCATACTGAAGAGCTTGCTCATAGGAACAAACAGTGTACATACAGATTTCTGAGGAAGGAAATCCGTCCTAGGAGCTCACCTTTCTGGGTAGAGAGAAGAACTGATTGCTCTGCCTTGAGCAATCCCTCTTTGTGAGCCAAAACTGCGCTGCTTCACCCTTACTTAAAATTTAAACCACTGAAAGCTGCAAACCAAAGACCTTAAGGTAGGTCTAGTGGGAATTTTATCTCTTTGTGAAAGTAAGCATGAGAAGGGTTTTTCCAAGCCACTCTCCACATGCAATAGCAATGTGATTTCATCTGCACCTTGTGCTTAAAAGGTTCCTGGTGTCAGCAGCCCCTCAGGTCTGTAAGTGGCTGGGTCTAAGAAAAGCAAGGAAGTTGCTTTTCATAGGCCATTAAATAACTCAGGTTATTCCTGGAGAAAAATACCAGGCTTCTGCTTCAGGGCATGTCTGCCTTTACTCTGGATGCTGCCTGTGTTTCCAGTCTAAACTAAATAGGGGGGAAAATCCAGGCAAAATGTATTAGTCTTTCTACTGGTTGTGATTGCAAATCCCTCAGAAAGCAGTTGAGATGAGGTCCTTGGTTTGAGTGCAGTGAGACAGTTCATCAGACTGCAGCTGATCAGTGCTGTGATTGCATTTACACAGCTTTGTTTTGCTGGGAATCTGTGAATCAGAATGGGGGTTTTTTAGCTCTCCGACCACCTCTGGAGAGGAGTTTACCAAATGCTGTTTCTGTTTGCCTCTTCTCAGCTGTTTGGTGTCCTGCTGTGGTGTGTGAGCTGGGCAGATCTCTTCTACTCCTTCCATGAGCTCCTGCAAAACAGAACCCCTCCACCAGTGTATTTTGTAACTCCGCTGGTCGTTGGCATCACCGTGGTTCGTAGCTGTTTCTGTTCGCTGTGACCAGTATGAATAACTTTTTCTTAGACAGATGAAGCATGAAGAGCCCCTTTGCATTCACTGCCTTATCTGGACTTCTTTTAACTGTATTATTAGTATTTGTATTACTGAAACAAATTTTGCTACTGAAAAGGCCAGAGTCACAAATCTCTCTCTCTAGTAGATTCAGCTGTGTAAATTAAAGTATTCATAATGGAAAGATTGTTCTGCCTTCCAACCTGCTTTCACCTGTTTCTCCAGGCTTATGATCCAGTTCTGGAGAGAATTTGAATAGGATTTTGCTAAAGAGAGAGATACAATAGAGGATGGCTTGTGCATAGTTCAGTATTGTATTGGACTTTGTAAAGCTCTGTCTCTTATCTGGTGGTTGTTCCTCCATTAAACAAAACAAGTTGGCTTTGCCCAGGATGACAAACAGGTTTCTGGCTGTTGTATGAAAAATAAAGCAGTAAAATTTGCCCATTAAGTTTTTTAATTCCCTTGGTTAATTTTTTTTTTAAATCTTGTTTTCTAGACAAGTCATGATGGTCCATCTGGATTGGTGAAATGACAGCTCCTACATTTGTTTAAAATGTTTGTAGCTAATATTTAATTGTTCCTAGCCCTATGTGCAAAGGTTTAAAAATTGACTTCTGGAGATGAGGCTCTGAAAACAGCAAAACAAATTATTTCACAGTTATTCACTGCTCTCCTTCGATGACAGAGGTTTTGCTATTGACCTCTGTGAAGTCATGATGGGGCTCATTTCAGAGAGGTCCTGCTGCTCTGGTGTCCTTCCAGTCAGTGGTGGCTCTAAAAGCTGCCGACTGAGAGTGCAGAGAGGGGGAGCACTGGGATGGGGTTGTGTTCATGTGTTCCTGTATTTACTTTTACAGCTCTTAGCTACACTGCTTATCCAGTACGAAAGGCTGAGAGGAATTCAGTCCTCTGGAGTGCTCATTATCTTCTGGTTTTTGTCTGTGCTCTGTGCCGTGGGGCCTTTCCGGTCAAAGATCATGACTACAACAGCACAGGTAACAAGCCATCCTTGTTAGCACTTGGAGAACAGGAAATGTAGCATCCACATCTCTGTGAAAAGAATGAATCACCCGAGTTTGGAGTCAGAGCTGAGCCCAGCTTTTGCCAGAGAGAAAAAGGAGTTTGGTTCTGTTGCCTTGACTCAGACTTGTGTAACTAGAAGGGAACTGGATTTCTCAGGTAATGTCAAAAAGATTTTGCTTAGCCCAGGGCTATACTGGAAACCTGATAGACATGAGAGGGCAATACCAGCACTGTGTATATGTGAACAGACTCCTGTCTTTTTTTCTCTCTTTCCCTTTTGCAGCCTTTTGCTTAAATGGGGATGGGTAGTAATCAGAGAGGACACATTTAAATATGTAAAGTTCCTTTTTTGCTTAGGCAGCTTGGCCACATTAGACAGCTCCATGGGCTTCCTGGTGTCAGTGCCTGATGTGCTGAGGCCAGCATTTTGACTCCACTGGGGCTGGAAATAGAGAACAGAAAATTGGAAGTAGAAGAAAGAAACCTGGGCTGTTATGATTCCTGTTTGAAAACATAGCAGGTTCTCCCACAGTAAGAAACTTGTTAAGTTTTTCACAGAAACAAATTTCAGTAAGTAGGGCAAGGCAGATTGCTCCAGTGATTAGATCATCAAAGGCTGGGAGAGAAAAAGAGTGCTTGGAAAACATTAAGGTGATTGCTTCTCCTCAGTGAAATCAGTGTTGATTCTGTTTGGTGATTTCTTGTTTTTATTCTTACTTCTTTGTAATATTAACAGCATTATCCTGTCAGGAGGATTTTCCTGTAGCAGGCTGTTATAAATATTCCAGCGGAGATTGAATTAAATCTTAAATGAGAGCCTGGGCAGAACTTTGTCAGATAATAGCTGCAATCTGGTGAGATCATTTCAAACACCACTTAGAGGCAGTTTTAGTAAGTAAAAATATTGGACTATCAATGTTTGAATCCATAATCATCTTGAAATTATGGGTGCAGAGCCTTAGAACAAGTCTGGGTAACACTTCTCCTCCTGTGACTGCCCAGAACCAAATATTCCTTCTCTTGCACTTAAGGTGTATACATTTTAAGTGAACAGTGAGAATGTTCAGAATGACATTAGGGCATGAAAGAGCTGTATAAAGGACATACCCTCACAGCAAGAAGTTTTAGGTAAACTGCAGACTCATGATTAGGAAAGGAAATATCTCTAGAGCAGATGGAACTCTTATTATGCAATGCAGTGGTTTTTCTGCAGCCTCTTCTGAAGGTATTTAACACTCACTGCTTGTCAGTGACAAGATACTAAAGTAAAAGGATGTTCTGTGATCTGGGTTGACAGTTCCTATGCTTAAGACATGATCTTGCAAGAACCCCCAGAGGTAATTTAAAAGTGTTATGTAGACCTGATTCCAGAGGGTGTCTGCATGCAGTGAAGATGTATAAGCACTTTGAACTTGACATAATTTAATGAAAAGCTTGAAGATAAGCATGTTCTTAGGCACTTGTCAGAGTCCGAGCATACTTTTTGTGAGATAATTCCTGCTAGGAACTACTTTGCAGTATTCAGCTGTAGAGGAAGAAAGGAATTGCCAAAAGAAGCTGTGAAAAAGGAGAGAGAAGAGTACTGGGGAGCTTGGAAGTACAATAAAAACAATCATTTACAGTGTTTCTTTTCCCTCTAGGGCCATGTAAATGAAAGGTTCAGGTTTACCACATTTTACATCTACTTTGCTTTGATAATCATTGAGTTGATACTTTCGGTTTTTAAAGAGAAGCCTCCATTTTTTTCCCCTGTTAATATGGATGCTGTAAGTATTTTTCACTTTGTTTTATTTGGATTTTACAGACTATATGTTGTTTTGAGAGTTCCACTGAAAGTATTTGTCATTGAAAGCAGGTTTGGATTGTCATAGAGGTGGCAGTACTTAGTGACCCTCTTACAAAACACTGGGTATGGAGAGTAATATTGGGGTTTGGAGTCTTTTTTCCATTATCTGTTCCATCAGAAACGGCTTGAAGCTGTGTAGTGAAAGCAGCTCTCCTGCTTGCTGCTTCACAGCAGTGTAAATTACATTTATGATCATTAAAGTGTAATATTAATTATTTCAAGAGGGTTTTTTTAGGATATGGTGGTCTACTTGCTTAATATTCATCTCGAGTTAGTGAAAGTCCATGAGGTTTGTCTTAATAAATGAGTTCTATCCGTGTTGAGAATAGATATAGAAAAACATTAATAACAGAAGATATTAGTGGTGTCACAGGTTAAATTTCTTCTCCAATTCATAAAATAGTCTCTATAATTGGATTTATGTTTGAACCAAGCTGAGAGAGAAGTTGAGTTCATGTCTTAAAATGAACATCTCAGAAACTGTAGAATGACGTTTCACTTTATAGATGTGATTTAAAGGCAGTATATGAAGCAGTTTTTAGATATGAAAGGAGTTCAGTGTGACATGGGAAATGAAAGAAATCACTTTTATGTCTCCTTAGGACATAGGTATGTACATGTAATATGCCATATAATATGCCAAAATTGATCAAAATAGACTGTTGTTGTATTAAAGTAATGGTAAATGTCTTCCTTTATTTATTTTGGGTTTTTTTCCCTGATAAATTCATTATAGAATCCTTGTCCAGAGTTAAATTCAGGCTTCCTGTCAAGATTGACGTTTTGGTGGTTTACAAGGTGAGTTCTCTCTTCAAGCTATTGGACAGCTGACAAACCCAAAACCTGCTTGTGATCTGTGTTGCACAGAGTGAGCAGTACAGAGATTCTCCCTCTGTGAGTCATTGATGTTGGATGCTCTTTCACCTACAGTGGTGTCAGCACTTTGAGCATTTGCCTTTTTAGAAACACAGAGCCCAAACTTTTTCTCTGCAAAGTATGGCAGCACCTGTATCACGACAAATAGGATGTGCAGCCCTGGCTGTGCTCAACACATGCTGGAATATAACCTAAACCAAGATGTAGCTCTGTGCTCCACAAGATTAATTGTGGCAGCCTTTCACCCAGCTGAGGGTGCATTTTGTTTCCTGTTGAGTTTCGTGGGTGAATGCTTTTTTATAAGCACATTTTCTGTGCCAAAGTGCAAGTAAACTGGGTTATATATACAAATGATTGCCACCAACTGAGGCTGCTGACAAAAGGTATGTGTATTAAAGATGCAAATTTGAGATTGGGCCTGCTATTGCATGATAAAGAAGTGGACCAGCTGTCAAAGGTCATGTTAAGACCCACGTTTTCTACAGTGGTTGAGATCTTCATTCTTCCACCCATGTAACTTTTACTGTCCTGGTAACAGCCCTATAAAGTTCTTTTTAGTGAGAGGATGAGATCTTTCTAAACTTCCAGAATGTTCAGCTTCCCCAGCAAGATTCTTGGCAGCTATGATGTTTGTATCCCTTGACAAAATTCCGCTTACAGTTGAGGAACTGTAGTTTTCAGAAAAATCTGATTTTCCTTTAACTCCAGTAAGCTCCATTTTTGCATTTTGTTCACCTCTGACAGTTATTCCAGATAGACTTTATTATTTTCACTTCTAAAGCTTCACTGTTTCCATTTAACACCACAATTTCATCCAAGTGCTTCTTGTAGCTGGTTTTTATTGTCTTTTTTTTTTCTGAAGTGGTATTTTCAATAAAGTACATGTAATAAGAAATACGTCATGGCCTTTCCTTAATTGTAAACATCAATAAAAGGAACAAAGGGTGATAATTATTCTCCCATCTCCCTTTCTGTGGAGTATCTTCTTGCTTTTGTTAGCTTAATAGTCCTGGAGTTACTGGCAATGCTTTAAGTGCTGTTTTCCAAACTGAATTGGACTGTTTTTCTCCATATGTGCAGCATGGCAATTCATGGGTACAAAAGGCCTCTCGAAGACAAAGATTTGTGGTCGCTGAACGAAGATGACACTTCAAAAACTATCGTGCAACAACTGAGTAAAGAGTGGGACAGAGAAAAAGCAGAGTGCAAACAGTAAGTACACGAACAAGTCTGCAAACTTGAGAGATTGATCTGAGTCCTTTCAACACTCATATGTTGCTCATCCATGAAAATGAGCCAACTGAAAATACACCCACCACTTCGACCTTTCTGTTCTTCACTCATTAATAGTCAAACTTCCTTATTTTAATACGTCTAGGCAGAGGCAAGCAGGAGTCCTGTGGGGCTTGTGTGTCACCAACACACTTTTTAGGTGCTTAAAATCTCCGTGGGCAGGTGGTGCCACTTCCCATGTGGAGAAGGGCTGGAGATGTGTGAGGAGAAGCTGTTGAGTTGGTTGGTTTGTAGAAAATGAACAACTTTTCACCACTGAGCTGGTAGTTGTCTAACTGCATAATTGCATCCCTCCCAGGCATGTTGGAGCACAGCTTCTGGGCACATAAACCAAAAGGAATTCCTCATCATCTCCATCATGAGTTTTTTGGCCTGGCAGTATTTTTAGCCTCAAGGCTCTCAGCAATGAGCAAGTCTTCACTTCCCAGTAGTAAAGATAGGAAACTCAAAACATGTGAAAGGCAGGAGGGGAAGAGACATCCCACTTCATTGCTGAGACCCTACTGCTGTTGCCTGGAAAATTAGCAGCAAAATTATTCTAATGTCTGATGGAAATGGGATGGGGGTCAGAACTTGCATACAGTTATACCCCTGCTTGAGAGGATTTCCTTCTTATTGCATGTTCTGTCCTGATCTAATCTTGAGAAATTATCTATTGTGCAACTCTATTTCCTTCTCCCACTGGTTTGTGTCCAAAATGTTTCCAAGCAAATAGATGTGATAATAGTGTGTTTCAAATGAAAAATGTCAATAAGGAGGAGGCCTGTGCTTCCATTTCCTTTCATTGTGGAGATTTCTTCTCCGTGTGGAGGCTTTCCTCTATTCTCTTCTGTGCATGTCCTTGCCAAATTGGAAAGACCCTATTATTTGATAATATTAGGAGAGAGTTGCAATTTTCTTGGCAAGGCTAAATATGGAGAGTTCCAGTTTGCGGCTAACATTTGAAATATTTCCAGCACTAACACCAGCACCTGTCCACTAGCGCTCTGTGTGGATGTGTTTTAGTTCTACTTCAGGGTTTATTTTTGGGGTTTTTTCCATTTTCTTAATGTCTCTATTTTTATGGTGTCGAATAATGTGCATTTTCTGGGTTCTGGTCTTTTTGCACAGACATAAATCTTACTCCCCCAGGTTATTTTACAGTAAGAGCACAGCCATCATGCAGGAGTGCCTAGAGTCCAGGAAAACTTTTGCTAGGAAACCAGAAACCATGCCTGGAGTTTTGTCAGGGGATTCATTGCATTTTGGAAACTATTCATACAAACTGGGGCCAGTTGGCAATGAATTTAGCCATAAATTATGAGTCATATTTAGCTCAGGTAAAATTTGTGGCAGCTGTATTAATGATTCTAAGATGGGGAAAAGAGCGAAAACAAAGCAAATCACTGTACTCCAGATTGCTGGGTTTCACAGAACTCTAAAAGCTCTGATTATCTTCCGTTATAAGTAAGTATTCTCTATTACTTCATGTCAAATAACATTAGTGGTAGTTGCTTGTGAGCCATTGTAAATACTTTTTTTTTCCTTTTAACTCTCATTAAATCTGCTCTGAGCAAGCTTTTATGACATTAAAAATGCTGTGTCAATTTGTACACATGTTCAAAGTGTGATGAAAAGTATTTGCAGTGTACATAGTAGTAATTTATTTTTAAAAACTTAATCAGTTGCAGCTCTGACATAGCTAAAGCTTTAAACTTGTTTTGTGGCAATGATTATCACGTTTCTGTTGTTCCCAAACCTTTTTTTGCTTCACAGCTGTCTTGTGAGTTACTGTTAAATAATTGCTAAAATTTAATTCGTTTCTAATGAGTTACAGGAGAGACCAGCATGGATTTAAAATGTTACTACAGATAATAAAGCACACAAAGAGTATTTTTCCTTTCTTTTGCTCTCTTTGCTTGTATGGCTGAAGTTTCTACTCACTCACTTTACTGATAAGTGCAGTTTCTTCTGAGAAAGTTACGGCTGTGCTGGATGGAGAAGAGAGAGCTGGAATGCATTTCCCCTCATTTTTAGTTAGCTTCTGATTTTAGAGACTGTCCTTATGAAGACATATTTAAGATGCAGGGCCTTATCAGCACCATTGAGAAACTGTGTGTTTTCCCATGAGATAAATCAGTACCTATTATCTGCCCTGCTATAAATAATGGCAACCAGAGACATGCTCTTTGCTTTGATGAAAAGCTGGGTGTGAGCAGTCCCACACACTGCTGAAAACCTGACCTCACCTAACTACATGTAGTAAACACTAAAAGTGCATGTTCTCCCTTTGGGACTCTTAGCTGCAAGAGAACCATTGCTTTGCTGTTAGCTCAGTGTAATAAACATTTTTAATAGCACAAAGTCAGGGGCAAGTAGTCTTGTTTCTTCAAATCCTTCAATGAGTTTAACAGTCTGGTTGCCAGAAAAACAAGGCTTTGCTCATAAACTCTCCAGGTTTGATATGGAAGACAAAGACAACACTGTTTGTTCTTCTCTGGGGAGAAAAAATAAATTGTCTGGTTTAGGTTCTCCCCCTGCCCTCCAGCTTTATTGCAAAGACATTGGGATTTAAAAATGACTTTTTCTGAAAGGATGTGGACAAGTTTATACATGTGGACTGTTAGCCACAGTGATCACAGTGAATGCTTGCAGGCTGCTGGAATTATTTGACTCTGCAGCTAGCCAGCTCCAAAAAAATCTGCACAGTCTTTATGAAAAATCGTAAATTCAGCCTCACTTCGTAGTACTTACAAGTTATTTTTCAAATGCCTTCTGGTAAGTCTTCACTGTTTCTAGGGTGTCTTTTCCATCTGTTTTTTCTTGTAAAGCTTATGTGCCCCAGACTAATTTCCTTCTCCCTGCTCCACCTGGACTTAACTTTCCTGTCTGACATTGAGGAAATTGTTCTCTAGTCCCATAGCCCCCAGGAAACAACAGCAATTTGATATTTGCTGGTAGAAAAGTTGCCAGGCTGATGTTTGAGAGCAATTAATGAAGGAGATAATTTCCCAGAGCACACCCTTTGTTGATGGGCAACAGAAGTCAGGCACCTAAACCCCAAAGGGGCTTCTATGAAACTCACCTGGAGCCCTGGAGAGCAGTTTGGGCATGTTGGGCCCATTTTTCATCAGTCAATCTAAAAGAGTATGTGGAAGAGTCGCTTTCGTTAGCTATTTGGCAGAGGGAGAGAGGCAAAAAGTACAAAAGGAATCCTGGAATCATTTAAGGTTGGAAAAACCCCCTACAATTACTGAGTCCAATGGTTAACAAAATGGACGCAGACAAAGAGGGTTTAAATGCTTAAATTGTCAACTGAGTAAAATTAAGGCACCTAAACCCAAGGTTTCTGACGTGGAAGAATCTGGACAGCTGTGGTCCAGATCTTGGGCATGGCCCAGCTTTGGAGGTGCTATGGTTTGTATGGAGGTACTCAATTTCAAGTTTCCACCAATGCAAAACTTTGTATTTTGAGAGTGCCGTGCCTGCTGCAGTGCCTGTGTCCCCAGGGGAATTCGTTCTGCTTCTCTGGAAGCAGCTGTGTGATCGATAAGGGTAGAGGTTTACCACAGCTAGTGATTGAACAACAAACACAGGCTCAGAAGAAGTAGGTGAGAGTGCCTTGTGTGGGATGTCCACAGCACCTCTTTGAGGATTCCTGTACAAGAAATTGGAGATCCAAGGTCAAGTCTGTCCTCTGAGGAAGTCCAGCCTTCCTCTCCTTCTCCTTTGGGCCACATTCTCATCCCATGGTGATTGATTTTCTGGCCTGTGGATTGCACCCCATAAGTACTGCAGAAAAAGAGAAAAGAAAACAAGACTCAATTGCACAAGAGTGGCTGATCCTGAGCACACCTTGGTGGTGTTGGAAGCCTTGCTGTTGGTCAGTAGCAGAGCAGAGGAGGGTGCAGACACTGGGGTGTTCTGCAGTGCTGTTCACACAGGGCAGTGCTATTCTCATTGTCAGTTGTCTCCTGTCACTTGTTTCGTTTCCCTAGAAAAGAGGATGTGTCATACATGAAGAAATCGAACCTTGTGCTGAATCATGTTGGTGATGGCCCAGAGGAAGCAGAAGTCCTGATCAGAGACAAAAAGCACAATAGGAAACCTTCCTTTCTCAAGGCTTTGTTGAGGACCTTTGGGCCATACTTCTTAATTGGCTCCTTCTTCAAGCTGATACAAGACCTACTGTCTTTTGTCAACCCTCAGCTGTTAAGGTTGGTTTACTCTGTGAGTCGTTTCTATGTGAAATCCCTATGGAGGCTTGGCTTTGGCACAGGGTGTTTGTTTTTGAAATGCAGAATTAGTTTCCCTCACAGTGCCATATATGTGTGCCCCCTCACCTTCCCCCTGCAATGCTGTGAGACAGGAGTTCTTTGTTGTGGACTTAGCTGTAAACCGTTAGACAAGCTTCACTGAAATGCACCATTTGCAAATCTCCCCTCACTGGTGGGCAGCTTTGAATTGCAAATTACGTGTTGCTCCGTGCTGCAGTCCAAAGCAATTTCTCCCCACTTCTAAAGGATTAGCTGTGAAATCAAAGTGAAGCACTGCTGGCTGGATCCAGTGATCTCTGGACATCTGATACCCTCATGTGTATGGTGGTCGCAGCTGTGGCATGACTTGATATGCAGATGATGTGTGATGCTCCAGCATGTGGTGCTCTGGCCATGCTGCTGTCATCTGGGAAAGGTTTTGGACCATTCAGATGAGTTCATGTGCTCTTAGTCGTGTTCAGCAATGAGAATGTGAGAGGCACAGTTGCAGTGAATTTCCATGTGAAAGAAAATAATGGTTCTATTAAAAAAACAAAAAAAAACAACAAAAAAACCACCAAAAAAATAAACCCACAGAGAAAGAGGTCATGAGGGAAGTGGTCTGTCCTGAAATTCTCTTTGTATCAGGAACACCTCTACCTCCCATCTCCAGGGGGGCCAGTTGCTCAGCCTGATCCATAAAGGAATATGCACAATCCCCACATTTTTTTCTCTATTAGTATTATTCTTAAAGTGAGGAATTCACCAGATAATCATTAACTAGGAAGAAAGCGACAGTGGAATTACCAGCATTTCTATTCAACAATTATTAATGGAAAAGCACATAGTCCTGTTAATGCATGAGAGAGGAAGGGAGCTTGGATGGAGGTCACAGGTGGATGTAGGGAAAGGGAGAAGAGAAGGCTCTGCTCCTATTTGAGTATCTCTTAAAATAACCAGTGTTCTGAGATCATGTCGTTCTGTGGGTGGTTTGTGACATACCCAGAAATTTGCTAAAAAGAGGGTCTGACCGAGTATGGTGACATTTAATAGCTGACAGTCTGTCTTCTCCTAGAGCCCCTGGTGAAGAGGAGGCTGCTGGCTGCCTCCTGAGAACACATTAAGTATAACCTATTATGGGAATTTCTCAAATTTGCATAAATTCCTGAATATGTTTCAGTGATATCTCAAGGCGTATTATGGGGAATTTCTTCTCAAGTCTAAATTCCTGCAGTCTGGGAAAGTGCCCTTCTAATGGTAAGGGAAGATGAAAAAGCCATGGCTGTCTGGCAGGCTGCATGTAAGACAGTTTTGTGTTTCTAAAAAGATTGGTGAATCCCCGGGACTACCAGGAAGAGGTTTTCCTGAAGCTGTTCACTTTTGCAGCTTGAATGAATAGAGCAGTGCAGAAATAAGATCTCTCTGGACTGGAAGAAGATGTAGCAACCTCATGCTTCTACCACAAAGCTTTGGTTGCCTGATTCGTAGTTTCCAGGTGCATTTTTCTCCTGCTGGTTGTTTGAACCATGGAGTCAAATCTCTGTTTCTCATATATTTTGACAGTTCAGTATTCTGGTCAGTAGGCTGAAATCACAAATGGGATCTTTGAGAGCACCGGACACTGCCGTGTGTCACTCTGCTTGTTTGCTGTGTGTCAGCGTGCAGCTCTGGCAGCGAGAGCGGCTGTGAGGAGTAAGAAAGGGCTTATCAATAAAATATGCTGTAGCCAGCTTAATGGTACCATTCTACAAAAAAAACAGGAGTGAAGAACTCTTTATGCATCCATCCAGGAGGATGTCTTTTAATTTATCTTTTTTTTGTGGGAAAACACCCCAGGCAGAAGCACTCGGGCTGCTTGAAGAGAATTTGGGTAAGAAGCTGGTTTTGCCTGCTCTGCTGCACTGCCCTGCTCTGTCCTGTCATTCAGCTCCTGCCCTGGGGGGCTGCCTAACAGAGCTCAGACAGTCAGCCATGTGTTTAAACCCTGAATCTCAGGGGAAACCAAGAGTTTCTCTTCATATTTCATTTTCTGGCTCATTTACAAATGGACTTTCTCACTTACAGAGCTGAAGTTTTTCCTGTTGGATCTTTGCAGTGTTGTTCAGCTGAAATCATAACTCAGCCTGTGTCCTGGAGAGCTGTTTGCTTTTTGTGGTTAGGGAGAGGATGTGGCAGGATGCTATAGTTGGGAGAAGCTGTGTTATGTCCCATTAAATTTGCTGTGTGGTTTTTTAATTTTTGTTTCTTTTTCCTTTTCCTTTCCTAATCTACTGACAAACAGCGTATTAATTGGCTTCATTAAGAACAAAGACGCTCCAGCCTGGTGGGGATTTTTGATTGCAGCTCTGATGTTTATCTGTGCTGTGCTGCAGACACTCATCCTTCACCAGCACTTCCAGTACTGTTTTGTTACTGGGATGAGGCTGAGGACTGGGATCACTGGGGTGATATACCGAAAGGTAAGGCTGGAAGCATTTTGTGGGCTGGAACACCAGTGTACAGCCAGGCAAGTGGTCTCAGTTCTCACATATTTAGGGAAGATTGGGCATGTTGGAGAGGAGTAGCCTCCTGGAATATAAAAGATTGGGGGTTTGGTGAGTTTTTAGGAGTACCTCGTTCATACTTTACAGCATTTTCCAGTGATCAGTACTGTAATATGGATGTTCTGGTAGGTTACTAGACATACCAATACTGGTTCACTCTAAATGCTGAAAGAGGAGAGACTTAGATTAGATGTAAGGAAGAAATTCTTCCCTGTGAGGGTGATGAGGCCCCGGCACAGGGTGCCCAGAGAAGCTGTGGCTGCCCCATCCCTCAAAGTGTCCAAGGCCAGGTTGGATGGGGCTTGGAGCAACCTGGGATAGTGGAAGGTGTCCCATGGCAGGGGCGTGGAGCTGGATGTTCTTTAAAGTCCCTGGTTCCATGGTTTGGAAGAGGGATCCAGGAGAAGATCATGTTTATGCTATGAGTGGATTAGACCAAATGAGGTTTTCTTCAGACTGCTACATACTGCTTGAGCTGGAGATGCTCATAAGCAAAACCATTTCATGAGCTCTTGTTCCTGGGAGGTGTAAGGTGAATTATTTTATTCTTTTTGGAGAAGCCCGTTCTTGGACGGTGTCGTTTTGCTAATAATTGAGGGTTTGTTCTCCATGTGTATGAAGATTGTGAATGCACTGAAGCTCTCTCCTGTGTCAGTCCTTAGCCATCACAAACTCAGCAAAGCGCTCATCTACTGTTGGAGAAATTGTCAACCTGATGTCAGTGGATGCCCAACGTTTCATGGACCTGATGACTTTCCTGAACATGTTGTGGTCTGCACCACTCCAGATATTTCTAGCTTTGTATTTCCTCTGGCAGGTACAGACATTGTCACAATTTTATTCACAATTCATCTAAATGATGCGCAAGCTTTTTCTTTTTCCTTTTTTTTTAATTTGTCAATTTGACCCTCCACTGCGTTTTTTACAAACTTTAAGTGTTCTGTCCTGTAGTAAAATGCTGTACACCGTCACTTATTGTCTTAACTATTTTGTTCAGCTGATAGGCCAGATGGGCATTTGAAGCAGAACATTTCCTTTGTCTTTCCCCTGTCTTTACTATACTTTGATGGGCTCAGTCTTGGACTCCTATTCCCAGTAGTTGATACAAATGAGAGCTTGATGGAAATGGTTTAGAGACCAAACCAAACAAAAACCTGGAAATAGGAAATGTCATGTGTGTCCTGCTACATAAAGTAGTTTTGTGCAAGTCAGTGTGAAACAAATCTCACCTGGAATAACCATAATTTTTCCTTTGCTATAGTGACATTGTTTCAGGTTTATTCCAGGTTCAGTTTGAGCACTGGCTTTCAGACTTAAAATGTTGCTGTGCAATTAATATCTTTTACTGCATAAAACAGTAGCATCAACTTAACCATATTGATTTCAACTCAAAAGCCATTAAATTGCAGCAGCTTTGAGTTACTGCTCTGCTGGAAGCTGAGCTCTGGTAGCCAGCAGTTTGTATGCTTGTACTCACACTGAGGGTACTGGGTTAATTCTGTAATTACAGTTCCCTTGATCAGAGAAAAATCAAGAGAAAATTTCCTATCACCAATACCAGCACAATAATAGTAATAATAATAATAATAGTAATAATAGTAATAATAATAACAATAATTCTTCAAAGTGGTTATTCTTCTGTCCTATTTTTCTCTCTCCTCTTCACAGTTGTTCTGTGGAATCACAACTCTTCACTGCGATAAGTTCAACTTGTCAACATTGATTTCTGTTTCTATCACTTGTTCTTGTTTTAGTGCTGACCGTAGGGAACGCTCAGGTGCAACAACTTACTCTTTCTTTTTAAATCAAGACTTTAGGGCCTTCTGTGCTGGCTGGAGTTGCTGTGATGGTTTTACTTATCCCATTTAACTCTGCAATAGCAATAAAAACCAGAGCATTCCAGGTAAGGTACCAGCAGAGGAGGTAATGTTATATGAATTGGCAGCTGTGCTATGAGAAATGAAGACATCAGTTAATAAGATGCCATTTGCAACAATTTACTTATGAGTAAGAATGAACTGATATATTTAATAACTGTATCCTCTTAGATACTTTTTCCATAGTGAATTGAATGCAGTTTAAGGGAAAGATGTATCATTGAGCCGGTGGCTTCTTCATACCCCTGGAGCAGCTTTTCGGATTAGCAAGAGGTTTTTTTGTCTCCATATCCCTTCACCTGGTATCTTCCTCCAGGAATATCTAGAGAAAGGGCAAATAAATGCTGTTCTTTAAGCTGCAAATGAATGTTTTCAGAGGTGGCAGCTAAAACCTGACAGTTCAAGTTTTATGCTAAAAGCCAGTGTTGATGTTCACTGCTACTGAGCTGGGCCAAATTTCATTTATTATCTTAAGGTAAAATGATCCTTTATTCCTTTCTGTGTAGTCATAATTGTCTCTAGTCAGGGAAAGCTGAAAAAATACCAATATAACAGTGCCCTCTGGCTTTGTGCTAGAAAAATTCTAATAACTGGCTTATGCTATGCAGCCTATCAGACTGTTCGGAAGATTAAAAAAAAGAATTAGAAGTCAATCTGTTGATGTAAAAAAAGATAAGAGTTGGAAAATTAATATAAATTATGACATTGAAGCATAGCCTTAGTAACAGAGCAATATTATTATATGCCGTAAAGAGACATACAGGCTTTTAAAATCTCTTGGATGCTGACATGTCAGTAGTAACATTCCTTGTCTCCCTTGCCCATTATGAGATGCTCAGAGCTGCATAACTTGCTGTGCATGTGTGTGTGAATTTTGTCTATAAATTTGAGCAGGAATGTTTTTATTTTAATAACTGAATGAAGCACTGTATTTTCATACATAGGCAAAAAACCCTAGGAGTAGCTACAATTTTCAAGGGATAAGAAATACAACTGAGCAAACAAGGAAGAAAAAAAATCTGAAGAAATCAAAGGAAGTGGTAGGGTAGTATTTTTGTGAAGTGCCTGAATCTTTCTTTAAGATGGTTTAAAAATGTAGCCCTTAAGAGTGAAGGTGAGTGGAAAGCTTTTGTACTCTGCTTTCCAGGCATTTCCTTTGATTTGTGGTGTCTTTGGAGATACTGACTTGCACAATAAGCTGATAACAGTCTGGCTTTCTGTAATTACCTTTTGTATCCTCTTCAGAAACAGCCCGAGGGCCACCGCAGCTGTGAGACATATGTTGAAAGCTCTTCTGTAGTCCTGGCTGTGACTCTGTCTCCTGTGTTTACCCATAACCCAGGTGGAACAAATGCGATACAAAGACTCCCGCATTAAATTAATGAATGAGATCCTGGGTGGCATCAAGGTGCTGAAGCTCTATGCTTGGGAACCATGCTTTTCAGAAAAGGTCCTGGAGATACGGAAGAATGAGCTGAGAGTTTTGAAAAAATCTGCCTATCTCAACTCTTTGTCCACCTTTGCCTGGATCAGTGCACCTTTCCTGGTAAATTGAATTTGCATGACCCTCTAAGCTGTACAAGTGCACTCTTGAAGGATAAGTCTGAGGCTTTCTGCTTGCTAATGTACATAGGAATAAAATGTAAATACTTTTTGAAGAAATTATTCACATGCTTTGACTCAGAGTTCCCTGTTCTCAAGAGCCCTTTTGTTAATCAGTATTAAAGTATTTTGTGATAAAGCCTGCCAGTGGAAGCTGGGAATAGCTGTCACAGGAGAATTTCGAACTACTTCAAAGTACTTTCCATAACAAATTGAAACTAGAATTTGAAACCTCAGAGAGATCTGTGAATAGCAAAAATAGGAAAAGAAACTTTAATTGAGTCAGTCAGGACAATGACTGTCTTTAGCTCTCATTTCTACCTTTGTGTTGCAGTGCTCTGCTTGTTTTAGTGAGAGAGGGAGTTGTTAAATTGTTCTACAACCCAAAAAAGAGATTGATTTAATTTGAAATCTAAAGCCCAAATAACATTGCCAACTCTGAAATGCTTTTTCCTCAATTTTGTCTTTTCCTCTATTTTCCACTTCACTGGACTGTGTTCCCTTTTGCAGAAAGGGTTTTAGTGAATTAAACCATTCAGATAAGTCCTTGGTCAAAACTATTCCCAGCCAACTTTTCTCGAGATCAAAGGCCCAGACCTGCAGGAATGATCTGAACAGCCTGGAGGTCCTGCCCTTTTCATGGTTCCTTAAAGTCACTGCACTTCCATCAGTGCACATTCCTGTCCCTGCTCACTGTGAGTTTGCTGCACAGGATGGTCCTTCCACAGTGGATGGCCCCATCATACAGCAAGCCAGCAAATAACTTGGATTCCACTCCCTTTTCTATTGAGTAGTGACTCTTGTTTGCTTAGCCTGCAGTTTACAGTGGGAAAATTTGCTTGGGTGGAGCTGGAAGAAACCACGACCCGGTAACAGCTTTTCCTTTTTATTTACCCAACACGTGTAATTCACCTCTTGAACCTCTTAGTTCAACTGAATGTAGCCATTAGAAACCTGAAAGTTCTTTTATTGTGTGCCCTTTTTTTGTACCAACTTGTCCATAGGACTTGTCGTTCTTAAAGCATGTTGGAAAGGTCAGAAGCAAGGAATTTTCCCGGTTTTGTGATTGATACTTTTATTTCCAAGATGCCTGTCAGGCTTGAGTGCTTTTAAAATGTCAGAATATACCACACATCTCACAGTAAACTCCCTTTCTGGCTTTCAGGTAGCACTGACAACATTTGCTGTGTATGTCTCTGTGGATGAGAAGAATGTCCTGGATGCAGAAAAGGCTTTTGTCTCCCTGTCCTTGTTCAATATCTTAAAGTTTCCCCTCAATATGCTTCCGCAAGTCATTAGCAACATTGCACAGGTAAGGACAGCCTGGAGCACAGGTTGTTCTGAAAAATTTGAACAGAAAGAACATATCCTTCATTTCTGGAATGCAGAGATCCCTTGCATCTGCCTGTTAGCTGGTTTTCCTTGTAAGATCATTTCTTTCCTGCTGCCCTGCATTGGAAAGCCTGATATCTTCTGAGTAAGCCTGTCTGCGTGAATTTTGCTTTGCTCAGATAAACTCAGCTTGGTGTGAGAAATTTCACAGTTAAAAGCTTGAATTTCAGCGTAAGACTCATTGCAGGGAAAGAATGACTCACTGTTCAGGAAGCCCACGGGGGGAAGCTCAAGGCATTGTGCATGCTTTCTTTTTCAGTAGTAAGAGCACTAAGTCCTCATTAAAAGCATGATGAAATAACACTACATTCTTTTCTTAGACAAGCGTTTCCCTAAAGAGAATTCAGCAGTTCCTGAATCATGATGAACTTGATCCAAATTGTGTGGAAACAAAAGTGATTGCACCAGGTAAAGATGTTGATATTTTTCTAAACTATGCTCATGCAGCAGACGTATCTCTTTTGGACTGGTTGAGTTATGAAAAAAAGCAAAAAGAAAATAACAATGGTAATCTTGGGTTTAAAAAAAAGAAAGCCTGAGCACTAAACACATACTTTTCAGAGAAGCAGTTTCTACGTGGAAATCAGAAAAGTTTCTGGCCATGTTTTTGAGCTGATTTTGGGCCTGAGTTTGCAATGTACTGGAGTTTGCAGTGTACTGGACGCTACCAGCAGTGAATGCGGAGTGCATCCACTGACTATGGACAGCAAGACTTGTTCAAACCTGTCACTGCACAAATGCTCAGGAACTTTGTGAACAGTTTTGATTACTTCTGTTCAAAACAGTATCCCAAAACGATTGAGCAAGCCAGATGGTCTCAAAAAAATGCGTTTTATCAAGTAACAGTGGCTTGAAACTTGTTTGTGACGCTGTAGACAGAGGAAGAGGGATGGCTGTGTGGCTGTCATGCAATTACTGTTCTACCCCACCCCACCAGGAGGCAAAGAAAACCTGTGGATCTATAACTTGTTAAGTGTGACAAGCAAAAAGCTGCAGAGTGTCAAAGTTAATCTGATACATCAACGTCAACAGCATGCAGTGATCTCCTACTGACTTGAAAGGGGTTTCTGAAGTAAGGTTGTGCTGATGCTGAACAGCACATGCTGGGAGCAGCCCCACGAGGGCAGGGTGAAGCAGGGCATCTTTTCAGCTCCCTAGGTCAGTCAGGTCACAGTCTATAGCTTAAGCTGCAATCAGTTATTTTCACTCTGAACAAGCCTGTCTTGTGACCCACAGGCATGAGCCTGTGCTTCCCATGCCAGCAGAAAAGGGAAGTGCAGTGTGTGTAAATAAAGATCCCTCTGTCAGCCTGTTCTCAGTTGTGCTGTTGTGTGTAACACATTTCCTGCCCCTCTGTTGTTGTGTTTTTGCCACGCAGGCAATGCCATCAGTGTAAGAAATGCGACGTTCAGCTGGGGAAAGGAGCTTAAGCCAACCCTGAAAGAGTAAGATTTCTTTGTGCAGTTGCAATACAACATCTACCTGGTTCCTGGCTCCTGGGAGGTCTGTTTGAAAGGTGTCTGGTAAAAACCATGCATCACATCAGCATCTCTTCTGCCTTTAAAACACGGAGCTAACCCTCGTGCCTCATGGTCTTTAGTCTTTATAGGACAGGGTTGTAAGGCTTTACCTCCACAGCAACCAGCATAAAATAGTTACCTATTGAAAGACAGGCTACATAAATTCCTTAAATAGACTTTTTTTTAACTGAAGCATTGGACAAATCAAATTGATCTGATGGATTTTGAGGACAGTTGAGATGTCTGTGTTTGGACCGAGGCGTGCCACCAGTGGTCTGTTCCTTGAAGAGTCTTGGGGCAGACTCATCTCTGTGGCAGTGGAAGGGCCATCTCCAGAATGTGGGGGGTGAATGTTTTGCGCGTTTGCCTATTTGAATGAACACAAACAAAATTTGCCTGGAAGCATATATTTCTTCTGTTTTGCATCAGGATCTGTGTAAACAGAGTCTGGCTTGATTTCCTTAGTGAAAAGCACTTTGATGGCAAAGAGACTGTGTCCATCAGTCATTTTTGTATCAGTTCACCTTCAGGACCTAAAGCAGTACCTTTAAGAACATAGTGGGGAAAACAGTAAAGGATTTTAATTGGGGAAGCCCTATTTCTCTTGTGTCATAGTGAGCCCTATTTACCAGCACTGGAAATACAGTTCTAAAGTGGTTTGAACATTTTTTTAGATGGGGTGTATTCACTTACTACTTTTGAACAATTGCTTTTGGTTTTAAAATCAAATCCCCAAATACTTCTGGAAGATTGTCTGCTTTCAAAATGCTTATTAACCCAAATGACTTGCAGATGGATTGATACAACACAGAAAAGAGTCTTAGAAAGCTCATTAACAATCCTACTGCTTTAGCAACCAGCAAGATAAATTATGTTGAGTTTTCATTTGCTTCTCAAGTTCTGGTTACAGTTGATTGTATGCAAGAAAGGGAGGAGAAAACCAGTGACCAAGCTTTGCTTATTATATCCAGTCAGGCTGTGACCGTGTATTTCAGCCCTGGTTTAAAGACCCCTGATTTCTTTAGTAAATTAGTGTTTAATTAATTTCCAGCCTGTTTCCTCCACAGTATAAATATGTTGGTCCCCTGTGGTTCTTTGGTTGCCATTGTTGGCCATGTTGGCTGTGGAAAGTCTTCTCTGGTGTCTGCTCTCCTGGGTGAGATGGAAAAGCTGGAAGGAGAAGTGGCTGTGAAGGTTGGTGTTGTTTATGAAACCATTTAATGCTGGTAGGGAAATGTGCTGCTTATGCCTGCCCTTGCTTAGAATGCACCTCAGGCTCCAGAGGGAATTCTAGTTGCTCCTCTGGCAGCTTGTCTGTGTGTTTGAGTTTTGCTCACTTCTATATGAAATTACTTTCCTGATTTGATCAACGATACATGAGCAGTTGGCACATATACATATAATGTGAATGTATAGGAACCAGGAGCTATATATACCAGGGCTGAAGATCTTACCCAGAGCTGTGAGCATGAATTCCTGCTTGTTACGAGTCAGAGGTTTTCTCTCTCTCCCCATTTTCTAGGGTTCTGTTGCTTATGTGCCTCAGCAAGCCTGGATCCAGAATGCCACGCTGAAAGATAACATTTTGTTTGGCCAAGCTCCTAATGAGGAAAAATACCAAAATGCCCTGGAGGCCTGTGCTTTAAAAACTGACCTAGAAGTGCTGCCAGGAGGAGATCAAACTGAGATAGGAGAGAAGGTAATCTTTTTAGGTAGTTTTTTTTTTTTCAAGTCAGACCTGCCTGGTGAATCCTGCTCTAGCTAAAGAGAGAATACTGCAAAGTCAGCACTTGATTTGATTTGATCTGATCTTCACAATGGCATCCGTGCTACAATCAACACCAACACATGCAGGGCAGTTCTCTGGAAAGCTTGGACTTAAACTTTTTCCTAACTTTAGGCTTGTGTGTGTATTGTGATGCAGAATTACACATCCAGCCCTGGAAGATCAGAGTACCCTCTATTTGTCATGAATTGTAAAGCTGCATCTGTGCAGAACCACTGAAGGCCTTCCTTTTCCTCTAGGGATAAAAAGGGAGGGAACATGTGGTTGTGCTTCAAGTGAAAAAAAAATTATGCGATCATCCCTTAACACATTTTAATGAGAAACATTTACACCTGTGATTACCAACAAAGATGTTCTTTTTTCATAGGCCACTGAGTTTGAGCTAGATTTCATGAAATGGCATGGAGATGTGGATTTGTGTGTAAAATGAAAGATGTGGAAGATGTTCCAGGTGCCACAGCCCTGCTTTGAAATTTGCTTTTTACATCCTGATTGACAGTTTTGCTTTTTATAGTTTTGTGTTTTAACAGCTCCCTTTAGGAGCTTATTAAAAAGAGACTGACTCCATCTCCAGATTGCTGGGTGAGCGGAAAGTCTGGCAGGGAACAGGCAGATCTAGAGGCATTCTGTGCCTGTCTCTGGGTGGGTTATTCTCTCCAGCATCTCATGTTTGAATTTAGCACCCGAGTGCTGGGCTGGGTGAGAACCATGAGAAGTCAGAGCTTTTGTGTGACAGGTTTTGTTCTCTCCTGTCTCTCTCCAGGGTATCAACCTGTCAGGGGGGCAGCGGCAGCGTGTGAGCCTGGCCCGTGCAGTGTACAGCAGCTCAGACATTTTCCTGCTGGACGATCCCCTGTCCGCCGTGGACTCGCACGTGGCCAAGCACATCTTTGACAAAGTCATTGGCCCGGACGGGGTCCTGAAGGGAAAAGTAAGCTGGGGTTTAGATCCCCTTAAAAACGCACACAAACTCAGGAACACTGAAGCTGTTTCACCCCCCAGGCCTGAGTGCCAGCTCATTCCTGAATTTCTGTGTGTAGCTGGCAATGTGGGCACCTTCCCTTACAGCCCGGGCTGTGTTGAAACGCTGCTCACACAGGCCCAGGAATGCTGTGGTCTGGTCAGAACGTGTAGAGGCAAAAACCTGCCTTGTCTTTTAAAACCCCTCCTGTGAGATCTCCAAAAAGCAAGGCATGTGCAGGAACTTGCACAGGCTGGTGGTGTTAATTGTTGTTATTCTGAGGCAGCGCAGCCAGGAAGCTGCACCAAATACAGATGTTACAGAGGACTTTGGCAGCAACAACCTAAACTCCAGTGGCTTTGCTGCACCTTCCACTCCTGCTATCATCTTCTCAGATCATCTCAGAGCTCAAAAGGGAAGGGCTGCAAAGAAAATCAGCATAAGGGAAGGAGGGAATAATAATTCAGTGTGTTTACTTTCCTCTGTGTTTTTGTCAGCAGTAGGAGCATAGCGAATTCATATACGTATTTCCAAGCTGATTTGCCTAACATGGACAGTGTTATTTCACTGAGCATTTCACCTTGACACAATAATTCACTCCCTGTCCCAGTAATGTGGTAGTATTTGGCTTGCTGAATACTGTCTGTCCCCACAGTGCAACTGAGGGATTTGTGGTTTTTTTCCTTTTCCCTATGCAGACCCGAATCCTGGTGACCCATGGCATTAGCTTCCTACCTCAGGTAGACCATATAATTGTCCTGGTAGATGGCAAAATCTCTGAAATGGGATCTTACCAAGACCTTCTGAAACAAAACAAGGCCTTTGCAGAATTCCTGCGGAATTATGCACTGGATGAAGACATTGAAGAGGATGAACCAACAAGTACAGTATTGTTTTTTCTTAAAGCATGTCTTTTTTTGCCAACAAGATTACAGATATTTTCTCTGTAAAGTGTCCCTGGTTCTTTGTGGCAACCTGGCATTTGCCTTTCTGTACTACCGTAAAAATTATTGTCCGTGGCTAGGTCTGTATTACTGAGAAATCTTTTCACAAATTTCTTTCAAAATTTCATGTGGTTTGTCCTAGAAGAAAGTAATTCTTGTCTTAGAAATTATTTTAAACTTGGGAATTTATTTTACAATTAGCAAGGTCAGGAGGAAGGTCCTTCCTCAGCAGGAAGACAGAGCAGCCAAGAACGAACTGGGCTTGTTACCAAAGGGCCTACCCAGAGTCTGGTGTTTTCTGTTTATATGTGGTTGGGGTTTTTTTCATGTAGCAAAGTTCAAATGACAATTTAATCTTGGGTTGCTTTTCAGCTTGGTTTGATTCTGACAAAATGATGCAAGATGAAAGCATTCTGGTGAATGTTTCCCCTGTGTGACAGTGTCCCCACACTCTGTGATTGCAGCACTGCTGCTCTCCAGCCAGGCAGAGGAACATGCACGGCACCTTCCAGCCACAGCAGAGGCTTGCAGGACCCCTGATGTGACTCCCCCAGCCCAGGGTCATGCCTAGAACATGCCCTATAAGTGAATTTAGCTAGCAGCAACTCTAACACTATTGCCTGGCATTCTGATGGGTTAAAGGGATGTGATACAAATGCATTTGGCAGCCAGCCTGCCTCACAAGATCTTTGCAGTTTCATTAGGAGAAGTGATGCACAGAAGGGATATTAGCAAAGCTAGGGTAGCTTATGCACTATGATTTTCCTGCTGATTTTTATTTTTCATGACTCTTCCTTTGTATAGCCACCTTTCTCTGTGTTACCTGTGCTTTTCTGTGGCAGAAAATCTGAGGTGTGATCTTGTCTTGCAGTGCTGGAGGAGGAGGAAGTGCTGCTGGCTGAAGACACCCTCAGCATCCACACAGACCTGGCCGATAACGAGCCAGTGACAAACGAGGTTCGCAAACAGTTTCTTAGGTAAACACGAGGTCCTTGCATTTCTAGTCTGTGTCTGGGGGAAAAAACATCTTTCAGATGTCAGTCACATGCTGCTTCTTCATCTGGGCTTCAGTTTCCTCAATTTCTTCTCATAAATAAATTGGTTTAGTATCCTTTTAAAAGTAAATGTGAACACACAAAGAAGATCAAACATCTATTCCTTCAGTCTTCTTTTCAGTCTGGACTGAACCAATTTCTAAAAGCAACTCTCTGGTTCTCAGGTAACACCAGTGTGTGTATTTACCCACACAACACTGAACTGCTGCCAAGTGTGTGATAAATAAACCCCTTGCATTGCACCTTTACATTGGGAGCCTTGAAAATCTTTAAAGGTTTTTATAATCATACCCATAGGTGCTGTCTAGCTACTGCTGATATGAAAACAGAAGCTCAGGATTTAGTTTGAAATGTCTGCCTTGCCATGAAGCCTCTAAAGGCCTTTTCCAAAGAGTTCAGGCTCTGCCACAGCCTTTCACAGATCCTGTATTTCTGGCATCCCTGAAAATGCAGAGGGGTGGTACAAGCACTCACAGCTGTGACTGAGGCTGGCATAGGAGCTTAGTAGAAGAGCTGGGAATAAATCCAATTCACTACATCCCAGCCTTGCTTTAGCACTGCCACAATATGCCCTTTTTCTCCTAATGACACTTTTGTTTTAACTAGGCAACTTAGTGTAGTGTCTTCTGAGGGAGGAGAATGTCCCAACAAAATGTCAGCGAAACGAAGAGTCTGTGAGAAGAAGCCAGCAGAGCCTCCTCTGCCAAGAAAAAATGCTAACGAGAAACTTACTCAGGCTGAAACCACTGAAACAGGCACGGTATGGTTTGATTCCCCCCTCCCTTTTTCTACCTTTTTTTTTCAGTTTGAAAAAAAAATCCTTTTTATTTTAACATTTGATCCAGTTCTGTTAAATGTGTTGTATAAATCACAATTGCAGGCTTTAGGCATTAATCTGGTGGTGACTGATCATTCAGATTAGGGATTTTGGCAGAGGTTTTAGCACCTAGCTAGCCCTATATACTTAAGGAAAAAAAAATAAGGAAAAAAAAATCTCTTCCAGCTTCCTCCACAGTCACTTGATACTGCAGAGCTCTGCACTCCATCAGCCCTGCCTTTGCCTCACAGAGCTTTCAGCACTGTTGGTTTTTAAGCTGTTTGGCTGCTGCTGAGTCCAGCTGCAGCACTGGGTTACATGAGCCAGCTGCCTCTGGGTGCCAGTGGGGCTGTTCTGCCTAAATACCTGCCAACCCAACTCCAGAGCATTTTGTGCTTGTAGGAACAAAGGAGCTGTATTTCTCCTGAATAGGGCCAGGGAGAGAAATGGGAACAAGAAAAAAGAGAAGATGGGAACACAAAAGTAAAAGAAAGGGACAGAAAAGAGCAGCAGATGGAAGAGAGCAGGGAGGTTTGATTCAAAAAAAGCCTCTTCCCTCCAGTTCAGCAGGCTCAGTGTGTTCTGTTTAGACTGATGTACCTGGTCCATGGTGCAGATGTACAATCAACTTTTTCTGTGGATTATTTTAGCCTTCAAAATTCCTAATCAACTACACTTGTTCTTTTAATTATTCCTTCCTATACTTTTTTCTAAGGACTGAGTTTTGTCCTGAGTCTCTGTCTCTTTTTGCTTCTCTGCCTTTTTGCACTACCTTAGAGACAGCACCTTTACTTATTGCCATAAACATCATCTGTTTATGGTCCTGTTGGAGTGCATTAGCATTTGGTACCTCATTTAAGTTGCTGTGAAGACACAGAATGGAGGCATGTTCAACACTTTTCCTTAAATAGGCCATTTAAAGTAGTCTTGAGTACTCCTGCCAAGTTGCTTCTTCTGCCTGAAAATCTTGGCTCCCATTCTTGTTACCCATCCTTTGCTGCTATTTGATCAGCCTTCTTTCTTTCTTCCCCACACCCCCCCCCGACATAGTCTTAAAAACTAAAGCCCCACAAAACGAATGAAATACAGATCCTCAACATGGAGGAGAAAAGTATTTTAGAGAGGTTTCTGACTTGTTTTGAAAGCTACCACCCTGACAGGGAGCTCGGGCAGATGAACCTTTCACTGTGGTGTTTAAGAGTTTGGGCAGTTTTGAGTTAGACTGCTGTTAGAGGGTGTTAAAGTTTTGACAGCAGTTCCTCTCACAAAGAATTTTTCTATCTCTTAGTTCTCTCTAAACTCCTGCTTGTGTGGGTTGTACAAACCAACTTTGGTGTGTGATTTTGCAGGTAAAGCTAACAGTGTTCTGGCAGTACGTGAAGGCTGTCAGCCCTGTCATTTCTTTGGTGATCTGTTTCCTGTATTGCTGTCAAAATGCTGCTGCCATCGGGGCCAATGTGTGGCTCAGTGACTGGACCAACGAGCCCGTGGTAAATGGGACTCAGCACAACACAGCCATGAGAATCGGGGTCTACGCTGCCCTGGGCCTCTTGCAAGGTGAGGGCAGGTAAAATCATCATACCCCAATATTTATGAAAGAGGTATTAGGTCAGAAAGCTGTGGCATCAGTTGCCAGAGGTCCAGAAGGATGGTAGGTTTAGATTACATATTAGGAAGAAGTTATTTACTGTGCTGGTGGTGAGGCCCTGGTACAGGGTGCCCAGAGAAGCTGCAGTTGCCCCATGCCTGGAAGTGTCCACGTCCAGGTTGGATGGAGCTCTGAGCAGCCTGGGATAGTGGCAGTGGGGTTGGAACTGGGTGGTCTTAAAGGTCCCTTCCAACCCAAGCCATTCTGTGATTCTATGACTCTATGAAAATTGCCCTCCAACTCCTATCCTAAGGAACTCATGTAACCTGGAGCTACAAAGTCTGATCTCAGCCCAACACTTTTAATTGTGTTGTGAAGTCCTTGGGGGGGGAGGGGGGAGGTTTGAACAGGTGATGTGGAAGCTTGAGAGAGGCATGTTGGAAAGAAAACCATGTAAACTTCAGTGCAGAAGGGGATGAAGGATTGGGGTGAAGTTGTAGCATTAGGACTTCATGGAGGCTTGTGGAAAACAGCAGGAAGATGGTTGTGTGTCTGTTTTCCATAGACAGGATGGTGATTCCTGCAGATGTTCCTGTGCCTTAGGTAGCAGTGGATGCAATGCTGACGTGCACAGGAAGAGAAGGGTGGGCAGGGAATAAAGTAAAGCAAAACAAGTTTGGAGTACAACAGGAGCTGTCAAGGGTCAGGGAGCTGTGAATCGTGGACCTCATGGGATAACACATCTGCTCCTCGCCTGCCAGGGCTCATAGTGCTGATCTGCTCCTTCACCCTGGCCATGGGGGGCATCAACGCTGCCCGGACCCTCCACACTGCACTGCTGGAGAACAAATTCCACACCCCACAATCCTTCTACGACACCACCCCGACCGGGCGCATCATCAACCGCTTCTCCAAGGACATCTTTGTCATCGATGAGGTCATCCCACCCACTATCCTCATGTTCCTGGGGACATTCTTCACCTCCTTGTCCACCATGATCGTCATCATAGTGAGCACCCCGCTCTTCGCTGTGGTTATAGTCCCACTGGCAATTCTGTACTTCTTTGTTCAGGTAAGTGGAAAAATGTGTGACTACTATTGCAATTATTCCATTCCTTTTCTTTTTAGGAAAAACAACATTGATTTGGGGGGAAAATGGAAATATCTGAAGTAGCTATGTGTTTCTATAAACAAAACATTATTTACTTTTCTCAGAAAAAGAAATGTCCTGCAAGATGTGGCCATGAAATAGGTAGACATAACCTCTTTTTAGCTTTTAAGTAATAAAAAGTAAGCCTACTGCTAGAGCCAGCACTGCAGTGCATGTCAATATATTAAAGTGTGGATATATTTGACATACTGATAAGTTTTCAAGGTAGTGAGGAGTTAAAATGATGAAAATAGAAAGCATCAATTTTATTGATTTCTGAACAACAATCAAGCTTATTTTACAGACTGTAAATAGAGACCTGATAATGGAGGTGCAAATGCACATCTTGTTTTCTTGGAAAATGAGGCTCCTACAGATGGATTCATTCTTCTAGATTATATTAAATAAATTTAAAGGGACATAGATGAATTCAACTTACAGTCTATAGAAATTGCAGTTACCCAGTGCTCTTTTGTGGAATGATGTAATGGTAACTTTCTTGATATTCTTCTTAATTATAGACAATATTTCAGAGGGTTGAAATGCATTAGTAGCAATCTCCTTTAAATCCTTAACCTAAGAAATTTTTCACTGTTAATTAAAAATGAAAGTATTTCATGAACTTTTCAATTTCCTGTGAAAAATGGCAGCGATTCTACGTCGCAACCTCCCGCCAGCTGAAGCGCCTGGAGTCTGTGAGCAGATCCCCCATCTACTCCCACTTCTCAGAGACTGTGTCAGGGGCCAGTGTCATCAGAGCCTACAGGAGAGTGAAGGCCTTTGTGGACATCAGCGATCTGAAGGTGGATGAAAATCAGAAGAGTTATTATCCTGGCATAGTGTCAAACAGGTAAAACGTCATTTCTTGTTTCCACTTAGATAACTCTGTGTGCAAAATTGGTCTCAGGCAACCTTTTCCCACTCTTCTGACACCTGCCTTCTTCCCAGGTGGCTGGGCATCCGAGTTGAGTTTGTGGGGAACTGCATTGTCCTTTTTGCTGCCCTTTTTGCTGTGATTGGTAGGAACAGCCTGAATGCTGGCCTGGTGGGACTGTCAGTGTCCTACGCGTTACAGGTATGTGTTACAGCTTTATTGGGGAGTTTACATTTTTGTAGATGATGTGGGTATATTAGCAATAATTTAAGTGCTTGCTAAAGCTGGAGTTAATAAGGAAATAATTAAAATGAGTTTTGGGATGTTTGGAAAATTGAGATTTACACTGAGTGCTGAAATCATCAGTAAGCTCACATGAAGGAGGATCTCAGGGCACTTTGGGAGCAACAAGGCTGTGCAGCACCCCAGTATCCTCAGGGGTGGCACATGGGAGACTCAGGAAGTGTCAGAACATCAAGAACAGACCATTTGAGCAGCATGGGCTTAATGTGTCGTGCAGCAATCCTGCTGTGCAGCACATTGGTGTGTCCAGGTAATCACAGGCAGGTCAGTAGGATTTATAATTAGACAAAGCAAACTGAACTGACCAAGGCTGTGGAGAATTTAGCAGATTTAACAGCCTCACTCTTGCCAGAAGCATTTTAGATCATGAGTGCATGAAGTTGCTGTTAGCAGTTTTCCAGTGAAACACATGATTTGGGGAATGACTTCCATCCAACTTTTTTTTGAGAGGGCTAAGTGTTAAATCAGCAAGAAGCATCATCATACGCTTCGTCATGTAAATCTGTAGACTTCTTGTCCCAGTAACTGTATTAACCTTAATGCAAAGGTAGTTATCTCATTTGTAACATTAATGTGAATCCATGTCTTAATAGCAGTGTCTGCTGTTGTTGGGGTTTTTTGGGGTTAGTTTTTTCTGTGGCTTTTTTGTGGGGTTTTTGGTGTTTTCTTCTTGTTGGGTTTTTGTTTGGTTTGGGGAGGTTGTTGGTTTTGGAGGGGTTGTTTGTTTTGAGGTTTTGTTTTGTTTGTTTTGGTTGTGTGTTTTTTTATTATATGTGTTGTTCCTCTGGGGGTGATACTTTGTTCCTTGTCTTCCCCAAGGTGACCTTGTCTCTGAATTGGATGGTCCGAATGACTTCTGAACTTGAAACCAATATTGTGGCTGTGGAAAGAATAAAAGAGTATTCAGAAACTGAAACAGAGGTCAGCTACCATGAGTCCAGCATGCTCAGCAACAAGCTGAAAATTTTAATGCACACATTTACATGGTCTTTCTTCAGGCTCTTGAGAGATGGTTCCTGCTCTGAGTTGTCATTTAACCTGAACAAATGTCATGCTCTGAACTGAAATTTATGCTATCACAGCTCCAAATTATTATTGCTATCGTGCAGCCTGTTCTTAGCATCTGATTTTCTGCTACTATGAGTGGCTATAGCACAGGAGATGGTTTCACATCAGAATATTGATCCCTTTGGGTTTGAAGTGTTTGATGCACAGTCTTACCTGTGTGGCTGATGCCATGGTGTTGCTCACGAGCAGAGCTGCACTACAATTATCAGGCCTTGCACATGTTTTCAATAGTATTCCTATTTAATCAGCTTAATCACTCCTCACCTCCCATGAGAGAACATCTCTAGAAACACTGTACTGCTAATCCAGGAAATCATCCAATTGCCTGCCTTTGCTGCCAAAGACTTTTGAAGGTGGCAGATAGAGCTATGCCAGGAAAGCTGCTCTCTGGACACACTGGCTTGTTAGCCCTGTGTACATACTAAGAATTAGGAAATGGAGGAGAGCTGCTGTAAACAGTCTGGAGACCAAATATTTAACCTGGAAGGAAAAAGGTAGCTAGACAAGATGTGTGATACGTGTTATAAACCAGAGCTTGAGCTGGCAGAAGACTGGCAGTGTTCTGTTAAAAGTTGATGGGAAAATATTCATATCCACTGAGGATTCATCCCTCTGTGCTCAGAGGTTTTTTTCCTGTAAACTTCACAACAAAGTCAAATGGGTGGATACTTAGGATCCCATGTTTTTTCCCCATTATTATAAATTTATTTGATCATTGAGATTTGGTTTATCAGGTAAAATGCTTTTATCTGAGTTTGAATTATTTTTTCTGAAACCTATATGAGGCATTTCTGACTTCTGTTTTCCTCAGGCTCCCTGGATCATTGAGGGCAAGAGTCCCCCAGAAGACTGGCCATCCAAGGGAGAGCTGGAGTTTGTGAATTATTCAGTGAGGTACAGGAAGGGCCTGGATCTGGTGCTGAAGGGTCTAAACCTCCAAGTGCATGGTGGGGAAAAGGTGAGTTACCAGCTGAATGTCTGCTAGAACTTTGCTCTGGGCCTCCAGTGACAACTGTGGAGTAGAGGAGAGGGTCTACAGGGACACTAACCCCAGTGCAGGAGCCAGCAGTGACACTTGTGCTGTCCATGTGCCAGCATCCTCCGGGCTGGAAGCAGTAGGTTGAATTGCATGGGACTTTCTGGACTTTACCAGTTCACTTGGCAACAGGCTCCCATACAGCACGTAGGAGGCACCCGTGCAAGTGACAAAAATTCAGTGACAAGAATGCTTTTATGAAGCAGTGCAGATGGAAGAAGGAATTCCAGCTTTTTCTGCTCTCTGACTTTCCCTGTGAGATTTTTTGGCATGGAAGGAAATTACATCCTTTGCTTCCTTAATCAGGAAATTGTCTTTATTCTGGGAGATTCATTTCTTCACACTTCGATGGAAAGTTCTGGGATTTGCCTGCTGGAGACAGAACAATTACCATGGGAAAGTCCTTTCCTGAACAGGCTGTTGCTAAAAAAGAGAATTACCCTTATTCTAAGCAGACAGGATGACAGCATTCTTCTGGCATGGAGATACACGCGCTTACCATGAAGTAGGAATTGCCCTTAGAGAGTCTTTATTTCTTGTCCTTGAGTGACTGGACCTACCATGGGTGTTCCAAATCACCCAAAGTTATGTAGGATGGCTCTAGGCCTGTCTTATTTATTGTATTTATGACATGTGTGATTTATATGGAGTATCATTGCAATTACAGGAATGGCAATAAGTACATTACATTGTATGACCCAGGGTTTCTAAGGAAGGATGGGACATTGTTTCTTAGATTCAGATCTTCAGTCAAACCTCTTAGAGGAACCTTGGAGGGTTGTTTGGGAGTTTTTTGTTGGGTGTTGTTTTCTTCTTAACTATGTGCTTTGTTGTTAAACCCGTAATTCGTTGTAGATTGGAATTGTTGGCAGAACCGGAGCAGGGAAGTCCTCCATGACGCTCTGTCTCTTTAGGATCCTGGAAGCTGTAAAAGGGGAAATTAAAATTGATGGCGTGAAAATTTCAGAAATTGGTCTCCATGACCTTCGATCAAGGCTAACAATTATTCCTCAGGTACTGTTTCTGTGTGTCACAATGAAGGAACATTTTCTAGCAGCTTATCAAACCATAAATAATGGTTTATCCAAAGAGGAAAATGTTTTGTTACACTCAGAAAATTGTTTCAGAAAAACAAACTAGTTATACTTTAATTGGTCCCATCCTGCCACCTTATAAGCTAGGTGATAAAACAGGATTTAGGATAAACCATCTTTAGAGCTGGAAGTTGAGTTTGAACTGTATAATTCAATGTATTTTCAGAGAGGATGGGATTGGGAGGTGGCCTACCTGCAATGCAATGGACACCCTGAAGCAGCAGTGCATAGTATCTGTACTTAAAGCAGCTAAAGCACTTGTCTAATGAAAATTGGTTTTATATCCAGGATCCTGTTCTCTTTTCTGGAACACTGAGGATGAACCTGGATCCATTTAATAAGTATTCAGATGAAGAAATATGGAAAGCACTTGAACTGTCTCATTTGAAGAGGTTTGTCAGCAGTCAGCCATCCATGCTGGACTATGAGTGCTCAGAGGGTGGAGAGAATCTTAGGTAAGGAATGCACTAGAGCATACACTGAGCTGCCATTCAGCTGTGATAGTGGGTGACACCTGAGCACAGGCTGACACTGGTCTGCCATATCTGAAATGATTCAGCCACCTGTTTCTGTTCAAAGAAAGCCACCAAGGTTCAAACATTTGCCTCCTCTTCTGCCTCTGCCACTAATGATCTGATTCTTCTCTCAAACCCAAATCCTGTCTTGTCAGAAAGAAGTTTCAGGATGACAGGATATTAGGGACAGGCAGTCCCTTAAACATGTTTTGGTAGGAAGGGAAATGCCACGGTAACGTAAGTGCTGTGCTGAGTAAGTTCTTTGCCTGACACTTCAGCAATGTTCATTTTCCATGATTATTTGGAAGGCCCATGAAGACATGACTGGGGGTGATAAAATGCTATGTTTTGGTATGCTTCATTGGCTTCTGAGGCTGTGGTGTCACCAGATTGTCTGTGATGAATGTTTGGCTCCTTACTCATCCTGCAGACACTCAGAGACTGAGACTGGGCTGTGTTTGTGGCAGGAGAAGAAGTCTAGGTTGCTCAGATATATATATATATTTTTTTTCTTTTTTTTAATGATAGAAAGGACTTGCAGCCTCATAACATTTTCTTTTCCGTTTTATTTTTTTTCCCCTAATTTTGCATATGCTTAGTGTTGTCAGAACTGTGAGTGTTGCTGAAAGCTGCCCTGGCTTTTGTCACAGTGATAGAAGGCACATTTGGTGACTCTGCCAGCACAGGGCCAGGCAGTAAGTGATCCTATCACTGTTAGTGTTGGCATGCTGCAGCCTGCATGTGTGAGCTCTGGGGCTGACAGAACAGGCAGCTTGCAGAATATTCCGGGGTTTTTTGGGTAACCCGATGAGTGACCTGCTGAGCACAAGTGGTTGTGAGCAGTGGGGAGCTGGGGGCAGTGAAAGGCTGTCTGTGCTTGCAGCGTTGGCCAGAGGCAGCTCGTGTGCCTGGCCAGAGCTCTCCTGCGCAAGACCAGGATCCTGATCCTAGATGAAGCCACGGCCGCCATCGACCTGGAGACAGATGACCTCATCCAGATGACCATTCGGACACAGTTTGAGGACTGCACGGTGCTGACCATTGCACACAGGCTGAACACAATCATGGACTACACCAGGTAAAATCTGAGTGGTGCGTGGCGGGCTCGTGGGTTTGCTGGGGATGTGAAGCAGCACTTGGAGGGGTCTGGCTTGTCTCTAGACATGAACACTGGTTCTCTTGTCAGGCAGTATGTAAGCAATGATGTGCTATATAATCCCAAAATCCCCAGCCCTGACTTTGCCTCTGTTAGCATAGGAAACAGGTCCTATATATTCAGAAACCAGAGCTTTGCAGGGGACACTGCCCAGGGGCACTCCTGGCACTGTCAGGAAGCTTATGGAGCCTTGTTAAACCAGCAGCTGCTGTAACTTCTTCACTAACAGCATGTCATTTTAATTACTTGAAAATACATTAGTATTCTTCATGAGCTTTTATCTCCTTGGCTTTCTGGAACTATAGTTTCATTTCCAGATGCATTTTTTCCTGCTTCTTGCCCCTGGGAGACAGTGACTGCCCTGTACCTTTTTTTAGTCAAGCAGCAGCTCTGGGAGAGTGTGTATCATCTGTTGTGTTTTAACATGTGAAAATAATTTGAGGGAAACAAAAGCAAGGCAAAGATTAGAGCAGTTTGCTTTGTGACACAGATAGGTACCCCATTCCTTGTGAGGAATTTTCTGACGCATCTTTCCCCCCACAACATCTTCTGTTTTGTACAGGGTTCTTGTTCTAGACAACGGGACCATAGCTGAATTTGACACACCTGCAAACCTTATAGCAGCAAAGGGTATTTTCTACAGTATGGCCAAAGATGCTGGACTGGCATGAAGAGAAGACCCCTTGGGGTTTTGGTTTGGTGTTTTTTTAATATTACTGACTTGTCACAAAAGTGACTTGTGAATGTACTGTAATTTACAAAACAGTTTTTGTAGTAGACTCAACTTGTGATATGTGAACAAAGTATTTTACAATTACAAGGACCAGAAAGTGAATTTTATATTTTTAAATATTTTCTATATACATAAAGTATTTTATTATATGCTTTTTTCCCAAAGAATGACATTCTGCCAAGAAAATGTATGTACCACAGGGCAATTATGTACTGCATTCAGGTTTGTAATTAGTAAATTATATCAATGGTACAAAAGACACCTGATTTGTGTGTTTCCTGCATAAGGATTAGTAGGATTTAAGTGGAAAGACGGGCCCAATTAAGCTGTGACTCAGCTGTATAACAGTGAAATGCTGTGTAATCTCTGAGTACTTCCAACCTGTTCCTTTCAGTATTTCCCCCAGGAGAATGGAGTCCTGGGACCTTTGGGATCCCTGTCCAGGGCAACTTCGGCATTATAAAATTCCTCTTCAGCCTAAGAAGTAACATGTATTTAAAGTTAAACCTACAAATGGCTTCATATAAAACATTAACTACCCAGGTTTTTTCCAATTTAGTAGACCCCACACAAGCCCACAGGGTCACGATTGGACCAGAAGTATCAGAATTTTGCTGTATGTCTTTGGGTAGGAAGTCAGTATGAGTTAAGTCTCCACTTCAGTACATTCTGAGCAGGTGTGTATTTAGTTCATCTTGTTCAACACTTAATCACCTGAAATAATGGGAGATTTGTTTTGCAGAAATAATTATCTATTTTATTATTGATAACCAGGCCTCCTCAGATAAAAGGAGGCCTGTGTTCAAACAGCATTTGCTACTAGAATCTGCTAGAACCTCTTTTGCTTTAGTTGTGTCTTACACTAAGCGCTCCAGAAAACCACCCAGCAAGAAAAAGTTCCTACGTTTTACCAGAAGGAAAGCGCAGAAAAACTTTGAGAAGACAAAAATAATAATTTATTAATTCTTACAAATTATACTTCTTGAATAGAAACACGAATCTGCAGCCAAGCATTTACTAGACATTAACATTTCATGTAGCAGAGCACAAAGTAATGAATTATTTATCACAGACAGAATGTGGTTATACACTGATGGGATTGGGAACTGTTAATAGTATCTTCCTGGTATAAAGGACACAAGGTATAAAAATATTCCTGGGAATGCATAGATAGGGATCAGTATCTGTGCAAGCTTGCTGCCCAACAGCTGAGCTTTTCTCTAGGGCGTCTGACTGGTTAACCCTGAACCCTCCTGGATTCAGCCCATGCCTGAACCATCCTGTGATGGGGAGAAGCCAGCAGCCAGGGTGATGTGAGGAATGACGAGAATGACGATTTTATTATTCCATTACAGAGAACTTAATATTCCACCAGCAATCTGGTATAAAAACAGATACTGCCAATGACTGGGACCATGTTTGACCTCTGGGACTTTGCAGAAGAGGCTCTTTCGGTGTGACAAAACCTTCTATATTCACTTGGGGAGACTGAGCTTCAATGTGGTGACTGGGCACAGAAGGAGTTAGGGTTTGCAGGGATCTGTGCTGGCAGCTGAGCCCTGGCCTTGCGCCTGACGGCGGGTTGGGAGCTCCCTCTGGTGTGCTCAGTCCCTGCGCTCCAAGCGCTTCCACGAGCTGAGAGCAGCGAGCCCGGGGCGCTTTGGGGACAGTTCCCACTGGATTGGCAGTGACACGGGGCAGCTCCTGTCCCTTACCTGCTGCAGCCCCCAAGACAGGTGGAGGCTGTTCTTGGTCCCCAGCTAGAGGCACAGGGACTCAGCCCAGGACTGCCCCAGCAGCCCACAGACACTGCACAGCCTGCTCGGGCTCTGAACTCTTAAGACAAGACAGAAGATAAATTCCTTTGGCAGATGCAGTTTCCAAAGAAATTAGGGGGAAGGCAAAGAAACAGGAAAACTCAGTCCAGTTTGGTACATTCTGTTTGCCTGTTATATCTCATACTTTAGTTTATTCATCTAATCCACAGCACCCACTTTTCACATGGTCTACCAGAGTAGAATTCTTCCTCAAATCCAAGTAACTAAATACTAAAATCCCCCAAAAAAATCAGATAAAATCCAGCTCTTAAATACTTTTCAATTTCTTTATTCCAGAATTTCATAGCAAAGTAGTCAAATTTTGAATTTTAAGTAACTGTAAGTGATTTTCTTATCAGTAAACTACATGGGTAAACACAAGTCACAGCAAAAAAAAGAAAATACATTGCATAGGAACATCAAGATTGGATATCAGCCCAGAAAACCCTCGGCACTTCACTAGTTTCTTTTTACACAGATAACTTTATGGGTTCAAGATGCAATTTTTCTCAGGAATGTAGAGGTCAAAGGAAAATAAAATTACACTTTCTGTGCTTTTAAAGGGGGAAATTAAAGCAGCATTGAAGAAATGTCAACACAGTAACAAAAATAGTATAATTAATTGCACATGTCATTACATGTCAATTGCACATGTATATATTAACAGACAACACTAAAAAGGATTTTGGTTGAGAGCATATTTATTATTTGGATAATTACTATCACTTTTATTTTCAACCTGAGAAATAGGGAAAAGTGTAAACAAGGATTAAGAAATCACAGGTAATAAGTCACTTGATAGCATTTAAACTTGACATAATTTTGTGCTTCCACAGATTTAAACCCTTCTGGTTTTTTTCCTTCTAAGTAAGATAGGACTTAATAAACATGATCTAAAAAGAGGACATTAATGGTAATGACTCAGTACAAATATTAAATGGGCTTCATGGCAGGTTCTTTAGCTTGAGTACCTCTGCTATTTTATAGCAAACAAATTATTAGAACAGCTTAAGGTAAGCCTTTCCCTGAGAGCTGCTAACTCTGCAGTATGTCAAGATGATCTTTTTGTAAGGAAGTGTTGCGTTAACAGATAGTTCTACCAATACTTCCTGTGCATTGAGCTACTTTCATACCAGACTCACTGTTCTTAGATTAACTAGAAGCTGTAAATGTGCATAACCACTTCAATTTATTTCATGGTTAACAAAATAGATTTTTTCACATCATTAGCCCTTATAGATACTGTATTTCAAACACAATTGTATAACGAAAGATACAAATCTTTTGTTTTATTCCTTAATTAGTACGTAAGTTCTGATGCCTTCTTGTTATACCCACTCTGTTCAGAAAGTGTTGGGACTCTGAAAAGTAAGTTTTTGTCGCTTACTGTTAGAACAAGCTCCAGTTCTTGGAAATCCTGTAGCCTTGCAACATCCTTGTCCTTTAAACAAATACAATAAAGAGTTAGGTGATAGTGTCTGTTAATTTTGCAGAGGTAAGTTAGAATAATAAGCTCATACTTACACAAAGTATGTATTTATTCATAGCTATGACAGTTGTTTACAGTGAACTGGAAAACAGATATCCTGTTGCATCTTGTATTTACTCTGGGGTCTTACTCAGCTACTACCTTAAGTCTATTTTTAGAAGGAATGTAACACTGATGGTGAGTGCAAGTTGATGCCCGAAAGATAGGCTGGAAATAAATCCCCATAGACCGATGCCTATAGAGCAGGTATTTGTTTATTGCAGCGCTGGTGGTGAGGGGGAT